>CAWUDS030000709.1:0-200799 GCA_963859935.3 Lathyrus sativus
ATAACCGGAATCTGGATACCCAACGAAACTGAATGGAGCCTGAACGCTCAACGTAATAACCGGAGTCTGGATACTCAACGAAAATGACCAGAGCCTGAACGCTCAACAAAATAACCGGACTCTGGATACCAAATGAAACTGACTGGAGCCTGAACGCTCAACGTAATAACCGGAGTCTGGATACCCAACAAAACTGACCGGAGCCTGAACGCTCAACATAAAAACCGGAGTCTGGATACCCAACGAAACTGACCGGAGCCTGAACGTTCAACGTAATAACCGGAGTCTGGATACCCAACGAAACTGACCGGAGCCTAAACGCTCAATGTAATAACCGGAGTCTGGATACCAAACGAAACTGACCGGAGCCTGAACACTCAACGTAATAACCGGAGTCTGGATACCCAACGAAACTGAATGGAGCCTGAACGCTCAACATAATAACCGGAGTCTGGATACTCAACGAAAATGACCGGAGCCTGAACGCTCAATGTAATAACCGGAGTCTGGATACCCAACGAAACTGACCGGAGCTTGAATGTTCAACGTAATTACTGCAATCTGGATACTCAACGAAAATGATCAGAGCTTGAACGCTCAATGTAATAACTGGAGTTTGGTTACTCAACGAAACTGACCTGAGCCTGAACGCTCAACGCAATAACCGGAGTCTGGATACCCAACAAAACTGACCGGAGCCTGAACGCTCAACGTAAAAACCGGAGTCTGGATACCCAACGAAACTGACCGGAGCCTGAACGCTCAATGTAATAACCGGAGTCTGGATACCCAACAAAACTGACCGGAGCCTGAACGCTCAACGTAAAAACCGGAGTCTGGATACCCAACGAAACTGACCGGAGCCTAAACGCTCAACGTAATAACCGGAGTCTGGATACCCAACGAAACTGACCAGAGCCTGAACGTTCAACGTAATAACCGGAGTCTGGATACCCAACGAAACTGACCGGAGCCTAAACGTTCAACGTAATAACCGGAGTCTGGATACCCAACAAAACTGACCGGAGCCTGAACGCTCAACGTAAAAACCGGAGTCTGGATAACCAACGAAACTGACTGGAGCCTGAACGCTCAACGTAATAACCGGAGTCTGGATACCCAACGAAACTGAATGGAGCCTGAACGCTCAACATAATAACCGGAGTCTGGATACTCAACGAAAATGACCGGAGCCTGAACGCTCAATGTAATAATCGGAATCTGGATACCCAACGAAACTGACCGGAGCTTGAACGCTCAACATAATTACTGTAATCTGGATACTCAACGAAAATGATCAGAGCTTGAACGCTCAATGTAATAACTGGAGTTTGGATACTCAACGAAACTGACCTGAGCCTGAACGATCAACGTAATAACCGGAGTCTGGATACTCAACGAAACTGACCTGAGCCTGAACGATCAACGTAATAACCGGAGTCTGGATACCCAACGAAACAGACTGGAGCCTGAACGCTCAACGTAATAACCGGAGTCTGGATACCCAACGAAACTGACCGAAGCCTGAACGCTCAACGTAATAACCGGAGTCTGGATACCAAAGGAAACTGACTGGAGCCTGAACGCTCAACGTAATAATCAGAGTCTAGATACCCAACGTAACTGACTGGAGCCTGAACGCTCAACATAATAACCGGAGTCTGGATACCCAATGAAACTGACCGGAGCCTGAATGCTCAACATAATAACCGGAGTCTGGATACTTAACAAAAATGACTACAGCCTGAATGCTCAACGTAATAACTAGAGTCTGGATACTCAACGAAGATGACCGGAGCCTGAATGCTCAATGTAATAACCGGAATCTGGATACCCAACGAAACTGACCGGAGCCTGAACGCTCAACGTAATAACAAGAGTCTGGATACCCAACAAAACTGACCGGAGCCTGAACGCTCAACGTAATAACCGGAGTCTGGATACCCAATGAAACTGACCGGAGCCTGAACGCTCAATGTAATAACCGGAGTATGAATACCCAACAAAACTGACCGGAGCCTGAACGCTCAACGTAAAAACCAGAGTCTGGATACCCAACGAAACTGACCGGAGCCTGAACGCTCAACGTAATAACCGGAGTCTGGATACCCAACGAAATTGACCGGAGCCTGAATGCTCAACGTTATAACTGGAGTCTGGATACCAAACGAAACTGACCGGAGCCTGAACGCTCAACGTAATAACCGGAGTCTGGATACCCAACGAAACTGAATGGAGCCTGAACGCTCAACGTAATAACCGGAGTCTGGATACTCAACGAAAATGACCGGAGCCTGAACCCTCAACGTAATAACCGGACTCTGGATACCAAATTAAATTGACCGGAGCCTGAACGTTCAACGTAATAACCGGAGTCTGGATACCCAACAAAACTGACCGAAGCCTGAACGCTCAACGTAAAAACCGGAGTCTGGATACCCAACGAAACAGACTGGAGTCTGAACGCTCAACGTAATAACCGGAGTCTGGATACCCAATGAAACTGACCGGAGCCTAAATGCTCAACGTAATAACCGGAGTCTGGATACCAAACGAAACTGACCGGAGCCTGAACGCTCAACGTAATAACCGGAGTCTAGATACCCAACGAAACTGAATGGAGCCTGAACGCTCAACGTAATAACCGGACTCTGGATACTCGACAAAAATGACCGGAGCCTGAACGCTCAACGTAATAACCGGACTCTGGATACCAAATGAAACTGACCGGAGCCTGAACGCTCAACGTAATAACCAGAGTCTGGATACCCAACAAAACTAACCGGAGCCTGAACGTTCAACGTAAAAACCGGAGTCTGGATACCCAACGAAACTGACCGGAGCCTGAACGCTCAACGTAATAACCGGACTCTGGATACCCAACGAAACTGACCGAAGCCTAAACGCTCAACGTAATAACCGGAGTCTGGATACCCAACGAAAATGACCGGAGCCTGAACGCTCAATGTAATAACCGGAATCTAGATACCCAACGAAACTGACCGGAGCTTGAACGCTCAACGTAATTACTGCAATCTGGATACTCAAAGAAAATGATCAGAGCTTGAACGCTCAATATAATAACTGGAGTTTCGTTACTCAACAAAACTGACCTGAGCCTGAACGATCAACGTAATAACCGGAGTCTGGATACCCAACGAAACTGACCGGAGCCTGAATGTTCAACGTAATAACCGGAGTCTGGATAACCAACAAAACTGACCGGAGCCTGAACGCTCAACGTAAAAACCGGAATCTGGATACCCAACGAAACTGACTGGAGCCTGAACGCTCAACGTAATAACCGGAGTCTGGATACTCAACGAAAATGACCGGAGCCTGAACCCTCAACGTAATAACCAAACTCTGGATACCAAATGAAATTGACCGGAGCCTGAACGTTCAACGTAATAACCAGAGTCTGGATACCCAACAAAACTGCCCGGAGCCTGAACGTTCAACGTAATAACCAGAGTCTGGATACCCAACAAAACTGCCCGGAGCCTGAACGCTCAACGTAAAAACCGGAGTCTAGATACCCAACGAAACTGACTGGAGCCTGAACGCTCAACGTAATAACCGGAGTCTGGATACCCAACAAAACTGACCGGAGCCTAAACGCTCAACGTAATAACCGGAGTCTGAATACCAAACGAAACTGACCAGAGCCTGAACGCTCAACGTAAAAACCGGAGTCTAGATACCCAACGAAACTGACTGGCGCCTGAACGCTCAACGTAATAACCGGAGTCTGGATACCCAACGAAAATGACCGGAGCCTAAACGCTCAACGTAATAACCGGAGTCTGGATACCAAACGAAATTGACCGGAGCCTGAACGCTCAACGTAATAACAATAGTCTGGATACCCAACAAAACTGACCGGAGCCTGAACGCTCAACGTAATAACAGGAGTCTGGATACCCAATGAAACTGACCGGAGCCTGAACGCTCAATGTAATAACCGGAGTATGAATACCCAACAAAACTGACCGGAGCCTGAACGCTCAACGTAAAAACCAGAGTCTGGATACCCAACGAAACTGACCGGAGCCTGAACGCTCAACGTAATAACCGGAGTCTGGATACCCAACGAAATTGACCGGAGCCTGAATGCTCAACGTTATAACTGGAGTCTGGATACCAAACGAAACTGACCGGAGCCTGAACGCTCAACGTAATAACCGGAGTCTGGATACCCAACGAAACTGAATGGAGCCTGAACGCTCAACGTAATAACCGGAGTCTGGATACTCAACGAAAATGACCGGAGCCTGAACCCTCAACGTAATAACCGGACTCTGGATACCAAATTAAATTGACCGGAGCCTGAACGTTCAACGTAATAACCGGAGTCTGGATACCCAACAAAACTGACCGAAGCCTGAACGCTCAACGTAAAAACCAGAGTCTGGATACCCAACGAAACAGACTGGAGCCTGAACGCTCAACGTAATAACCGGAGTCTGGATACCCAATGAAACTGACCGGAGCCTAAATGCTCAACGTAATAACCGGAGTCTGGATACCAAACGAAACTGACCGGAGCCTGAACGCTCAACGTAATAACCGGAGTTTAGATACCCAACGAAACTGAATGGAGCCTGAACGCTCAACGTAATAACCGGACTCTGGATACTCGACAAAAATGACCGGAGCCTGAACGCTCAACGTAATAACCGGACTCTGGATACCAAATGAAACTGACCGGAGCCTGAACCCTCAACGTAATAACCAGAGTCTGGATACCCAACAAAACTAACCGGAGCCTGAACGTTCAACGTAAAAACCGGAGTCTGGATACCCAACGAAACTGACCGGAGCCTGAACGCTCAACGTAATAACCGGACTCTGGATACCCAACGAAACTGACCGAAGCCTAAACGCTCAACGTAATAACCGGAGTCTGGATACCCAACGAAAATGACCGGAGCCTGAACGCTCAATGTAATAACCGGAATCTAGATACCCAACGAAACTGACCGGAGCTTGAACGCTCAACGTAATTACTGCAATCTGGATACTCAACGAAAATGATCAGAGCTTGAACGCTCAATATAATAACTGGAGTTTGGTTACTCAACAAAACTGACCTGAGCCTGAACGATCAACGTAATAACCGGAGTCTGGATACCCAACGAAACTGACCGGAGCCTGAATGTTCAACGTAATAACCGGAGTCTGGATAACCAACAAAAATGACCGGAGCCTGAACGCTCAACGTAAAAACCGGAATCTGGATACCCAACGAAACTGACTGGAGCCTGAACGCTCAACGTAATAACCGGAGTCTGGATACTCAACGAAAATGACCGGAGCCTGAACCCTCAACGTAATAACCAAACTCTGGATACCAAATGAAATTGACCGGAGCCTGAACGTTCAACGTAATAACCAGAGTCTGGATACCCAACAAAACTGCCCGGAGCCTGAACGTTCAACGTAATAACCAGAGTCTGGATACCCAACAAAACTGCCCGGAGCCTGAACGCTCAACGTAAAAACCGGAGTCTAGATACCCAACGAAACTGACTGGAGCCTGAACGCTCAACGTAATAACCGGAGTCTGGATACCCAACAAAACTGACCGGAGCCTAAACGCTCAACGTAATAACCGGAGTCTGAATACCAAACGAAACTGACCGGAGCCTGAACGCTCAACGTAAAAACCGGAGTCTAGATACCCAACGAAACTGACTGGCGCCTGAACGCTCAACGTAATAACCGGAGTCTGTATACCCAACGAAAATGACCGGAGCCTAAACGCTCAACGTAATAACCGGAGTCTGGATACCAAACGAAATTGACCGGAGCCTGAACGCTCAACGTAATAACCGGAAACTGGATACCCAACGAAACTGAATGGAGCCTGAACGCTCAACGTAATAACCGGAGTCTGGATACTCAACGAAAATGACCAGAGCCTGAACGCTCAACAAAATAACCGGACTCTGGATACCAAATGAAACTGACCGGAGCCTGAACGCTCAACGTAATAACCGGAGTCTGGATACCCAACAAAACTGACCGGAGCCTGAACGCTCAACATAAAAACCGGAGTCTGGATACCCAACGAAACTGACCGGAGCCTGAACGTTCAACGTAATAACCGGAGTCTGGATACCCAACGAAACTGACCGGAGCCTAAACGCTCAATGTAATAACCGGAGTCTGGATACCAAACGAAACTGACCGGAGCCTGAACACTCAACGTAATAACCGGAGTCTGGATACCCAACGAAACTGAATGGAGCCTGAACGCTCAACATAATAACCGGAGTCTGGATACTCAACGAAAATGACCGGAGCCTGAACGCTCAATGTAATAACCGGAGTCTGGATACCCAACGAAACTGACCGGAGCTTGAATGTTCAACGTAATTACTGCAATCTGGATACTCAACGAAAATGATCAGAGCTTGAACGCTCAATGTAATAACTGGAGTTTGGTTACTCAACGAAACTGACCTGAGCCTGAACGCTCAACGTAATAACCGGAGTCTGGATACCCAACAAAACTGACCGGAGCCTGAACGCTCAACGTAAAAACCGGAGTCAGGATACCCAACGAAACTGACCGGAGCCTGAACGCTCAATGTAATAACCGGAGTCTGGATACCCAACAAAACTGACCGGAGCCTGAACGCTCAACGTAAAAACCGGAGTCTGGATACCCAACGAAACTGACCGGAGCCTAAACGCTCAACGTAATAACCGGAGTCTGGATACCCAACGAAACTGACCAGAGCCTGAACGTTCAACGTAATAACCGGAGTCTGGATACCCAACGAAACTGACCGGAGCCTAAACGTTCAACGTAATAACCGGAGTCTGGATACCCAACAAAACTGACCGGAGCCTGAACGCTCAACGTAAAAACCGGAGTCTGGATAACCAACGAAACTGACTGGAGCCTGAACGCTCAACGTAATAACCGGAGTCTGGATACCCAACGAAACTGAATGGAGCCTGAACGCTCAACATAATAACCGGAGTCTGGATACTCAACGAAAATGACCGGAGCCTGAACGCTCAATGTAATAATCGGAATCTGGATACCCAACGAAACTGACCGGAGCTTGAACGCTCAACATAATTACTGTAATCTGGATACTCAACGAAAATGATCAGAGCTTGAACGCTCAATGTAATAACTGGAGTTTGGATACTCAACGAAACTGACCTGAGCCTGAACGATCAACGTAATAACCGGAGTCTGGATACTCAACGAAACTGACCTGAGCCTGAACGATCAACGTAATAACCGGAGTCTGGATACCCAACGAAACAGACTGGAGCCTGAACGCTCAACGTAATAACCGGAGTCTGGATACCCAATGAAACTGACCGAAGCCTGAACGCTCAACGTAATAACCGGAGTCTGGATACCAAAGGAAACTGACTGGAGCCTGAACGCTCAACGTAATAATCAGAGTCTAGATACCCAACGTAACTGACCGGAGCCTGAACGCTCAACATAATAACCGGAGTCTGGATACCCAATGAAACTGACCGGAGCCTGAATGCTCAACATAATAACCGGAGTCTGGATACTTAACAAAAATGACTAGAGCCTGAATGCTCAACGTAATAACTAGAGTCTGGATACTCAACGAAGATGACCGGAGCCTGAACGCTCAATGTAATAACCGGAATCTGGATACCCAACGAAACTGACCGGAGCCTGAACGCTCAACGTAATAACAAGAGTCTGGATACCCAACAAAACTGACCGGAGCCTGAACGCTCAACGTAATAACCGGAGTCTAGATACTCAATGAAACTGACTGGAGCCTGAACGCTCAATGTAATAACCGGAGTATGAATACCCAACAAAACTGACCGGAGCCTGAACGCTCAACGTAAAAACCAGAGTCTGGATACCCAACGAAACTGACCGGAGCCTGAACGCTCAACGTAATAACCGGAGTCTGGATACCCAACAAAATTGACCGGAGCCTGAATGCTCAACGTTATAACTGGAGTCTGGATACCAAACGAAACTGACCGGAGCCTGAACGCTCAACGTAATAACCGGAGTCTGGATACTCAACGAAAATGACCGGAGCCTGAACCCTCAACGTAATAACCGGACTCTGGATACCAAATGAAATTGACCGGAGCCTGAACGTTCAACGTAATAACCGGAGTCTGGATACCCAACAAAACTGACCGAAGCCTGAACGCTCAACGTAAAAACCGGAGTCTGGATACCCAACGAAACAGACTGGAGCCTGAACGCTCAACGTAATAACCGGAGTCTGGATACCCAACGAAACTGACAGGAGCCTAAATGCTCAACGTAATAACCGGAGTCTGGATACCAAACGAAACTGACCGGAGCCTGAACGCTCAACGTAATAACCGGAGTCTGGATACCCAACGAAACTGAATGGAGCCTGAACGCTCAACGTAATAACCGGAGTCTGGATACTCAACGAAAATGACCGGAGCCTGAACGCTCAACGTAATAACCGGACTCTGGATACCAAATGAAACTGACCGGAGCCTGAACGCTCAACGTAATAACCGGAGTCTGGATACCCAACAAAACTGACCGGAGCCAGAACGTTCAACGTAAAAACCGGAGTCTGGATACCTAACGAAACTGACCGGAGCCTGAACGCTCAACGTAATAACCGGAGTCTGGATACCCAACGAAATTGACCGGAGCCTGAATGCTCAACGTTATAACTGGAGTCTGGATACCAAACGAAACTGACCGGAGCCTGAACGCTCAACGTAATAACCGGAGTCTGGATACCCAACGAAACTGAATGGAGCCTGAACGCTCAACGTAATAACCGGAGTCTGGATACTCAACGAAAATGACCGGAGCCTGAACCCTCAACGTAATAACCGGACTCTGGATACCAAATTAAATTGACCGGAGCCTGAACGTTCAACGTAATAACCGGAGTCTGGATACCCAACAAAACTGACCGAAGCCTGAACGCTCAACGTAAAAACCAGAGTCTGGATACCCAACGAAACAGACTGGAGCCTGAACGCTCAACGTAATAACCGGAGTCTGGATACCCAATGAAACTGACCGGAGCCTAAATGCTCAACGTAATAACCGGAGTCTGGATACCAAACGAAACTGACCGGAGCCTGAACGCTCAACGTAATAACCGGAGTTTAGATACCCAACGAAACTGAATGGAGCCTGAACGCTCAACGTAATAACCGGACTCTGGATACTCGACAAAAATGACCGGAGCCTGAACGCTCAACGTAATAACCGGACTCTGGATACCAAATGAAACTGACCGGAGCCTGAACCCTCAACGTAATAACCAGAGTCTGGATACCCAACAAAACTAACCGGAGCCTGAACGTTCAACGTAAAAACCGGAGTCTGGATACCCAACGAAACTGACCGGAGCCTGAACGCTCAACGTAATAACCGGACTCTGGATACCCAACGAAACTGACCGAAGCCTAAACGCTCAACGTAATAACCGGAGTCTGGATACCCAACGAAAATGACCGGAGCCTGAACGCTCAATGTAATAACCGGAATCTAGATACCCAACGAAACTGACCGGAGCTTGAACGCTCAACGTAATTACTGCAATCTGGATACTCAACGAAAATGATCAGAGCTTGAACGCTCAATATAATAACTGGAGTTTGGTTACTCAACAAAACTGACCTGAGCCTGAACGATCAACGTAATAACCGGAGTCTGGATACCCAACGAAACTGACCGGAGCCTGAATGTTCAACGTAATAACCGGAGTCTGGATAACCAACAAAAATGACCGGAGCCTGAACGCTCAACGTAAAAACCGGAATCTGGATACCCAACGAAACTGACTGGAGCCTGAACGCTCAACGTAATAACCGGAGTCTGGATACTCAACGAAAATGACCGGAGCCTGAACCCTCAACGTAATAACCAAACTCTGGATACCAAATGAAATTGACCGGAGCCTGAACGTTCAACGTAATAACCAGAGTCTGGATACCCAACAAAACTGCCCGGAGCCTGAACGTTCAACGTAATAACCAGAGTCTGGATACCCAACAAAACTGCCCGGAGCCTGAACGCTCAACGTAAAAACCGGAGTCTAGATACCCAACGAAACTGACTGGAGCCTGAACGCTCAACGTAATAACCGGAGTCTGGATACCCAACAAAACTGACCGGAGCCTAAACGCTCAACGTAATAACCGGAGTCTGAATACCAAACGAAACTGACCGGAGCCTGAACGCTCAACGTAAAAACCGGAGTCTAGATACCCAACGAAACTGACTGGCGCCTGAACGCTCAACGTAATAACCGGAGTCTGTATACCCAACGAAAATGACCGGAGCCTAAACGCTCAACGTAATAACCGGAGTCTGGATACCAAACGAAATTGACCGGAGCCTGAACGCTCAACGTAATAACCGGAAACTGGATACCCAACGAAACTGAATGGAGCCTGAACGCTCAACGTAATAACCGGAGTCTGGATACTCAACGAAAATGACCAGAGCCTGAACGCTCAACAAAATAACCGGACTCTGGATACCAAATGAAACTGACCGGAGCCTGAACGCTCAACGTAATAACCGGAGTCTGGATACCCAACAAAACTGACCGGAGCCTGAACGCTCAACATAAAAACCGGAGTCTGGATACCCAACGAAACTGACCGGAGCCTGAACGTTCAACGTAATAACCGGAGTCTGGATACCCAACGAAACTGACCGGAGCCTAAACGCTCAATGTAATAACCGGAGTCTGGATACCAAACGAAACTGACCGGAGCCTGAACACTCAACGTAATAACCGGAGTCTGGATACCCAACGAAACTGAATGGAGCCTGAACGCTCAACATAATAACCGGAGTCTGGATACTCAACGAAAATGACCGGAGCCTGAACGCTCAATGTAATAACCGGAGTCTGGATACCCAACGAAACTGACCGGAGCTTGAATGTTCAACGTAATTACTGCAATCTGGATACTCAACGAAAATGATCAGAGCTTGAACGCTCAATGTAATAACTGGAGTTTGGTTACTCAACGAAACTGACCTGAGCCTGAACGCTCAACGTAATAACCGGAGTCTGGATACCCAACAAAACTGACCGGAGCCTGAACGCTCAACGTAAAAACCGGAGTCAGGATACCCAACGAAACTGACCGGAGCCTGAACGCTCAATGTAATAACCGGAGTCTGGATACCCAACAAAACTGACCGGAGCCTGAACGCTCAACGTAAAAACCGGAGTCTGGATACCCAACGAAACTGACCGGAGCCTAAACGCTCAACGTAATAACCGGAGTCTGGATACCCAACGAAACTGACCAGAGCCTGAACGTTCAACGTAATAACCGGAGTCTGGATACCCAACGAAACTGACCGGAGCCTAAACGTTCAACGTAATAACCGGAGTCTGGATACCCAACAAAACTGACCGGAGCCTGAACGCTCAACGTAAAAACCGGAGTCTGGATAACCAACGAAACTGACTGGAGCCTGAACGCTCAACGTAATAACCGGAGTCTGGATACCCAACGAAACTGAATGGAGCCTGAACGCTCAACATAATAACCGGAGTCTGGATACTCAACGAAAATGACCGGAGCCTGAACGCTCAATGTAATAATCGGAATCTGGATACCCAACGAAACTGACCGGAGCTTGAACGCTCAACATAATTACTGTAATCTGGATACTCAACGAAAATGATCAGAGCTTGAACGCTCAATGTAATAACTGGAGTTTGGATACTCAACGAAACTGACCTGAGCCTGAACGATCAACGTAATAACCGGAGTCTGGATACTCAACGAAACTGACCTGAGCCTGAACGATCAACGTAATAACCGGAGTCTGGATACCCAACGAAACAGACTGGAGCCTGAACGCTCAACGTAATAACCGGAGTCTGGATACCCAATGAAACTGACCGAAGCCTGAACGCTCAACGTAATAACCGGAGTCTGGATACCAAAGGAAACTGACTGGAGCCTGAACGCTCAACGTAATAATCAGAGTCTAGATACCCAACGTAACTGACCGGAGCCTGAACGCTCAACATAATAACCGGAGTCTGGATACCCAATGAAACTGACCGGAGCCTGAATGCTCAACATAATAACCGGAGTCTGGATACTTAACAAAAATGACTAGAGCCTGAATGCTCAACGTAATAACTAGAGTCTGGATACTCAACGAAGATGACCGGAGCCTGAACGCTCAATGTAATAACCGGAATCTGGATACCCAACGAAACTGACCGGAGCCTGAACGCTCAACGTAATAACAAGAGTCTGGATACCCAACAAAACTGACCGGAGCCTGAACGCTCAACGTAATAACCGGAGTCTAGATACTCAATGAAACTGACTGGAGCCTGAACGCTCAATGTAATAACCGGAGTATGAATACCCAACAAAACTGACCGGAGCCTGAACGCTCAACGTAAAAACCAGAGTCTGGATACCCAACGAAACTGACCGGAGCCTGAACGCTCAACGTAATAACCGGAGTCTGGATACCCAACAAAATTGACCGGAGCCTGAATGCTCAACGTTATAACTGGAGTCTGGATACCAAACGAAACTGACCGGAGCCTGAACGCTCAACGTAATAACCGGAGTCTGGATACTCAACGAAAATGACCGGAGCCTGAACCCTCAACGTAATAACCGGACTCTGGATACCAAATGAAATTGACCGGAGCCTGAACGTTCAACGTAATAACCGGAGTCTGGATACCCAACAAAACTGACCGAAGCCTGAACGCTCAACGTAAAAACCGGAGTCTGGATACCCAACGAAACAGACTGGAGCCTGAACGCTCAACGTAATAACCGGAGTCTGGATACCCAACGAAACTGACAGGAGCCTAAATGCTCAACGTAATAACCGGAGTCTGGATACCAAACGAAACTGACCGGAGCCTGAACGCTCAACGTAATAACCGGAGTCTGGATACCCAACGAAACTGAATGGAGCCTGAACGCTCAACGTAATAACCGGAGTCTGGATACTCAACGAAAATGACCGGAGCCTGAACGCTCAACGTAATAACCGGACTCTGGATACCAAATGAAACTGACCGGAGCCTGAACGCTCAACGTAATAACCGGAGTCTGGATACCCAACAAAACTGACCGGAGCCAGAACGTTCAACGTAAAAACCGGAGTCTGGATACCTAACGAAACTGACCGGAGCCTGAATGCTTAACGTAATAACCGGAGTCTGGATACCCAACGAAATTGACCGAAGCCTAAAAGCTCAACGTAATAACCGGAGTCTGGATACCAAACGAAACTGACCGGAGCCTGAACGCTCAACGTAATAACCGGAGTCTGGATACCCAACGAAACTGAATGGAGCCTGAACGCTCAACATAATAACCGGAGTCTGGATACTCAACGAAAATGACCGGAGCCTGAACGCTCAATGTAATAACCGGAATCTGGATACCCAACGAAACTGACCGGAGCTTGAACGCTCAACGTAATTACTGCAATCTGGATACTCAACAAAAATGATCAGAGCTTGAACGCTCAATGTAATAACTGGAGTTTGGTTACTCAACGAAACTGACCTGAGCCTGAACGATCAACGTAATAACCGGAGTCTGGATACCCAACGAAACTGACCGGAGCCTGAATGTTCAACGTAATAACTGGAGTCTGGATAACCAACAAAACTGACCGGAGCCTGAACGCTCAACGTAAAAACCGGAATCTGGATACCCAACGAAACTGACTGGAGCCTGAACGCTCAACGTAATAACCGGAGTCTGGATACTCAACGAAAATGACCGGAGCCTGAACCCTCAACGTAATAACCAGACTCTGGATACCAAATGAAATTGACCGGAGCCTGAACGTTCAACGTAATAACCAGAGTCTGGATACCCAACAAAACTGACCGGAGCCTGAACGCTCAACGTAAAAACCGGAGTCTAGATACCCAACGAAACTGACTGGAGCCTGAACGCTCAACGTAATAACCGGAGTCTGGATACCCAACAAAACTGACCGGAGCCTGAACGTTCAACGTAATAACCGGAGTCTGAATACCAAACGAAACTGACCGGAGCCTGAACGCTCAACGTAAAAACCGGAGTCTGGATACCCAACGAAACTGACTGGAGCCTGAACGCTCAACCTAATAACCGGAGTCTGGATACCCAACGAAACTGACCGGAGCCTGAACGCTCAACGTAATAACCGGAGTCAGGATACCAAACGAAATTGACCGGAGCCTGAACACTCAACGTAATAACCGGAGTCTGGATACCCAACGAAACTGAATGGAGCCTGAACGCTCAACGTAATAACCGGAGTCTGGATACTCAACGAAAATAACCGGAGCCTGAATGCTCAATGTAATAACCGGAGTCTAAATACCCAACGAAACTGACCGGAGCCTGAACGTTCAACGTAATAACCGAAGTCTGGATACCCAACGAAACTGACCGGAACCTGAACGTTCAACGTAATAACCGGAGTCTGGATACCCAACAAAACTGACCGGAGCCTGAACGCTCAACGTAAAAACTGGAGTCTGGATACCCAACGAAATTAACTGGAGCCTGAAGGCTCAACGTAATAACCGGAGTCTGGATACTCAACGAAAATGACCGAAGCTTGAACCCTCAACGTAATAACCGGACTCTGGATACCAAATGAAATTGACCGGAGCCTGAACGTTCAACGTAATAACCGGAGTCTGGATACCCAACAAAACTGACCGGAGCCTGAACGCTCAACGTAAAAACCGGAGTCTAGATACCCAACGAAACTGACTGGCGCCTGAACGCTCAACGTAATAACCGGAGTCTGGATACCCAACGAAACTGACCGGAGCCTAAACGCTCAACGTAATAACCGGAGTCTGGATACCAAACGAAATTGACCGGAGCCTGAACGCTCAACGTAATAACCGGAGTCTGGATACCCAACGAAACTGAATGGAGCCTGAACGCTCAACGTAATAACCGGAGTCTGGATACCCAACGAAACTGACCAGAGCCTGAACGTTCGACGTAATAACCGGAGTCTGGATACCCAACGAAACTGACCGGAGCCTAAACGTTCAACGTAATAACCGGAGTCTGGATACCCAACAAAACTGACCGGAGCCTGAACGCTCAACGTAAAAACCGGAGTCTGGATAACCAACGAAACTGACTGGAGCCTGAACGCTCAACGTAATAACCGGAGTCTGGATACCCAACGAAACTGAATGGAGCCTGAACGCTCAACATAATAACCGGAGTCTGGATACTCAACGAAAATGACCGGAGCATGAACGCTCAATGTAATAATCAGAATCTGGATACCCAACGAAACTGATCGGAGCTTGAACGCTCAACATAATTACTGTAATCTGGATACTCAACGAAAATGATCAGAGCTTGAACGCTCAATGTAATAACTGGAGTTTGGATACTCAACGAAATTGACCTGAGCCTGAACGATCAACGTAATAACCGGAGTCTGGATACCCAACGAAACTGACCGGAGCCTGAACGTTCAACGTAATAACCGGAGTCTGGATACCCAACAAAACTGACCGGAGCCTAAACGCTCAACGTAAAAACCGGAGTCTGGATACCCAACGAAACTGATTGGAGCCTGAACGCTCAACGTAATAACCGGAGTCTGGATACCCAACAAAACTGACCGGAGCCTAAACGCTCAACGTAATAACCGGAGTCTGGATACCAAACGAAACTGACCGGAGCCTGAACGCTCAACGTAATAACCGGAGTCTTGATACCCAACGAAACTGAATGGAGCCTGAACGCTCAACGTAATAACCGGAGTCTGGATACTCAACGAAAATGACCGGAGCCTGAACGCTCAATGTAATAACCGAAGTCTGGATACCCAACGAAACTGACCGGAGCTTGAACGCTCAACGTAATTACTGCAATCTGGATACTCAACGAAAATGATCAGAGCTTGAACGCTCAATGTAATAACTGGAGTTTGGATACTCAACGAAACTGACCTGAGCCTGAACGATCAACGTAATAACCGGAGTCTGGATACCCAACGAAACTGACTGGAGCCTGAACGTTCAACGTAATAACCGAAGTCTGGATACCCAACGAAACTAACCGGAACCTGAACGTTCAACGTAATAACTGGAGTCTGGATACCCAACAAAACTGACCGGAGCCTGAACGCTCAACATAAAAACAGGAGTCTGGATACCCAACGAAATTGACCGGAGCCTGAACGCTCAACGTAATAACCGGAGTCTGGATACTCAACGAAAATGACCGGAGCCTGAACCCTCAACGTAATAACCGGACTCTGGATACCAAATGAAATTGACCGGAGCCTGAACGTTCAACGTAATAACCGGAGTCTGGATACCCAACAAAACTGACCGGAGCCTGAACGCTCAACGTAAAAACCGGAGTCTAGATACCCAACGAAACTGACTGAAGCCTGAACGCTCAACCTAATAACCGGAGTCTGGATACCCAACGAAACTGACCTGAGCCTGAACGCTCAACGTAATAACCGGAGTCAGGATACCAAACGAAATTGACCGGAGCCTGAACACTCAACGTAATAACCGGAGTCTGGATACCCAACGAAACTGAATGGAGCCTGAACGCTCAACATAATAACCGGAGTCTAAATACCCAACGAAACTGACCGGAGCCTGAACGTTCAACGTAATAACCGAAGTCTGGATACCCAACGAAACTGACCGGAACCTGAACGTTCAACGTAATAACCGAAGTCTGGATACCCAACGAAACTGACCGGAACCTGAACATTCAACGTAATAACCGGAGTCTGGATACCCAACAAAACTGACCGGAGCCTGAACGCTCAACGTAAAAACTGGAGTCTGGATACCCAAAGAAATTGACTGGAGCCTGAACGCTCAACGTAATAACCGGAGTCTGGATACTCAACGAAAATGACCGAAGCCTGAACCCTCAACGTAATAACCGGACTCTGGATACCAAATGAAATTGACCGGAGCCTGAACGTTCAACGTAATAACCGGAGTCTGGATACCCAACAAAACTGACCGGAGCCTGAACGCTCAACGTAAAAACCGGAGTCTAGATACCCAAAGAAACTGACTGGCGCCTGAACGCTCAACGTAATAACCGGAGTCTGGATACCCAACGAAACTGACCGGAGCCTAAACGCTCAATGTAATAACCGGAGTCTGGATACCAAACGAAATTGACCGGAGCCTGAACGCTAAACGTAATAACCGGAGTCTGGATACCCAACGAAACTGAATGGAGCCTGAACGCTCAACGTAATAACCGGAGTCTGGATACTCAACGAAAATGACCAGAGCCTGAACGCTCAACAAAATAACCGGACTCTGGATACCAAATGAAACTGACCGGAGCCTGAACGCTCAACGTAATAACCAGAGTCTGGATACCCAACAAAACTAACCGGAGCCTGAACGCTCAACGTAATAACCGGAGTCTGGATACTCAACGAAAATGACCAGAGCCTGAACGCTCAACAAAATAACCGGACTCTGGATACCAAATGAAACTGACCGGAGCCTGAACGTTCAACGTAATAACCGGTGTCTGGATACCCAACAAAACTGACCGGAGCCTGAACGCTCAATATAAAAACCGGAGTCTGGATACCCAACGAAACGGACCGGAGCCTGAACGTTCAACGTAATAACCGGAGTCTGGATACCCAACGAAACTGACCGGAGCCTAAACGCTCAACGTAATAACCGGAGTCTGGATACCAAACGAAACTGACCGGAGCCTGAACACTCAACGTAATAACCGGAGTCTGGATACCTAACGAAACTGAATGGAGCCTGAACGCTCAACATAATAACCGGAGTCTGGATACTCAACGAAAATGACCGGAGCCTGAACGCTCAATGTAATAACCGGAGTCTGGATACCCAACAAAACTGACCGGAGCTTGAATGTTCAACGTAATTACTGCAATCTGGATACTCAACAAAAATGATCAGAGCTTGAACGCTCAATGTAATAACTGGAGTTTGGATACTCAACGAAACTGACCTGAGCCTGAACGATCAACGTAATAACCGGAGTCTGGATACCCAACGAAACTGACCGGAGCCTGAACGTTCAACGTAATAACCGGAGTCTGGATACCCAACGAAACTGACCGGAGCCTAAACATTCAACGTAATAACCGGAGTCTGGATACCCAACAAAACTGACCGGAGCCTGAACGCTCAACGTAAAAACCGGAGTCTGGATACCCAACGAAACTGACTGGAGCCTAAACGCTCAACGTAATAACCGGAGTCTGGATACTCAACAAAAATGACCGGAGCCTGAACCCTCAACGTAATAACCGGACTCTGGATACCAAATGAAATTGACCGGAGCCTGAACGCTCAACGTAATAACCGGAGTCTGGATACCCAACAAAACTGACCGGAGCCTGAACGCTCAACGTGAAAACCGGAGTCTGGATACCCAACGAAACTGACCGGAGCCTGAACGCTCAACGTACTAACCGGAGTCTGGATACCCAACGAAACTGACCAGAGCCTGAACGTTCAACGTAATAACCGGAGTCTGGATACCCAACGAAACTGACCGGAGCCTAAACGTTCAACGTAATAACCGGAGTCTAGATACCCAACAAAACTGACCGGAGCCTGAACGCTCAACGTAAAAACCGGAGTCTGGATAACCAACGAAACTGACTGGAGCCTAAACGCTCAACGTAATAACCGGAGTCTGGATACTCAACAAAAATGACCGGAGCCTGAACCCTCAACGTAATAACCGGACTCTGGATACCAAATGAAACTGACCGGAGCCTGAACGCTCAACGTAATAACCGGAGTCTGGATACCCAACAAAACTGACCGGAGCCTGAACGCTCAACGTAAAAACCGGAGTCTGGATACCCAACGAAACTGACCGGAGCCTGAACGCTCAACGTAATAACCGGAGTCTGGATACCCAACGAAACTGACCGGAGCCTAAACGCTCAACGTAATAACCGGAGTCTGGATACCAAACGAAACTGACCGGAGCCTGAACACTCAACGTAATAACCGGAGTCTGGATACCCAACGAAACTGAATGGAGCCAGAACGCTCAACATAATAACCGGAGTCTGGATACTCAACGAAAATGACCGGAGCCTGAACGCTCAATGTAATAACCGGAGTCTGGATACCCAACGAAACTGACCGGAGCTTGAATGTTCAACGTAATTACTGCAATCTGGATACTCAACGAAAATGATCAGAGCTTGAACGCTCAATGTAATAACTGGAGTTTGGATACTCAACGAAACTGACCTGAGCCTGAACGATCAACGTAATAACCGGAGTCTGGATACCCAACGAAACTGACCGGAGCCCGAACGTTCAACGTAGTAACCGGAGTCTGGATACCCAACGAAACTGACCGGAGCCTAAACGTTCAACGTAATAACCGGAGTATGGATACCCAACAAAACTGACCGGAGCCTGAACGCTCAACGTAAAAACCGGAGTCTGGATACCCAACGAAACTGACTAGAGCCTAAATGCTCAACGTAATAACCGGAGTCTGGATACTCAACAAAAATGACCGGAGCCTGAACCTTCAACGTAATAACCGGACTCTCGATACCAAATGAAACTGACCGGAGCCTGAACGCTCAACGTAATAACTGGAGTCTGGATACCCAACAAAACTGACCGGAGCCTGAAAGCTCAACGTAAAAACCGGAGTCTGGATACCCAACGAAACTGACCGGAGCCTGAACGCTCAACGTAATAACCGGAGTCTGGATACCCAACGAAACTGACCGGAGCCTAAACGCTCCACGTAATAACCGGAGTCTGGATACCAAACGAAACTGACCGGAGCCTGAACACTCAACGTAATAACCGGAGTCTGGATACCCAACGAAACTGAATGGAGCCTGAACGCTCAACATAATAACCAGAGTCTGGATACTCAACGAAAATGACCGGAGCCTGAACGCTCAATGTAATAACCGGAGTCTGGATACCCAACGAAACTGACCGGAGCCTGAACGTTCAACGTAATAACCGAAGTCTGGATACCCAACGAAACTGACCGGAACCTGAACGTTCAACGTAAAAACCGGAGTCTAGATACCCAACGAAACTGACTGGCGCCTGAATGCTCGACGTAATAACCGGAGTCTGGATACCCAACGAAACTGACCGGAGCCTAAACGCTCAACGTAATAACCGGAGTCTGGATACCAAACGAAATTGACCGGAGCCTGAACGCTCAACGTAATAACCAGAATCTAGATACCCAACGAAACTGACTGGCGCCTGAATGCTCAACGTAATAACCGGAGTCTGGATACCCAACGAAACTGACCGGAGCCTAAACGCTCAACGTAATAACCGGAGTCTGGATACCAAACGAAATTGACCGGAGCCTGAACGCTCAACGTAATAACCGGAGTCTGGATACCCAACGAAACTGAATGGAGCCTGAACGCTCAACGTAATAACCGGAGTCTGGATACTCAACGAAAATGACCAGAGCCTGAACGCTCAACATAATAACCGGACTCTAGATACCAAATGAAACTGACTGGAGCCTGAACCCTCAACGTAATAACCGGAGTCTGGATACCCAACGAAACTGACCGGAGCCTAAACACTCAACGTAATAACCGGAGTCTGGATACCAAACGAAATTGACCGGAGCCTGAACGCTCAACGTAATAACCGGAGTCTGGATACCCAACGAAACTGAATGGAGCCTGAACGCTCAATGTAATAACCGGAGTCTGGATACTCAACGAAAATGACCAGAGCCTGAACGCTCAACATAATAACCGGACTCTGGATACCAAATGAAACTGACTGGAGCCTGAACGCTCAACGTAATAACCGGAGTCTGGATACCCAACAAAACTGACCGGAGCCTGAACGCTCAACATAAAAACCGGAGTCTGGATACCCAACGAAACTGACCGGAGCCTAAACGTTCAACGTAATAACCGGAGTCTGGATACCCAACGAAACTGACCGGAGCCTAAACGCTCAATGTAATAACCGGAGTCTGGATACCAAACGAAACTGACCGGAGCCTGAACACTCAACGTAATAACCGGAGTCTGGATACCCAACGAAACTGAATGGAGCCTGAACGCTCAACATAATAACCGGAGTCTGGATACTCAACGAAAATGACCGGAGCCTGAACGCTCAATGTAATAACCGGAGTCTGGATACCCAACGAAACTGACCGGAGCTTGAATGTTCAACGTAATTACTGCAATCTAGATACTTAACGAAAATGATCAGAGCTTGAACGCTCAATGTAATAACTGGAGTTTGGATACTCAATGAAACTGACCTGAGCCTGAACGATCAACGTAATAACCGGAGTCTGGATACCCAACGAAACTGACCGGAGCCTGAACGTTCAACGTGATAACCGGAGTCTGGATACCCAACGAAACTGACCGGAGCCTAAACGTTCAACGTAATAACCGGAGTCTGGATACCCAACAAAACTGACCGGAGCCTGAACGCTCAACGTAAAAACCGGAGTCTGGATAACCAACGAAACTGACTGGAGCCTAAACGCTCAACGTAATAACCGGAGTCTGGATACTCAACAAAAATGAACGGAGCCTGAACCCTCAACGTAATAACCGGACTCTGGATACCAAATGAAACTGACCGGAGCCTGAACGCTCAACGTAATAACCGGAGTCTGGATACCCAACAAAACTGACCGGAGCCTGAACGCTCAACGTAAAAACCGGAGTCTGGATACCCAACGAAACTGACCGGAGCCTAAACGCTCAACGTAATAACCGGAGTCTGGATACCAAACGAAACTGACCGGAGCCTGAACACTCAACGTAATAACCGGAGTCTGGATACCCAACGAAACTGAATGGAGCCTGAACGCTCAACATAATAACCGGAGTCTGGATACTCAACGAAAATGACCGGAGCCTGAACGCTCAATGTAATAACCGGAGTCTGGATACCCAACGAAACTGACCGGAGCCTGAACGTTCAACGTAATAACCGAAGTCTGGATACCCAACGAAACTGACCGGAACCTGAACGTTCAACGTAATAACCGGAGTCTGGATACCCAACAAAACTGACCGGAGCCTGAACGCTCAACGTAAAAACTGGAGTCTGGATACCCAACAAAATTGACTGGAGCCTGAACGCTCAACGTAATAACCGGAGTCTGGATAATCAACGAAAATGACCGGAGCCTGAACCCTCGACGTAATAACCGGACTCTGGATACCAAATGAAATTGACCGGAGCCTGAACGTTCAACGTAATAACCGGAGTCTGGATACCCAACAAAACTGACCGGAGCCTGAACGCTCAACGTAATAACCGGAGTCTGGATACCCAACAAAACTGACCGGAGCCTGAACGCTCAATGTAAAAACCGGAGTCTGGATACCCAACGAAACTGACCGGAGCCTGAACGCTCAACGTAATAACCGGAGTCTGGATACCAAACGAAATTGACCGGAGCCTGAACGCTCAACGTAATAACCGGAGTCTGGATACCCAACGAAACTGAATGGAGCCTGAACGCTCAACGTAATAACCGGAGTCTGGATACTCAACGAAAATGACCAGAGCCTGAACGCTCAACATAATAACCGGAATCTGGATACCAAATGAAACTGACCGGAGCCTGAACGCTCAACGTAATAACCGGAGTCTGGATACCCAACAAAACTGACCTGAGCCTGAATGCTCAACATAAAAACCGGAGTCTGGATACCCAATGAAACTGACCGGAGCCTGAACGTTCAACGTAATAACCGGAGTCTGGATACCCAACGAAACTGACCGGAGCCTAAACGCTCAACGTAATAACCGGAGGCTGGATACCAAACGAAACTGACCGGAGCCTGAACACTCAACGTAATAACCGGAGTCTGGATACCCAACGAAACTGAATGGAGCCTGAACGCTCAACATAATAACCGGAGTCTGGATACTCAACGGAAATGACCGGAGCCTGAACGTTCAATGTAATAACCGGAGTCTAGATACCCATAGAAACTGACCGGAGCTTGAATGTTCAACGTAATTACTGCAATCTGGATACTCAACGAAAATGATCAGAGCTTGAACGCTCAATGTAATAACTGGAGTTTGGATACTCAACGAAACTGACCTGAGCCTGAACGATCAACGTAATAACCGGAGTCTGGATACCCAACGAAACTGACCGGAGCCTGACCGTTCAACGTAATAACCGGAGTCTGGATACCCAACGAAACTGACCGGAGCCTAAACGTTCAACGTAATAACCGGAGTCTGGATACCCAACAAAACTGACCGGAGCCTGAACGCTCAACGTAAAAACCGGAGTCTGGATACCCAACGAAACTGACTGGAGCCTAAACGCTCAACGTATTAACCGGACTCTGGATACTCAACAAAAATGAACGGAGCCTGAACCCTCAACGTAATAACCGGACTCTGGATACCAAATGAAACTGACCGGAGCCTGAACGCTCAACGTAATAACCGGAGTCTGGATACCCAACAAAACTGACCGGAGCCTGAACGCTCAACGTAAAAACCGGAGTCTGGATACCCAACGAAACTGACCGGAGCCTAAACGCTCAACGTAATAACCGGAGTCTGGATACCAAACGAAACTGACCGGAGCCTGAACACTCAACGTAATAACCGGAGTCTGGATACCCAATGAAACTGAATGGAGCCTGAACGCTCAACATAATAACCGGAGTCTGGATACTCAACGAAAATGACCGGAGCCTGAACGCTCAATGTAATAACCGGAGTCTGGATACCCAACGAAACTGACCGGAGCCTGAACGTTCAACGTAATAACCGAAGTCTGGATACCCAACGAAACTGACCAGAACCTGAACGTTCAACGTAATAACCAGAGTCTGGATACCCAACAAAACTGACCGGAGCCTGAACGCTCAACGTAAAAACTGGAGTCTGGATACCCACAAAATTGACTGGAGCCTGAACGCTCAACGTAATAACCGGAGTCTGGATACTCAACGAAAATGACCGGAGCCTGAACCCTCAACGTAATAACCGGACTCTGGATACCAAATGAAATTGACCGGAGCCTGAACGTTCAACGTAATAACCGGAGTCTGGATACCCAACAAAACTGACCGGAGCCTGAACGCTCAACGTAAAAACCGGAGTCTAGATACCCAACGAAACTGACTGGCGCCTGAACGCTCAACGTAATAACCGGAGTCTGGATACCCAACGAAACTGACCGGAGCCTAAACGCTCAACGTAATAACCGGAGTCTGGATACCAAACGAAATTGACCGGAGCCTGAACGCTCAACGTAATAACCGGAGTCTGGATACCCAATGAAACTGAATGGAGCCTGAACGCTCAACGTAATAACCGGAGTCTGGATACTCAACGAAAATGACCAGAGCCTTAATAACCGGAATCTGGATACCAAATGAAACTGACCGGAGCCTGAACGCTCAACGTAATAACCGGAGTCTGGATACCCAACAAAACTGACCTGAGCCTGAATGCTCAACGTAAAAACCGGAGTCTGGATACCCAACGAAACTGACCGGAGCCTGAACGTTCAACGTAATAACCGGAGTCTGGATACCCAACGAAACTGACCGGAGCCTAAACGCTCAACGTAATAACCGGAGGCTGGATACCAAACGAAACTGACCGGAGCCTGAACACTCAACGTAATAACCGGAGTCTGGATACCCAACGAAACTGAATGGAGCCTGAACGCTCAACATAATAACCGGAGTCTGGATACTCAACGGAAATGACCGGAGCCTGAACGCTCAATGTAATAACCGGAGTCTAGATACCCATAGAAACTGACCGGAGCTTGAATGTTCAACGTAATTACTGCAATCTGGATACTCAACGAAAATGATCAGAGCTTGAACGCTCAATGTAATAACTGGAGTTTGGATACTCAACGAAACTGACCTGAGCCTGAACGATCAACGTAATAACCGGAGTCTGGATACCCAACGAAACTGACCGGAGCCTGAACGTTCAACGTAATAACCGGAGTCTGGATACCCAACGAAACTGACCGGAGCCTAAACGTTCAACGTAATAACCGGAGTCTGGATACCCAACAAAACTGACCGGAGCCTGAACGCTCAACGTAAAAACCGGAGTCTGGATACCCAACGAAACTGACTGGAGCCTAAACGATCAACGTAATAACCGGAGTCTGGATACTCAACGAAAATGACCGGAGCCTGAACGCTCAATGTAATAACCGGACTCTGGATACCAAACGAAACTGACCGGAGCCTGAACGCTCAACGTAATAACCGGAGTCTGGATACCCAACAAAACTGACCGGAGCCTGAACGCTCAATGTAAAAACCGGAGTCTGGATACCCAACGAAACTGACCGGAGCCTGAACGCTCAACGTAATAACCGGAGTCTGGATACCCAACGAAACTGACCAGAGCCTGAACTTTCAACGTAATAACCGGAGTCTGGATACCCAACGAAACTGACCGCAGCCTAAACGTTCAACGTAATAACCGGAGTCTGGATACCCAACAAAACTGACCGGAGCCTGAACGCTCAACGTAAAAACCGGAGTCTGGATAACCAACGAAACTGACTAGAGCCTAAACGCTCAACGTAATAACCGGAGTCTGGATACACAACAAAAATGACCGGAGCCTGAACCCTCAACGTAATAACCGGACTCTGGATACCAAATGAAACTGACCGGAGCCTGAACGCTCAACGTAATAACCGGAGTCTGGATACCCAACAAAACTGACCGGAGCCTGAACGCTCAAGGTAAAAACCGGAGTATGGATACCCAACGAAACTGACCGGAGCCTGAACGCTCAACGTAATAACCGGAGTCTGGATACCCAACGAAACTGACCGGAGCCTAAACGCTCAACGTAATAACCGGAGTCTGGATACCAAACGAAACTGACCGGAGCCTGAACACTCAACGTAATAACCGGAGTCTGGATACCCAACGAAACTGAATGGAGCCTGAACGCTCAACGTAATAACCGGAGTCTGGATACCAAACGAAATTGACCGGAGCCTGAACGCTCAACGTAATAACCGGAGTCTGGATACCCAACGAAACTGAATGGAGCCTGAACGCTCAACGTAATAACCGGAGTCTGGATACTCAACGAAAATGACCAGAGCCTGAACGCTCAACATAATAACCGGACTCTGGATACCAAATGAAACTGACCGGAGCCTGAACGCTCAACGTAATAACCGGAGTCTGGATACCCAACAAAACTGACCGGAGCCTGAACGCTCAACATAAAAACCGGAGTCTGGATACCCAACGAAACTGACCGGAGCCTGAACGTTCAACGTAATAACCGGAGTCTGGATACCCAACGAAACTGACCAGAGCCTAAACGCTCAACGTAATAACCGGAGTCTGGATACCAAACGAAACTGACCGGAGCCTGAACACTCAACGTAATAACCGGAGTCTGGATACCCAACGAAACTGAATGGAGCCTGAACGCTCAACATCATAACCGAAGTCTGGATACTCAACGAAAATGACCGGAGCCTGAACGCTCAATGTAATAACCGGAGTCTGGATACCCAACGAAACTGACCGGAGCTTGAATGTTCAACGTAATTACTGCAATCTGGATACTCAACGAAAATGATCAGAGCTTGAACGCTCAATGTAATAACTGGAGTTTGGATACTCAACGAAACTGACCTGAGCCTGAACGATCAACGTAATAACCGGAGTCTGGATACCCAACGAAACTGACCGGAGCCTGAACGTTCAACGTAATAACCGGAGTCTGGATACCCAACAAAACTGACCGGAGCCTAAACGTTCAACTTAATAACCGGAGTCTGGATACCCAACAAAACTGACCGGAGCCTGAACGCTCAACGTAAAAACCGGAGTCTGGATACCCAACGAAACTGACTGGAGCCTAAATGCTCAACGTAATAACCGGAGTCTGGATACTCAACAAAAATGACCGGAGCCTGAACCCTCAACGTAATAACCGGACTCTGGATACCAAATGAAACTGACCGGAGCCTGAACGCTCAACGTAATAACCGGAGTCTGGATACTCAGTGAAAATGACCGGAGCCTGAACCCTCAACGTAATAACCGGATTATGGATACCAAATGAAATTGACCGGAGCCTGAACGTTCAACGTAATAACCGGAGTCTGGATACCCAACAAAACTGACCGGAGCCTGAACGCTCAACGTAAAAACCGGAGTCTAGATACCCAACGAAACTGACTGGCGCCTGAACGCTCAACGTAATAACCGGAGTCTGGATACCCAACGAAACTGACCGGAGCCTAAACGCTCAACGTAATAACCGGAGTCTGGATACCAAACGAAATTGACCGGAGCCTGAACGCTCAACGTAATAACCAGAGTCTGGATACCCAACGAAACTGAATGGAGCCTGAACGCTCAACGTAATAACCGGAGTCTGGATACTCAACGAAAATGACCAGAGCCTGAACGCTCAACATAATAACCGGACTCTGGATACCAAATGAAACTGACCGGAGCCTGAACGCTCAACGTAATAACCGGAGTCTGGATACCCAACAAAACTGACCGGAGCCTGAACGCTCAACATAAAAACCGGAGTCTGGATACCCAACGAAACTGACCGGAGCCTAAACGTTCAACGTAATAACCGGAGTCTGGATACCCAACGAAACTGACCGGAGCCTAAACGCTCAACGTAATAACCGGAGTCTGGATACCAAACGAAACTGACCGGAGCCTGAACACTCAACGTAATAACCGGAGTCTGGATACCCAACGAAACTGAATGGAGCCTGAACGCTCAACATAATAACCGGAGTCTGGATACTCAACGAAAATGACCGGAGCCTGAACGCTCAATGTAATAACCGGAGTCTGGATACCCAACGAAACTGACCGGAGCTTGAATGTTCAACGTAATTACTGCAATCTGGATACTCAACGAAAATGATCAGAGCTTGAACGCTCAATGTAATAACTGGAGTTTAGATACTCAACGAAACTGACCTGAGCCTGAACGATCAACGTAATAACCGGAGTCTGGATACCCAACGAAACTGATCGGAGCCTGAACGTTCAACGTAATAACCGGAGTCTGGATACCCAACGAAACTGACCGGAGCCTAAACGTTCAACGTAATAACCGGAGTCTGGATACCCAACAAAACTGACCGGAGCCTGAACGCTCAACGTAAAAACCGGAGTCTGGATACCCAACGAAACTGACTGGAGCCTAAACGCTAAACGTAATAACCGGAGTCTGGATACTCAACAAAAATGACCGGAGCCTGAACCCTCAACGTAATAACCGGACTCTGGATACCAAATAAAACTGACCGGAGCCTGAACGCTCAACGTAATAACCGGAGTCTGGATACTCAGTGAAAATGACCGGAGCCTGAACCCTCAACGTAATAACCGGACTCTGGATACCAAATGAAATTGACCGGAGCCTGAACGTTCAACGTAATAACCGAAGTCTGGATACCCAACAAAACTGACCGGAGCCTGAACCCTCAACGTAATAACCGGACTCTGGATACCAAATGAAATTGACCGGAGCCTGAACGTTCAACGTAATAACCGGAGTCTGGATACCCAACAAAACTGACCGGAGCCTGAACGCTCAACGTAAAAACCGGAGTCTAGATACCCAACGAAACTGACTGGCGCCTGAATGCTCAACGTAATAACCGGAGTCTGGATACCCAACGAAACTGACCGGAGCCTAAACGCTCAACGTAATAACCGGAGTCTGGATACCAAACGAAATTGACCGGAGCCTGAACGCTCAACGTAATAACCGGAGTCTGGATACCCAACGAAACTGAATGGAGCCTGAACGCTCAACGTAATAACCGGAGTCTGGATACTCAACGAAAATGACCAGAGCCTGAACGCTCAACATAATAACCGGACTCTGGATACCAAATGAAACTGACCGGAGCCTGAACGCTCAACGTAATAACCGGAGTCTGGATACCCAACAAAACTGACCGGAGCCTGAACGCTCAACATAAAAACCGGAGTCTGGATACCCAACGAAACTGACCGGAGCCTGAACGTTCAACGTAATAACCGGAGTCTGGATACCCAACGAAACTGACCGGAGCCTAAACGCTCAACATAATAACCGGAGTCTGGATACCAAACGAAACTGACCGGAGCCTGAACACTCAACGTAATAACCGGAGTCTGGATACCCAACGAAACTGAATGGAGCCTGAACGCTCAACATAATAACCGGAGTCTGGATACTCAACGAAAATGACCGGAGCCTGAACGTTCAATGTAATAACCGGAGTCTGGATACCCAACGAAACTGACCGGAGCTTGAATGTTCAACGTAATTACTGCAATCTGGATACTCAACGAAAATGATCAGAGCTTGAACGCTCAATGTAATAACTGGAGTTTGGATACTCAACGAAACTGACCTGAGCCTGAACGATCAACGTAATAACCGGAGTCTGGATACCCAACGAAACTGACCGGAGCCTGAACGTTCAACGTAATAACCGGAGTCTGGATACCCAACGAAACTGACCGGAGCCTAAACGTTCAACGTAATAACCGGAGTCTGGATACCCAACAAAACTGACCGGAGCCTGAACGCTCAACATAAAAACCGGAGTCTGGATACCCAACGAAACTGACTGGAGCCTAAACGCTCAACGTAATAACCGGAGTCTGGATACTCAACAAAAATGACCGGAGCCTGAACCCTCAACGTAATAACCGGACTCTGGATACCAAATGAAACTGACCGGAGCCTGAACGCTCAACGTAATAACCGGAGTCTGGATACTCAGTGAAAATGACCGGAGCCTGAACCCTCAACGTAATAACCGGACTCTGGATACCAAATGAAATTGACCGGAGCCTGAACGTTCAACGTAATAACCGGAGTCTGGATACCCAACAAAACTGACCGGAGCCTGAACGCTCAACGTAAAAACCGGAGTCTAGATACCCAACGAAACTGACTGGCGCCTGAACGCTCAACGTAATAACCGGAGTCTGGATAACCAACGAAACTGACCGGAGCCTAAACGCTCAACGTAATAACCGGAGTCTGGATACCAAACGAAATTGACCGGAGCCTGAACGCTCAACGTAATAACCGGAGTCTGGATACCCAACGAAACTGAATGGAGCCTGAACGCTCAACGTAATAACCGGAGTCTGGATACTCAACGAAAATGACCAGAGCCTGAACGCTCAACATAATAACCGGACTCTGGATACCAAATGAAACTGACCGGAGCCTGAACGCTCAACGTAATAACCGGAGTCTGGATACCCAACAAAACTGACCAGAGCCTGAACGCTCAACATAAAAACCGGAGTCTGGATACCCAACGAAACTGATCGGAGCCTGAACGTTCAACGTAATAACCGGAGTCTGGATACCCAACGAAACTGACCGGAGCCTAAACGCTCAACGTAATAACCGGAGTCTGGATACCAAACGAAACTGACCGGAGCCTGAACACTCAACGTAATAACCGGAGTCTGGATACCCAACGAAACTGAATGGAGCCTGAACGCTCAACATAATAACCGGAGTCTGGATACTCAACGAAAATGACCGGAGCCTGAACGCTCAATGTAATAACCGGAGTCTGGATACCCAACGAAACTGACCGGAGCTTGAATGTTCAACGTAATTACTGCAATCTGGATACTCAACGAAAATGATCAGAGCTTGAACGCTCAATGTAATAACTGGAGTTTGGATACTCAACGAAACTGACCTGAGCCTGAACGATCAACGTAATAACCGGAGTCTGGATACCCAACGAAACTGACCGGAGCCTGAACGTTCAACGTAATAACCGGAGTCTGGATACCCAACGAAACTGACCGGAGCCTAAACGTTCAACGTAATAACCGGAGTCTGGATACCCAACAAAACTGACCGGAGCCTGAACGCTCAACGTAAAAACCGGAGTCTGGATACCCAACGAAACTGACTGGAGCCTAAACACTCAACGTAATAACCGGAGTCTGGATACTCAACAAAAATGACCGGAGCCTGAACACTCAACGTAATAACCGGACTCTGGATACCAAATGAAACTGACCGGAGCCTGAACGCTCAACGTAATAACCGGAGTCTGGATACCCAACAAAACTGACCGGAGCCTGAACGCTCAACGTAAAAATCGGAGTCTGGATACCCAACAAAACTGACCGGAGCCTGAACGCTCAACGTAATAACCGGAGTCTGGATACCCAACGAAACTGACCAGAGCCTGAACGTTCAACGTAATAACCGGAGTCTGGATACCCAACGAAACTGACCGGAGCCTAAACGTTCAACGTAATAACCGGAGTCGGATACCCAACAAAACTGACCGGAGCCTGAACGCTCAACGTAAAAACCGGAGTCTGGATAACCAACGAAACTGACTGGAGCCTAAACGCTCAACGTAATAACCGGAGTCTGGATACTCAACAAAAATGACCGGAGCCTGAACCCTCAACGTAATAACCAGACTCTGGATACCAAATGAAACTGACCGGAGCCTGAACGCTCAACGTAATAACCGGAGTCTGGATACCCAACAAAACTGACCGGAGCCTGAACGCTCAACGTAAAAACCGGAGTCTGGATACCCAACAAAACTGACCGGAGCCTGAACGCTCAACGTAATAACCGGAGTCTGGATACCCAACGAAACTGACCGGAGCCTAAACGCTCAGCGTAATAACCGGAGTCTGGATACCAAACGAAACTGACCGGAGCCTGAACACTCAACGTAATAACCGGAGTCTGGATACCCAACGAAACTGAATGGAGCCTGAACGCTCAACATAATAACCGGAGTCTGGATACTCAACGAAAATGACCGGAGCCTGAACGCTCAATGTAATAACCGGAGTCTGGATACCCAACGAAACTGACCGGAGCTTGAATGTTCAACGTAATTACTGCAATCTAGATACTCAACGAAAATGATCAGAGCTTGAACGCTCAATGTAATAACTGGAGTTTGGTTACTCAACGAAACTGACCTGAGCCTGAACGATCAACGTAATAACCGGAGTCTGGATACCCAACGAAACTGACCGGAGCCTGAACGTTCAACGTAATAACCGGAGTATGGATACCCAACGAAACTGACCGGAGCCTAAACGTTCAACATAATAACCGGAGTCTGGATACCCAACAAAACTGACCGGAGCCTGAACGCTCAACGTAAAAACCGGAGTCTGGATACCCAACGAAACTAACTGGAGCCTAAACGCTCAACGTAATAACCGGAGTCTGGATACTCAACAAAAATGACCGGAGCCTGAACCCTAAACGTAATAACCGGACTCTGGATACCAAATGAAACTGACCGGAGCCTGAACGCTCAACGTAATAACCGGAGTCTGGATACCCAACAAAACTGACCGGAGCCTGAACGCTCAACATAAAAACCGGAGTCTGGATACCCAACGAAACTGACCGGAGCCTGAACGCTCAACGTAATAACCGGAGTCTGGATACCCAACGAAACTGACCGGAGCCTAAACGCTCAACGTAATAACCGGAGTCTGGATACCAAACGAAACTGACCGGAGCCTGAACACTCAACGTAATAACCGGAGTCTGGATACCCAACGAAACTGAATGGAGCCTGAACACTCAACATAATAACCGGAGTCTGGATACTCAACGAAAATGACCGGAGCCTGAACGCTCAATGTAATAACCGGAGTCTGGATACCCAACGAAACTGACCGGAGCTTGAATGTTCAACGTAATTACTGCAATCTGGATACTCAACGAAAATGATCAGAGCTTGAACGCTCAATGTAATAACTAGAGTTTGGATACTCAACGAAACTGACCTGAGCCTGAACGATCAACGTAATAACCGGAGTCTGGATACCCAACGAAACTGACCGGAGCCTAAACGTTCAACGTAATAACCGGAGTCTGGATACCCAACAAAACTGACCGGAGCCTGAACGCTCAACGTAAAAACCAGAGTCTGGATACCCAACGAAACTGACTGGAGCCTAAACGCTCAACGTAATAACCGGAGTCTGGATACTCAACAAAAATGACCGGAGCCTGAACCCTCAACGTAATAACCGGACTCTGGATACCAAATGAAACTGACCGGAGCCTGAACGCTCAACGTAATAACCGGAGTCTGGATACCCAACAAAACTGACCGGAGCCTGAACGCTCAACGTAAAAACCGGAGTCTGGATACCCAACGAAACTGACCGGAGCCTGAACGCTCAACGTAATAACCGGAGTCTGGATACCCAACGAAACTGACCGGAGCCTAAACGCTTAACGTAATATCCGGAGTCTGGATACCAAACGAAACTGACTGGAGCCTGAACACTCAACGTAATAACCGAAGTCTGGATACCCAACGAAACTGAATGGAGCCTGAATGCTCAACATAATAACCGGAGTCTGGATACTCAACGAAAATGACCGGAGCCTGAACGCTCAATGTAATAACCGGAGTCTGGATACCCAACGAAACTGACCGGAGCTTGAATGTTCAACGTAATTACTGCAATCTGGATACTCAACGAAAATGATCAGAGCTTGAACGCTCAATGTAATAACTGGAGTTTGGATACTCAACGAAACTGACCTGAGCCTGAACGATCAACGTAATAACCGGAGTCTGGATACCCAACGAAACTGACCGGAGCCTAAACGTTCAACGTAATAACCGGAGTCTGGATACCCAACAAAACTGACCGGAGCCTGAACGCTCAACGTAAAAACCGGAGTCTGGATACCCAACGAAACTGACTGGAGCCTAAACGCTCAACGTAATAACCGGAGTCTGGATACTCAACAAAAATGACCGGAGCCTGAACCCTCAACGTAATAACCGGACTCTGGATACCAAATGAAACTGACCGGAGCCTGAACGCTCAACGTAATAACCGGAGTCTGGATACCCAACAAAACTGACCGGAGCCTGAACGCTCAACGTAAAAACCGGAGTCTGGATACCCAACGAAACTGACCGGAGCCTAAACGCTCAACGTAATAACCGGAGTCTGGATACCCAACGAAACTGACCGGAGCCTAAACGCTCAACGTAATAACCGGAGTCTGGATACCAAACGAAACTGACCGGAGCCTGAACGCTCAACGTAATAACCGGAGTCTGGATACCCAACGAAACTGACCGGAGCCTGAACGCTCAACGTAATAACCGGAGTCTGGATACCCAACGAAACTGACCGGAGCCTAAACGCTCAACGTAATAACCGGAGTCTGGATACCAAACGAAACTGACCGGAGCCTGAACACTCAACGTAATAACCGGAGTCTGGATACCCAACGAAACTGAATGGAGCCTGAACACTCAACATAATAACCGGAGTCTGGATACTCAACGAAAATGACCGGAGCCTGAACGCTCAATGTAATAACCGGAGTCTGGATACCCAACGAAACTGACCGGAGCTTGAATGTTCAACGTAATTACTGCAATCTGGATACTCAACGAAAATGATCAGAGCTTGAACGCTCAATGTAATAACTAGAGTTTGGATACTCAACGAAACTGACCTGAGCCTGAACGATCAACGTAATAACCGGAGTCTGGATACCCAACGAAACTGACCGGAGCCTAAACGTTCAACGTAATAACCGGAGTCTGGATACCCAACAAAACTGACCGGAGCCTGAACGCTCAACGTAAAAACCGGAGTCTGGATACCCAACGAAACTGACTGGAGCCTAAACGCTCAACGTAATAACCGGAGTCTGGATACTCAACAAAAATGACCGGAGCCTGAACCCTCAACGTAATAACCGGACTCTGGATACCAAATGAAACTGACCGGAGCCTGAACGCTCAACGTAATAACCGGAGTCTGGATACCCAACAAAACTGACCGGAGCCTGAACGCTCAACGTAAAAACCGGAGTCTGGATACCCAACGAAACTGACCGGAGCCTGAACGCTCAACGTAATAACCGGAGTCTGGATACCCAACGAAACTGACCGGAGCCTAAACGCTTAACGTAATATCCGGAGTCTGGATACCAAACGAAACTGACTGGAGCCTGAACACTCAACGTAATAACCGAAGTCTGGATACCCAACGAAACTGAATGGAGCCTGAATGCTCAACATAATAACCGGAGTCTGGATACTCAACGAAAATGACCGGAGCCTGAACGCTCAATGTAATAACCGGAGTCTGGATACCCAACGAAACTGACCGGAGCTTCAATGTTCAACGTAATTACTGCAATCTGGATACTCAACGAAAATGATCAGAGCTTGAACGCTCAATGTAATAACTGGAGTTTGGATACTCAACGAAACTGACCTGAGCCTGAACGATCAACGTAATAACCGGAGTCTGGATACCCAACGAAACTGACCGGAGCCTGAACGTTCAACGTAATAACCGGAGTCTGGATACCCAACGAAACTGACCGGAGCCTAAACGTTCAACGTAATAACCGGAGTCTAGATACCCAACAAAATTGACCGGAGCCTGAACGCTCAACGTAAAAACCGGAGTCTGGATACCCAACGAAACTGACTGGAGCCTAAACGCTCAACGTAATAACCGGAGTCTGGATACTCAACAAAAATGACCGGAGCCTGAACCCTCAACGTAATAACCGGACTCTGGATACCAAATGAAACTGACTGGAGCCTGAACGCTCAACGTAATAACCGGAGTCTGGATACCCAACAAAACTGACCGGAGCCTGAACGCTCAACGTAAAAACCGGAGTCTGGATACCCAACGAAACTGACCGGAGCTTGAACGCTCAACGTAATAACCGGAGTCTGGATACCCAACGAAACTGACCGGAGCCTAAACGCTCAACGTAATAACCGGAGTCTGGATACCAAACGAAACTGACTGGAGCCTGAACACTCAACGTAATAACCGGAGTCTGGATACCCAACGAAACTGAATGGAGCCTGAACGCTCAACATAATAACCGGAGTCTGGATACTCAACGAAAATGACCGGAGCCTGAACGCTCCATGTAATAACCGGAGTCTGGATACCCAACGAAACTGACCGGAGCTTGAATGTTCAACGTAATTACTGCAATCTGGATACTCAACGAAAATGATCAGAGCTTGAACGCTCAATGTAATAACTGGAGTTTGGATACTCAACGAAACTGACCTGAGCCTGAACGATCAACGTAATAACCGGAGTCTGGATACCCAACGAAACTGACCGGAGCCTGAATGTTCAACGTAATAACCGGAGTCTGGATACCCAACGAAACTGACCGGAGCCTAAACGTTCAACGTAATAACCGGAGTCTGGATACCCAACAAAATTGACCGGAGCCTGAATGCTCAACGTAAAAACCGGAGTCTGGATACCCAACGAAACTGACTGGAGCCTAAACGCTCAACGTAATAACCGGAGTCTGGATACTCAACAAAAATGACCGGAGCCTGAACCCTCAACGTAATAACCGGACTCTGGATACCAAATGAAACTGGCCGGAGCCTGAACGCTCAACGTAATAACCGGAGTCTGGATACCCAACAAAACTGACCGGAGCCTGAACGCTCAACGTAAAAACCGGAGTCTGGATACCCAACGAAACTGACCGGAGCCTGAACGCTCAACGTAATAACCGGAGTCTGGATACCCAACGAAACTGACCCGAGCCTAAACGCTCAACGTAATAACCGGAGTCTGGATACCAAACGAAACTGACCGGAGCCTGAACACTCAACATAATAACCGGAGTCTGGATACCCAACAAAACTGAATGGAGCCTGAACACTCAACATAATAACCGGAGTCTGGATACTCAACGAAAATGACCGGAGCCTGAACGCTCAATGTAATAACCGGAGTCTGGATACCCAACGAAACTGACCGGAGCTTGAATGTTCAACGTAATTACTGCAATCTGGATACTCAACGAAAATGATCAGAGCTTGAACGCTCAATGTAATAACTGGAGTTTGGATACTCAACGAAACTGACTTGAGCCTGAACGATCAACGTAATAACCGGAGTCTGGATACCCAACGAAACTGACCGGAGCCTGAACGTTCAACGTAATAACCGGAGTCTGGATACCATACGAAACTGACCGAAGCCTAAACGTTCAACGTAATAACCGGAGTCTGGATACCCAACAACATTGACCGGAGCCTGAACGCTCAACGTCAAAACCGGAGTCTGGATACCCAACGAAACTGACTGGAGCCTAAACGCTCAACGTAATAACCGGAGTCTGGATACTCAACAAAAATGACCGGAGCCTGAACCCTCAACGTAATAACCGGACTCTGGATACCAAATGAAACTGACCGAAGCCTGAACGCTCAACGTAATAACCGGAGTCTGGATAACCAACAAAACTGACCGGAGCCTGAACGCTCAACGTAAAAACCGGAGTCTAGATACCCAACGAAACTGACCGGAGCTTGAACGCTCAACGTAATAACTGGAGTCTGGATACCCAACGAAACTGACCGGAGCCTAAATGCTCAACGTAATAACCGGAGTCTGGATACCAAACGAAACTGACCGGAGCCTGAACACTCAACGTAATAACCGGAGTCTGGATACCCAACGAAACTGAATGGAGCCTGAACACTCAACATAATAACCGGAGTCTGGATACTCAACGAAAATGAACGGAGCCTGAACGCTCAATGTAATAACCGGAGTCTGGGTACCCAACGAAACTGACCGGAGCTTGAATGTTCAACGTAATTACTGCAATCTGGATACTCAACGAAAATGATCAGAGCTTGAACGCTCAATGTAATAACTGGAGTTTGGATACTCAACGAAACTGACCTGAGCCTGAACGATCAACGTAATAACCGGAGTCTAGATACCCAACGAAACTGACCGGAGCCTGAACGTTCAACGTAATAACCGGAGGCTGGATACCCAACGAAACTGACCGGAGCCTAAACGTTCAACATAATAACCGGAGTCTGGATACCCAACAAAACTGACCGGAGCCTGAACGCTCAACGTAAAAACCGGAGTCTGGATACCCAACGAAACTAACTGGAGCCTAAACGCTCAACGTAATAACCGGAGTCTGGATACTCAACAAAAATGACCGGAGCCTGAACCCTCAACGTAATAACCGGACTCTGGATACCAAATGAAACTGACCGGAGCCTGAACGCTCAACGTAATAACCGGAGTCTGGATACCCAACAAAACTGACCGGAGCCTGAACGCTCAACATAAAAACCGGAGTCTGGATACCCAACGAAACTGACCGGAGCCTGAACGCTCAACGTAATAACCGGAGTCTGGATACCCAACGAAACTGACCGGAGCCTAAACGCTCAACGTAATAACCGGAGTCTGGATACCAAACGAAACTGACCGGAGCCTGAACACTCAACGTAATAACCGGAGTCTGGATACCCAACGAAACTGAATGGAGCCTGAACACTCAACATAATAACCGGAGTCTGGATACTCAACGAAAATGACCGGAGCCTGAACGCTCAATGTAATAACCGGAGTCTGGATACCCAACGAAACTGACCGGAGCTTGAATGTTCAACGTAATTACTGCAATCTGGATACTCAACGAAAATGATCAGAGCTTGAACGCTCAATGTAATAACTAGAGTTTGGATACTCAACGAAACTGACCTGAGCCTGAACGATCAACGTAATAACCGGAGTCTGGATACCCAACGAAACTGACCGGAGCCTAAACGTTCAACGTAATAACCGGAGTCTGGATACCCAACAAAACTGACCGGAGCCTGAACGCTCAACGTAAAAACCGGAGTCTGGATACCCAACGAAACTGACTGGAGCCTAAACGTTCAACGTAATAACCGGAGTCTGGATACTCAACAAAAATGACCGGAGCCTGAACCCTCAACGTAATAACCGGACTCTGGATACCAAATGAAACTGACCGGAGCCTGAACGCTCAACGTAATAACCGGAGTCTGGATACCCAACAAAACTGACCGGAGCCTGAACGCTCAACGTAAAAACCGGAGTCTGGATACCCAACGAAACTGACCGGAGCCTGAACGCTCAACGTAATAACCGGAGTCTGGATACCCAACGAAACTGACCGGAGCCTAAACGCTTAACGTAATATCCGGAGTCTGGATACCAAACGAAACTGACTGGAGCCTGAACACTCAACGTAATAACCGGAGTCTGGATACCCAACGAAACTGAATGGAGCCTGAATGCTCAACATAATAACCGGAGTCTGGATACTCAACGAAAATGACCGGAGCCTGAACGCTCAATGTAATAACCGGAGTCTGGATACCCAACGAAACTGACCGGAGCTTCAATGTTCAACGTAATTACTGCAATCTGGATACTCAACGAAAATGATCAGAGCTTGAACGCTCAATGTAATAACTGGAGTTTGGATACTCAACGAAACTGACCTGAGCCTGAACGATCAACGTAATAACCGGAGTCTGGATACCCAACGAAACTGACCGGAGCCTGAACGTTCAACGTAATAACCGGAGTCTGGATACCCAACGAAACTGACCGGAGCCTAAACGTTCAACGTAATAACCGGAGTCTAGATACCCAACAAAATTGACCGGAGCCTGAACGCTCAACGTAAAAACCGGAGTCTGGATACCCAACGAAACTGACTGGAGCCTAAACGCTCAACGTAATAACCGGAGTCTGGATACTCAACAAAAATGACCGGAGCCTGAACCCTCAACGTAATAACCGGACTCTGGATACCAAATGAAACTGACTGGAGCCTGAACGCTCAACGTAATAACCGGAGTCTGGATACCCAACAAAACTGACCGGAGCCTGAACGCTCAACGTAAAAACCGGAGTCTGGATACCCAACGAAACTGACCGGAGCCTGAACGCTCAACGTAATAACCGGAGTCTGGATACCCAACGAAACTGACCGGAGCCTAAACGCTCAACGTAATAACCGGAGTCTGGATACCAAACGAAACTGACTGGAGCCTGAACACTCAACGTAATAACCGGAGTCTGGATACCCAACGAAACTGAATGGAGCCTGAACGCTCAACATAATAACCGGAGTCTGGATACTCAACGAAAATGACCGGAGCCTGAACGCTCAATGTAATAACCGGAGTCTGGATACCCAACGAAACTGACCGGAGCTTGAATGTTCAACGTAATTACTGCAATCTGGATACTCAACGAAAATGATCAGAGCTTGAACGCTCAATGTAATAACTGGAGTTTGGATACTCAACGAAACTGACCTGAGCCTGAACGATCAACGTAATAACCGGAGTCTGGATACCCAACGAAACTGACCGGAGCCTGAACGTTCAACGTAATAACCGGAGTCTGGATACCCAACGAAACTGACCGGAGCCTAAACGTTCAACGTAATAACCGGAGTCTGGATACCCAACAAAATTGACCGGAGCCTGAATGCTCAACGTAAAAACCGGAGTCTGGATACCCAACGAAACTGACTGGAGCCTAAACGCTCAACGTAATAACCGGAGTCTGGATACTCAACAAAAATGACCGGAGCCTGAACCCTCAACGTAATAACCGGACTCTGGATACCAAATGAAACTGGCCGGAGCCTGAACGCTCAACGTAATAACCGGAGTCTGGATACCCAACAAAACTGACCGGAGCCTGAACGCTCAACGTAAAAACCGGAGTCTGGATACCCAACGAAACTGACCGGAGCCTGAACGCTCAACGTAATAACCGGAGTCTGGATACCCAACGAAACTGACCCGAGCCTAAACGCTCAACGTAATAACCGGAGTCTGGATACCAAACGAAACTGACCGGAGCCTGAACACTCAACATAATAACCGGAGTCTGGATACCCAACAAAACTGAATGGAGCCTGAACACTCAACATAATAACCGGAGTCTGGATACTCAACGAAAATGACCGGAGCCTGAACGCTCAATGTAATAACCGGAGTCTGGATACCCAACGAAACTGACCGGAGCTTGAATGTTCAACGTAATTACTGCAATCTGGATACTCAACGAAAATGATCAGAGCTTGAACGCTCAATGTAATAACTGGAGTTTGGATACTCAACGAAACTGACTTGAGCCTGAACGATCAACGTAATAACCGGAGTCTGGATACCCAACGAAACTGACCGGAGCCTGAACGTTCAACGTAATAACCGGAGTCTGGATACCCAACGAAACTGACCGAAGCCTAAACGTTCAACGTAATAACCGGAGTCTGGATACCCAACAAAATTGACCGGAGCCTGAACGCTCAACGTCAAAACCGGAGTCTGGATACCCAACGAAACTGACTGGAGCCTAAACGCTCAACGTAATAACCGGAGTCTGGATACTCAACAAAAATGACCGGAGCCTGAACCCTCAACGTAATAACCGGACTCTGGATACCAAATGAAACTGACCGAAGCCTGAACGCTCAACGTAATAACCGGAGTCTGGATACCCAACAAAACTGACCGGAGCCTGAACGCTCAACGTAAAAACCGGAGTCTGGATACCCAACAAAACTGACCGGAGCCTGAACGCTCAACGTAATAACTGGAGTCTGGATACCCAACGAAACTGACCGGAGCCTAAATGCTCAACGTAATAACCGGAGTCTGGATACCAAACGAAACTGACCGGAGCCTGAACACTCAACGTAATAACCGGAGTCTGGATACCCAACGAAACTGAATGGAGCCTGAACACTCAACATAATAACCGGAGTCTGGATACTCAACGAAAATGAACGGAGCCTGAACGCTCAATGTAATAACCGGAGTCTGGATACCCAACGAAACTGACCGGAGCTTGAATGTTCAACGTAATTACTGCAATCTGGATACTCAACGAAAATGATCAGAGCTTGAACGCTCAATGTAATAACTGGAGTTTGGATACTCAACGAAACTGACCTGAGCCTGAACGATCAACGTAATAACCGGAGTCTGGATATCCAACGAAACTGACCGGAGCCTGAATGTTCAACGTAATAACCGGAGGCTGGATACCCAACGAAACTGACTGGAGCCTAAACGTTCAACGTAATAACCGGAGTCTGGATACCCAACAAAACTGACCGGAGCCTGAACGCTCAACGTAAAAACCGGAGTCTGGATACCCAACGAAACTGACTGGAGCCTAAACGCTCAACGTAATAACCGGAGTCTGGATACTCAACAAAAATGACCGGAGCCTGAACCCTCAACGTAATATCCGGACTCTGGATACCAAATGAAACTGGCCGGAGCCTGAACGCTCAACGTAATAACCGGAGTCTGGATACCCAACAAAACTGACCGGAGCCTGAACGCTCAACGTAAAAACCGGAGTCTGGATACCCAACGAAACTGACCGGAGCCTGAACGCTCAACGTAATAACCGGAGTCTGGATACCCAACGAAACTGACCGGAGCCTAAACGCTCAACGTAATAACCGGAGTCTGGATACCAAACGAAACTGACCGGAGCCTGAACACTCAATGTAATAACCGGAGTCTGGATACCCAACGAAACTGAATGGAGCCTGAACGCTAAACATAATAACCGGAGTCTGGATACTCAACGAAAATGACCGGAGCCTGAACGCTCAATGTAATAACCGGAGTCTGGATACCCAACGAAACTGACCGGAGCTTGAATGTTCAACGTAATTACTGCAATCTGGATACTCAACGAAAATGATCAGAGCTTGAACGCTCAATGTAATAACTGGAGTTTGGATACTCAACGAAACTGACCTGAGCCTGAATGATCAACGTAATAACCGGAGTCTGGATACCCAACGAAACTGACCGGAGCCTGAACGTTCAACGTAATAACCGGAGTCTGGATACCCAACGAAACTGACCGGAGCCTAAACGTTCAACGTAATAACCGGAGTCTGGATACCCAACAAAACTGACCGGAGCCTGAACGCTCAACGTAAAAACCGGAGTCTGGATACCCAACGAAACTGACTGGAGCCTAAATGCTCAACGTAATAACCGGAGTCTGGATACTCAACAAAAATGACCGGAGCCTGAACCCTCAACGTAATAACCGGACTCTGGATACCAAATGAAACTGACCGGAGCCTGAACGCTCAACGTAATAACCGGAGTCTGGATACCCAACAAAACTGACCGGAGCCTGAACGCTCAACATAAAAACCGGAGTCTGGATACCCAACGAAACTGACCGGAGCTTGAACGCTCAACGTAATAACCGGAGTCTGGATACCCAACGAAACTGACCGGAGCCTAAATGCTCAACGTAATAACCGGAGTCTGGATACCAAACGAAACTGACCGGAGCCTGAACACTCAACGTAATAACCGGAGTCTGGATACCCAACGAAACTGAATGGAGCCTGAACACTCAACATAATAACCGGAGTCTGGATACTCAACGAAAATGAACGGAGCCTGAACGCTCAATGTAATAACCGGAGTCTGGATACCCAACGAAACTGACCGGAGCTTGAATGTTCAACGTAATTACTGCAATCTGGATACTCAACGAAAATGATCAGAGCTTGAACGCTCAATGTAATAACGGGAGTTTGGATACTCAACGAAACTGACCTGAGCCTGAACGATCAACGTAATAACCGGAGTCTGGATATCCAACGAAACTGACCGGAGCCTGAATGTTCACCGTAATAACCGGAGGCTGGATACCCAACGAAACTGACTGGAGCCTAAACGTTCAACGTAATAACCGGAGTCTGGATACCCAACAAAACTGACCGGAGCCTGAACGCTCAACGTAAAAACCGGAGTCTGGATACCCAACGAAACTGACTGGAGCCTAAACGCTCAACGTAATAACCGGAGTCTGGATACTCAACAAAAATGACCGGAGCCTGAACCCTCAACGTAATAACCGGACTCTGGATACCAAATGAAACTGGCCGGAGCCTGAACGCTCAACGTAATAACCGGAGTCTGGATACCCAACAAAACTGACCGGAGCCTGAACGCTCAACGTAAAAACCGGAGTCTGGATACCCAACGAAACTGACCGGAGCCTGAACGCTCAATGTAATAACCGGAGTCTGGATACCCAACGAAACTGACCGGAGCCTAAACGCTCAACGTAATAACCGGAGTCTGGATACCAAACGAAACTGACCGGAGCCTGAACACTCAATGTAATAACCGGAGTCTGGATACCCAACGAAACTGAATGGAGCCTAAACGCTAAACATAATAACCGGAGTCTGGATACTCAACGAAAATGACCGGAGCCTGAACGCTCAATGTAATAACCGGAGTCTGGATACCCAACGAAACTGACCGGAGCTTGAATGTTCAACGTAATTACTGCAATCTGGATACTCAACGAAAATGATCAGAGCTTGAACGCTCAATGTAATAACTGGAGTTTGGATACTCAACGAAACTGACCTGAGCCTGAACGATCAACATAATAACCGGAGTCTGGATACCCAACGAAACTGACCGGAGCCTGAACGTTCAACGTAATAACCGGAGTCTGGATACCCAACGAAACTGACCGGAGCCTAAACGTTCAACGTAATAACCGGAGTCTGGATACCCAACAAAACTGACCGGAGCCTGAACGCTCAACGTAAAAACCGGAGTCTGGATACCCAACGAAACTGACTGGAGCCTAAATGCTCAACGTAATAACCGGAGTCTGGATACTCAACAAAAATGACCGGAGCCTGAACCCTCAACGTAATAACCGGACTCTGGATACCAAATGAAACTGACCGGAGCCTGAACGCTCAACGTAATAACCGGAGTCTGGATACCCAACAAAACTGACCGGAGCCTGAACGCTCAACATAAAAACCGGAGTCTGGATACCCAACGAAACTGACCGGAGCCTGAATGCTCAACGTAATAACCGGAGTCTGGATACCCAACGAAACTGACTGGAGCCTAAACGCTCAATGTAATAACCGGAGTCTGGATACCAAACGAAACTGACCGAAGCCTGAACACTCAACGTAATAACCGGAGTCTGGATACCCAACAAAACTGAATGGAGCCTGAACACTCAACATAATAACCGGAGTCTGGATACTCAACGAAAATGACCAGAGCCTGAACGCTCAATGTAATAACCGGAGTCTGGATACCCAACGAAACTGACCGGAGCTTGAATGTTCAACGTAATTACTGCAATCTGGATACTCAACGAAAATGATCAGAGCTTGAACGCTCAATGTAATAACTGGAGTTTGGATACTCAACGAAACTGACCTGAGCCTGAACGATCAACGTAATAACCGGAGTCTGGATACCCAACGAAACTGACCGGAGCCTGAATGTTCAAGGTAATAACCGGAGTCTGGATACCCAACGAAACTGACCGGAGCCTAAACGTTCAACGTAATAACCGGAGTCTGGATACCCAACAAAACTGACCGGAGCCTGAACGCTCAACGTAAAAACCGGAGTCTGGATACCCAACGAAACTGACTGGAGCCTAAATGCTCAACGTAATAACCGGAGTCTGGATACTCAACAAAAATGACCGGAGCCTGAACCCTCAACGTAATAACCGGAGTCTGGATACCCAACAAAACTGACCGGAGCCTGAACGCTCAACATAAAAACCGGAGTCTGGATACCCAACAAAACTGAATGGAGCCTGAACACTCAACATAATAACCGGAGTCTGGATACTCAACGAAAATGACCAGAGCCTGAACGCTCAATGTAATAACCGGAGTCTGGATACCCAACGAAACTGACCGGAGCTTGAATGTTCAACGTAATTACTGCAATCTGGATACTCAACGAAAATGATCAGAGCTTGAACGCTCAATGTAATAACTGGAGTTTGGATACTCAACGAAACTGACCTGAGCCTGAATGATCAACGTAATAACCGGAGTCTGGATACCCAACGAAACTGACCGGAGCCTGAACGTTCAACGTAATAACCGGAGTCTGGATACCCAACGAAACTGACCGGAGCCTAAACGTTCAACGTAATAACCGGAGTCTGGATACCCAACAAAACTGACCGGAGCCTGAACGCTCAACGTAAAAACCGGAGTCTGGATACCCAACGAAACTGACTGGAGCCTAAATGCTCAACGTAATAACCGGAGTCTGGATACTCAACAAAAATGACCGGAGCCTGAACCCTCAACGTAATAACCGGACTCTGGATACCAAATGAAACTGACCGGAGCCTGAACGCTCAACGTAATAACCGGAGTCTGGATACCCAACAAAACTGACCGGAGCCTGAACGCTCAACATAAAAACCGGAGTCTGGATACCCAACGAAACTGACCGGAGCTTGAACGCTCAACGTAATAACCGGAGTCTGGATACCCAACGAAACTGACCGGAGCCTAAATGCTCAACGTAATAACCGGAGTCTGGATACCAAACGAAACTGACCGGAGCCTGAACACTCAACGTAATAACCGGTGTCTGGATACCCAACGAAACTGAATGGAGCCTGAACACTCAACATAATAACCGGAGTCTGGATACTCAACGAAAATGAACGGAGCCTGAACGCTCAATGTAATAATCGGAGTCTGGATACCCAACGAAACTGACCGGAGCTTGAATGTTCAACGTAATTACTGCAATCTGGATACTCAACGAAAATGATCAGAGCTTGAACGCTCAATGTAATAACGGGAGTTTGGATACTCAACGAAACTGACCTGAGCCTGAACGATCAACGTAATAACCGGAGTCTGGATATCCAACGAAACTGACCGGAGCCTGAATGTTCAACGTAATAACCGGAGGCTGGATACCCAACGAAACTGACTGGAGCCTAAACGTTCAACGTAATAACCGGAGTCTGGATACCCAACAAAACTGACCGGAGCCTGAACGCTCAACGTAAAAACCGGAGTCTGGATACCCAACGAAACTGACTGGAGCCTAAACGCTCAACGTAATAACCGGAGTCTGGATACTCAACAAAAATGACCGGAGCCTGAACCCTCAACGTAATAACCGGACTCTGGATACCAAATGAAACTGGCCGGAGCCTGAACGCTCAACGTAATAACCGGAGTCTGGATACCCAACAAAACTGACCGGAGCCTGAACGCTCAACGTAAAAACCGGAGTCTGGATACCCAACGAAACTGACCGGAGCCTGAACGCTCAATGTAATAACCGGAGTCTGGATACCCAACGAAACTGACCGGAGCCTAAACGCTCAACGTAATAACCGGAGTCTGGATACCAAACGAAACTGACCGGAGCCTGAACACTCAATGTAATAACCGGAGTCTGGATACCCAATGAAACTGAATGGAGCCTAAACGCTAAACATAATAACCGGAGTCTGGATACTCAACGAAAATGACCGGAGCCTGAACGCTCAATGTAATAACCGGAGTCTGGATACCCAACGAAACTGACCGGAGCTTGAATGTTCAACGTAATTACTGCAATCTGGATACTCAACGAAAATGATCAGAGCTTGAACGCTCAATGTAATAACTGGAGTTTGGATACTCAACGAAACTGACCTGAGCCTGAACGATCAACGTAATAACCGGAGTCTGGATACCCAACGAAACTGACCGGAGCCTGAACGTTCAACGTAATAACCGGAGTCTGGATACCCAACGAAACTGACCGGAGCCTAAACGTTCAACGTAATAACCGGAGTCTGGATACCCAACAAAACTGACCGGAGCCTGAACGCTCAACGTAAAAACCGGAGTCTGGATACCCAACGAAACTGACTGGAGCCTAAATGCTCAACGTAATAACCGGAGTCTGGATACTCAACAAAAATGACCGGAGCCTGAACCCTCAACGTAATAACCGGACTCTGGATACCAAATGAAACTGACCGGAGCCTGAACGCTCAACGTAATAACCGGAGTCTGGATACCCAACAAAACTGACCGGAGCCTGAACGCTCAACATAAAAACCGGAGTCTGGATACCCAACGAAACTGACCGGAGCCTGAATGCTCAACGTAATAACCGGAGTCTGGATACCCAACGAAACTGACTGGAGCCTAAACGCTCAATGTAATAACCGGAGTCTGGATACCAAACGAAACTGACCGAAGCCTGAACACTCAACGTAATAACCGGAGTCTGGATACCCAACAAAACTGAATGGAGCCTGAACACTCAACATAATAACCGGAGTCTGGATACTCAACGAAAATGACCAGAGCCTGAACGCTCAATGTAATAACCGGAGTCTGGATACCCAACGAAACTGACCGGAGCTTGAATGTTCAACGTAATTACTGCAATCTGGATACTCAACGAAAATGATCAGAGCTTGAACGCTCAATGTAATAACTGGAGTTTGGATACTCAACGAAACTGACCTGAGCCTGAACGATCAACGTAATAACCGGAGTCTGGATACCCAACGAAACTGACCGGAGCCTGAACGTTCAAGGTAATAACCGGAGTCTGGATACCCAACGAAACTGACCGGAGCCTAAACGTTCAACGTAATAACCGGAGTCTGGATACCCAACAAAACTGACCGGAGCCTGAACGCTCAACGTAAAAACCGGAGTCTGGATACCCAACGAAACGGACTGGAGCCTAAATGCTCAACGTAATAACCGGAGTCTGGATACTCAACAAAAATGACCGGAGCCTGAACCCTCAACGTAATAACCGGACTCTGGATACCAAATGAAACTGACCGGAGCCTGAACGCTCAACGTAATAACCGGAGTCTGGATACCCAACAAAACTGACCGGAGCCTGAACGCTCAACATAAAAACCGGAGTCTGGATACCCAACGAAACTGACCGGAGCCTGAATGCTCAACGTAATAACCGGAGTCTGGATACCCAACGAAACTGACTGGAGCCTAAACGCTCAATGTAATAACCGGAGTCTGGATACCAAACGAAACTGACCGGAGCCTGAACACTCAACGTAATAACCGGAGTCTAGATACCCAACGAAACTGAATGGAGCCTGAACACTCAACATAATAACCGGAGTCTGGATACTCAACGAAAATGACTGGAGCCTGAACGCTCAATGTAATAACCGGAGTCTGGATACCCAACGAAACTGACCGGAGCTTGAATGTTCAACGTAATTACTGCAATCTGGATACTCAACGAAAATGATCAGAGCTTGAACGCTCAATGTAATAACTGGAGTTTGGATACTCAACGAAACTGACCTGAGCCTGAACGATCAAGGTAATAACCGGAGTCTGGATACCCAACGAAACTGACCGGAGCCTAAACGTTCAACGTAATAACCGGAGTCTGGATACCCAACAAAACTAACCGGAGCCTGAACGCTCAACGTAAAAACCGGAGTCTGGATACCCAACGAAACTGACTGGAGCCTAAACGCTCAACGTAATAACCGGAGTCTGGATACTCAACAAAAATGACCGGAGCCTGAACCCTCAACGTAATAACCGGACTCTGGATACCAAATGAAACTGACCGGAGCCTGAACGCTCAACGTAATAACCGGAGTCTGGATACCCAACAAAACTGACCGGAGCCTGAACGCTCAACGTAAAAACCGGAGTCTGGATACCCAACGAAACTGACCGGAGCCTGAACGCTCAACGTAATAACTGTAGTCTGGATACCCAACGAAACTGACCGGAGCCTAAACGCTCAACGTAATAACCGGAGTCTGGATACCAAACGAAACTGACAGGAGCCTGAACACTCAACGTAATAACCGGAGTCTGGATACCCAACGAAACTGAATGGAGCCTGAACACTCAACATAATAACCGGAGTCTGGATACTCAACGAAAATGACCGGAGCCATAACGCTCAATGTAATAACCGGAGTCTGGATACCCAACGAAACTGACCGGAGCTTGAATTTTCAACGTAATTACTGCAATCTGGATACTCAACGAAAATGATCAGAGCTTGAACGCTCAATATAATAACTGGAGTTTGGATACTCAACGAAACTGACCTGAGCCTGAACGATCAACGTAATAACCGGAGTCTGGATACCCAACGAAACTGACCGGAGCCTGAACGTTCAACGTAATAACCGGAGTCTGGATACCCAACGAAACTGACCGGAGCCTAAACGTTCAACGTAATAACCGGAGTCTGGATACCCAACAAAACTGACCAGAGCCTGAACGCTCAACGTAAAAACCGGAGTCTGGATACCCAACGAAACTGACTGGAGCCTAAACGCTCAACGTAATAACCGGAGTCTCGATACTCAACAAAAATGACCGGAGCCTGAACCCTCAACGTAATAACCGGACTCTGGATACCAAATGAAACTGACCGGAGCCTGTACGCTCAACGTAATAACCGGAGTCTGGATACCCAACAAAACTGACCGGAGCCTGAACGCTCAACGTAAAAACCAGAGTCTGGATACCCAACGAAACTGACCGGAGCCTGAACGCTCAACGTAATAACCGGAGTCTGGATACCAAACGAAACTGACCGGAGCTTGAACACTCAACGTAATAACCGAAGTCTGGATACCCAACGAAACTGAATGGAGCCTGAACACTCAACATAATAACCGGAGTCTGGATACTCAACGAAAATGACCGGAGCCTGAACGCTCATCGTAATAACCGGAGTCTGGATACTCAACGAAAATGACCGGAGCCTGAATTTTCAACGTAATTACTGCAATCTGGATACTCAACGAAAATGATCAGAGCCTGAACGCTCAACGTAATAACCGGAGTCTGGATACCCAACGAAACTGACCGGAGCCTGAACGTTCAACGTAATAACCGGAGTCTGGATACCCAACGAAACTGACCGGAGCCTAAACGTTCAACGTAATAACCGGAGTCTGGATACCCAACAAAACTGACCAGAGCCTGAACGCTCAACGTAAAAACCGGAGTCTGGATACCCAATGAAACTGACTGGAGCCTAAACGCTCAACGTAATAACCGGAGTCTGGATACTCAACAAAAATGAGCGGAGCCTGAACCCTCAACGTAATAACCGGACTCTGGATACCAAATGAAACTGACCGGAGCCTGAACGCTCAACGTAATAACCGGAGTCTGGATACCCAACAAAACTGACCGGAGCCTGAACGCTCAACGTAAAAACCGGAGTCTGGATACCCAACGAAACTGACCGGAGCCTGAACGCTCAATGTAATAACCGGAGTCTGGATACCCAACGAAACTGACCGGAGCCTAAACGCTCAACGTAATAACCGGAGTCTGGATACCAAACGATACTGACCGGAGCCTGAACACTCAACGTAATAACCGGAGTCTGGATACCCAACGAAACTGAATGGAGCCTGAACGTTCAACATAATAACCGGAGTCTGGAAACCCAACGAAACTGACCGAAGCTTGAATGTTCAACGTAATTACTGCAATCTGGATACTCAACGAAAATGATCAGAGCTTGAATGCTCAACGTAATAACCGGAGTCTGGATACTCAACAAAACTGACCTGAGCCTGAACGATCAACGTAATAACCGGGGTCTGGATACCCAACGAAACTGACCGGAGCCTGAACGTTCAACGTAATAACCGGAGTCTGGATACCCAACGAAATTGACCGGAGCCTAAACGCTCATCGTAATAACCGGAGTCTGGATACCAAACGAAACTGACCGGAGCCTGAACGCTCAACGTAATAACCGGAGTCTGGATACCCAACAAAACTGAATGGAGCCTGAACGCTCAACATAATAACCGGAGTCTGGATACTCAACGAAAATGACCGGAGCCTGAACGCTCAATGTAATAATCGGGGTCTGGATACCCAACGAAACTGACCGGAGCTTGAACGCTCAATGTAATTGCTGCAATCTAGATACTCAACGAAAATGATCAGAGCTTGAGCGCTCAATGTAATAACTGAAGTTTGGATACTCAACGAAACTGACCTGAGCCTGAACGATCAACGTAATAACCAGAGTCTAGATACCCAACAAAACTGACCGGAGCCTGAATGTTCAACGTAATAACCGGAGTCTGGATACCCAACAAAACTGACCAGAGCCTGAACGCTCAACGTAAAAACCGGAGTCTGGATACCCAACGAAACTGACTAGAGCCTGAACGCTCAACGTAATAACCGGAGTCTGGATACCAAACGAAACTGACCGGAGCCTAAACGCTAAACGTAATAACCGGAGTCTGGATACAAAACGAAACTGACCGGAGCCTGAATGCTCAATGTAATAACCGGAGTCTGGATACCCAACGAAACTGAATGGAGCCTTAACGCTCAACGTAATAACCGGAGTCTGGATACTCAACGAAACTGACCTGAGCCTGAACGATCAACGTAATAACCGGGGTCTGGATACCCAACGAAACTGACCGGAGCCTGAACGTTCAACGTAATAACCGAAGTCTGGATACCCAACGAAACTGACCGGAGCCTGAACGTTTAACGTAATAACCGGAGTCTGGATACCCAACAAAACTGACCGGAGCCTGAACGCTCAACGTAAAAACCGGAGTCTGGATACTCAACGAAAATGACCGGAGCCTCAACCCTCAACGTAATAACCGGACTCTGGATACCAAATGAAATTGACCGGAGCCTGAACGTTCAACGTAATAACCGGAGTCTGGATACCCAACAAAACTGACCGGAGCCTGAACGCTCAACGTAAAAACCAGAGTCTGGATACCCAACGAAACTGACCGGAGCCTGAACGCTCAACGTAATAACCGGAGTCTGGATACCAAACGAAACTGACCGGAGCCTGAACACTCAACGTAATAACCGAAGTCTGGATACCCAACGAAACTGAATGGAGCCTGAACACTCAACATAATAACCGGAGTCTGGATACTCAACGAAAATGACCGGAGCCTGAACGCTCATCGTAATAACCGGAGTCTGGATACTCAACGAAAATGACCGGAGCCTGAATTTTCAACGTAATTACTGCAATCTGGATACTCAACGAAAATGATCAGAGCCTGAACGCTCAACGTAATAACCGGAGTCTGGATACCCAACGAAACTGACCGGAGCCTGAACGTTCAACGTAATAACCGGAGTCTGGATACCCAACGAAACTGACCGGAGCCTAAACGTTCAACGTAATAACCGGAGTCTGGATACCCAACAAAATTGACCAGAGCCTGAACGCTCAACGTAAAAACCGGAGTCTGGATACCCAATGAAACTGACTGGAGCCTAAACGCTCAACGTAATAACCGGAGTCTGGATACTCAACAAAAATGAGCGGAGCCTGAACCCTCAACGTAATAACCGGACTCTGGATACCAAATGAAACTGACCGGTGCCTGAACGCTCAACGTAATAACCGGAGTCTGGATACCCAACAAAACTGACCGGAGCCTGAACGCTCAACGTAAAAACCGGAGTCTGGATACCCAACGAAACTGACCGGAGCCTGAACGCTCAATGTAATAACCGGAGTCTGGATACCCAACGAAACTGACCGGAGCCTAAACGCTCAACGTAATAACCGGAGTCTGGATACCAAACGATACTGACCGGAGCCTGAACACTCAACGTAATAACTGGAGTCTGGATACCCAACGAAACTGAATGGAGCCTGAACGCTCAACATAATAACCGGAGTCTGGAAACCCAACGAAACTGACCGAAGCTTGAATGTTCAACGTAATTACTGCAATCTGGATACTCAACGAAAATGATCAGAGCTTGAATGCTCAACGTAATAACCGGAGTCTGGATACTCAACAAAACTGACCTGAGCCTGAACGATCAACGTAATAACCGGAGTCTGGATACCCAACGAAACTGACCGGAGCCTGAACGTTCAACGTAATAACCGGAGTCTGGATACCCAACGAAATTGACCGGAGCCTAAACGCTCATCGTAATAACCGGAGTCTGGATACCAAACGAAACTGACCGGAGCCTGAACGCTCAACGTAATAACCGGAGTCTGGATACCCAACAAAACTGAATGGAGCCTGAACGCTCAACATAATAACCGGAGTCTGGATACTCAACGAAAATGACCGGAGCCTGAACGCTCAATGTAATAATCGGGGTCTGGATACCCAACGAAACTGACCGGAGCTTGAACGCTCAATGTAATTGCTGCAATCTAGATACTCAACGAAAATGATCAGAGCTTGAGCGCTCAATGTAATAACTGAAGTTTGGATACTCAACGAAACTGACCTGAGCCTGAACGATCAACGTAATAACCAGAGTCTGGATACCCAACAAAACTGACCGGAGCCTGAATGTTCAACGTAATAACCGGAGTCTGGATACCCAACAAAACTGACCAGAGCCTGAACGCTCAACGTAAAAACCGGAGTCTGGATACCCAACGAAACTGACTAGAGCCTGAACGCTCAACGTAATAACCGGAGTCTGGATACCAAACGAAACTGACCGGAGCCTAAACGCTAAACGTAATAACCGGAGTCTGGATACAAAACGAAACTGACCGGAGCCTGAATGCTCAATGTAATAACCGGAGTCTGGATACCCAACGAAACTGAATGGAGCCTTAACGCTCAACGTAATAACCGGAGTCTGGATACTCAACGAAACTGACCTGAGCCTGAACGATCAACGTAATAACCGGGGTCTGGATACCCAACGAAACTGACCGGAGCCTGAACGTTCAACGTAATAACCGAAGTCTGGATACCCAACGAAACTGACCGGAGCCTGAACGTTTAACGTAATAACCGGAGTCTGGATACCCAACAAAACTGACCGGAGCCTGAACGCTCAACGTAAAAACCGGAGTCTGGATACTCAACGAAAATGACCGGAGCCTCAACCCTCAACGTAATAACCGGACTCTGGATACCAAATGAAATTGACCGGAGCCTGAACGTTCAACGTAATAACCGGAGTCTGGATACCCAACAAAACTGACCGGAGCCTGAACGCTCAACGTAAAAACCGGAGTCTGGATACCCAACGAAACAGACTGGAGCCTGAACGCTCAACGTAATAACCAGAGTCTGGATACCCAACGAAACTGACCGAAGCCTAAATGCTCAACTTAATAACCGGAGTCTAGATACCAAACGAAACTGACCGGAGCCTGAACGCTCAACGTAATAACCGGAGTCTGGATACCCAACGAAACTGAATGGAGCCTGAACGCTCAACGTAATAACCGGAGTCTGGATACTCAACGAAAATGACCGGAGCCTGAACGCTCAACGTAATAACCGGACTCTAGATACCAAATGAAACTGACCGGAGCCTGAACGCTCAACGTAATAACCGGAGTCGGGATACCCAACAAAACTGACCGGAGCCTGAACGTTCAACGTAAAAACCGGAGTCTGGATACCCAACGAAACTGACCGGAGCCTGAACGCTCAACGTAATAACTGTAGTCTGGATACCCAACGAAACTGACCGGAGCCTAAACGCTCAACGTAATAACCGGAGTCTGGATACCAAACGAAACTGACCGGAGCCTGAACGCTCAACGTAATAACCGGAGTCTGGATACCCAACGAAACTGAATGGAGCCTGAACGCTCAACATAATAACCGGAGTCTGGATACTCAACGAAAATGACCGGAGCCTGAACGCTCAATGTAATAACCGGAATCTGGATACCCAACGAAACTGACCGGAGCTTGAACGCTCAACGTAATTACTGCAATCTGGATACTCAACGAAAATGATCAGAGCTTGAACGCTCAATGTAATAACTGGAGTTTGGATACTCAACGAAACTGACCTGAGCCTGAACGATCAACGTAATAACCGGAGTCTGGATACCCAACAAAACTGACCCGAGCCCGAACGCTCAACGTAAAAACCGGAGTCTGGATACCCAACGAAACTGACTGGAGCCTGAACGCTCAACGTAATAACCGGAGTCTGGATACTCAACGAAAATGACCGGAGCCTGAACCCTCAACGTAATAACCAGGCTCTGGATACCAAATGAAATTGACCGGAGCCTGAACGTTCAACGTAATAACCAGAGTCTGGATACCCAACAAAACTAACCGGAGCCTGAACGCTCAACGTAAAAACCAGAGTCTGGATACCCAACGAAACTGAATGGAGCCTGAACACTCAACGTAATAACCGGAGTCTGGATACTCAACGAAAATGACCGGAGCCTCAACGCTCAATGTAATAACCGGAGTCTGGATACCCAACGAAACTGACCGGAGCTTGAACGCTCAACGTAATTACTGCAATCTGGATACTCAACGAAAATGATCAGAGCTTGAACGCTCAATGTAATAACTGGAGTTTGGATACTCAACAAAACTGACCTGAGCCTGAACGATCAACGTAATAACCGGAGTCTGGATACCCAACGAAACTGACCGAAGCCTGAACGTTCAACGTAATAACCGAAGTCTGGATACCCAACGAAACTGACCGGAACCTGAACGTTCAACGTAATAACCGGAGTCTGGATACCTAACAAAACTGACCGGAGCCTGAACGCTCAATGTAAAAACTGGAGTCTGGATACCCAACGAAATTGACTGGAGCCTGAACGCTCAACGTAATAACCAGAGTTTGGATACTCAACGAAAATGACCGGAGCCTGAACCCTCAACGTAATAACCAGACTCTGGATACCAAATGAAATTGACCGGAGCCTGAACGTTCAACGTAATAACCGGAGTCTGGATACCCAATAAAACTGACCGGAGCCTGAACGCTCAACGTAAAAACCGGAGTCTAGATACCCAACGAAACTGACTGGAGCCTGAACGCTCAACGTAATAACCGGAGTCTGGATACCCAACGAAACTGATCGGAGCCTAAACGCTCAACGTAATAACCGGAGTCTGGATACCAAACGAAACTGACCGGAGCCTGAACGCTGAACGTAATACTCGGAGTCTGGATACCCAACGAAACTGAATGGAGCCTGAACGCTCAACGTAATAACCGGAGTCTGGATACTCAACGAAAATGACCAGAGCCTGAACGCTCAACATAATAACCAGACTCTGGATACCAAATGAAATTGACCGGAGCCTGAACGTTCAACGTAATAACCAGAGTCTGGATACCCAACAAAACTGACCAGAGCCTGAACGCTCAACGTAAAAACCAGAGTCTGGATACCCAACGAAACTGATTGGAGCCTGAACGCTCAACGTAATAACCGGAGTCTGGATACCCAACAAAACTGACCGGAGCCTAAACGCTCAACGTAATAACCGGAGTCTGGATACCAAACGAAACTGACCGGAGCCTGAACGCTCAACGTAATAACCGGAGTCTGGATACCCAACAAAACTGAATGGAGCCTGAACGCTCAAGTAATAACCGAAGTCTGGATACTCAACGAAAATGACCGGAGCCTGAACGCTCAATGTAATAACTGGAGTCTGGATACCCAACGAAACTGACCGGAGCTTGAACGCTCAACGTAATTACTGCAATCTGGATACTCAACGAAAATGATCAGAGCTTGAACGCTCAATGTAATAACTGGAGTTTGGATACTCAACAAAACTGACCTGAGCCTGAACGATCAACGTAATAACCGGAGTCTGGATACCCAACGAAACTGACCGGAGCCTGAACGTTCAACGTAATAACCGAAGTCTGGATACCCAACGAAACTGACCGGAACCTGAACGTTCAACGTAATAACCGGAGTCTGGATACCCAACAAAACTGACCGGAGCCTGAACGCTCAATGTAAAAACTGGAGTCTGGATACCCAACGAAATTGACTGGAGCCTGAACGCTCAACGTAATAACCGGAGTCTGGATACTCAACGAAAATGACCGGAGCCTGAACCCTCAACGTAATAACCAGACTCTGGATACCAAATGAAATTGACCGGAGCCTGAACGTTCAACGTAATAACCGGAGTCTGGATACCCAATAAAACTGACCGGAGCCTGAACGCTCAACGTAAAAACCGGAGTCTAGATACCCAACGAAACTGACTGGAGCCTGAACGCTCAACGTAATAACCGGAGTCTGGATACCCAACGAAACTGATCGGAGCCTAAACGCTCAACGTAATAACCGGAGTCTGGATACCAAACGAAACTGACCGGAGCCTGAACGCTGAACGTAATACTCGGAGTCTGGATACCCAACGAAACTGAATGGAGCCTGAACGCTCAACGTAATAACCGGAGTCTGGATACTCAACGAAAATGACCAGAGCCTGAACGCTCAACATAATAACCAGACTCTGGATACCAAATGAAATTGACCGGAGCCTGAACGTTCAACGTAATAACCAGAGTCTGGATACCCAACAAAACTGACCAGAGCCTGAACGCTCAACGTAAAAACCAGAGTCTGGATACCCAACGAAACTGATTGGAGCCTGAACGCTCAACGTAATAACCGGAGTCTGGATACCCAACAAAACTGACCGGAGCCTAAACGCTCAACGTAATAACCGGAGTCTGGATACCAAACGAAACTGACCGGAGCCTGAACGCTCAACGTAATAACCGGAGTCTGGATACCCAACAAAACTGAATGGAGCCTGAACGCTCAAGTAATAACCGAAGTCTGGATACTCAACGAAAATGACCGGAGCCTGAACGCTCAATGTAATAACTGGAGTCTGGATACCCAACGAAACTGACCGGAGCTTGAACGCTCAACGTAATTACTGCAATCTGGATACTCAACGAAAATGATCAGAGCTTGAACGCTCAATGTAATAACTGGAGTTTGGATACTCAACAAAACTGACCTGAGCCTGAACGATCAACGTAATAACCGGAGTCTGGATACCCAACGAAACTGACCGGAGCCTGAACGTTCAACGTAATAACCGAAGTCTGGATACCCAACGAAACTGACCGGAACCTGAACGTTCAACGTAATAACCGGAGTCTGGATACCCAACAAAACTGACCGGAGCCTGAACGCTCAATGTAAAAACTGGAGTCTGGATACCCAACGAAATTGACTGGAGCCTGAACGCTCAACGTAATAACCGGAGTCTGGATACTCAACGAAAATGACCGGAGCCTGAACCCTCAACGTAATAACCAGACTCTGGATACCAAATGAAATTGACCGGAGCCTGAACGTTCAACGTAATAACCGGAGTCTGGATACCCAATAAAACTGACCGGAGCCTGAACGCTCAACGTAAAAACCGGAGTCTAGATACCCAACGAAACTGACTGGAGCCTGAACGCTCAATGTAATAACCGGAGTCTAGATACCCAACGAAACTGATTGGAGCCTAAACGCTCAACGTAATAACCGGAGTCTGGATACCAAACGAAACTGACCGGAGCCTGAACGCTCAACGTAATAACCGGAGTTTGGATACCCAACGAAACTGAATGGAGCCTGAACGCTCATCGTAATAACCGGAGTCTGGATACTCAACGAAAATGACCAGAGCCTGAACGCTCAACATAATAACCGGACTCTGGATACCAAATGAAACTGACTGGAGCCTGAACGCTCAACGTAATAACCGGAGTCTGGATACCCAACAAAACTGACCGGAACCTGAACGCTCAACGTAAAAACCGGAGTCTGGATACCCAACGAAACTGACCGGATCCTGAACGCTCAACGTAATAACCGGAGTCTGGATACCCAACGAAACTGACCGGAGCCTAAACGCTCAACGTAATAACCGGAGTCTGGATACCAAACGAAACTGACCGGAGCCTGAACACTCAACGTAATAACCGGAGTCTGGATACCCAACGAAACTGAATGGAGCCTGAACGCTCAACATAATAACCGGAGTCTGGATACTCAACGAAAATGACCGGAGCCTGAACGCTCAATGTAATAACCGGAGTCTGGATACCCAACGAAACTGACCGGAGCTTGAACGCTCAACGTAATTACTGCAATCTGGATACTCAACGAAAATGATCAGAGCTTGAACGCTCAATGTAATAACTGGAGTTTGGATACTCAACAAAACTGACCTGAGCCTGAACGATCAACGTAATAACCGGAGTCTGGATACCCAACGAAACTGACCGAAGCCTGAACGTTCAACGTAATAACCGAAGTCTGGATACCCAACGAAACTGACCGGAACCTGAACGTTCAACGTAATAACCGGAGTCTGGATACCTAACAAAACTGACCGGAGCCTGAACGCTCAATGTAAAAACTGGAGTCTGGATACCCAACGAAATTGACTGGAGCCTGAACGCTCAACGTAATAACCAGAGTTTGGATACTCAACGAAAATGACCGGAGCCTGAACCCTCAACGTAATAACCAGACTCTGGATACCAAATGAAATTGACCGGAGCCTGAACGTTCAACGTAATAACCGGAGTCTGGATACCCAATAAAACTGACCGGAGCCTGAACGCTCAACGTAAAAACCGGAGTCTAGATACCCAACGAAACTGACTGGAGCCTGAACGCTCAACGTAATAACCGGAGTCTGGATACCCAACGAAACTGATCGGAGCCTAAACGCTCAACGTAATAACCGGAGTCTGGATACCAAACGAAACTGACCGGAGCCTGAACGCTGAACGTAATACTCGGAGTCTGGATACCCAACGAAACTGAATGGAGCCTGAACGCTCAACGTAATAACCGGAGTCTGGATACCCAACAAAACTGACCGGAGCCTAAACGCTCAACGTAATAACCGGAGTCTGGATACCAAACGAAACTGACCGGAGCCTGAACGCTCAACGTAATAACCGGAGTCTGGATACCCAACAAAACTGAATGGAGCCTGAACGCTCAAGTAATAACCGAAGTCTGGATACTCAACGAAAATGACCGGAGCCTGAACGCTCAATGTAATAACTGGAGTCTGGATACCCAACGAAACTGACCGGAGCTTGAACACTCAACGTAATTACTGCAATCTGGATACTCAACGAAAATGATCAGAGCTTGAACGCTCAATGTAATAACTGGAGTTTGGATACTCAACAAAACTGACCTGAGCCTGAACGATCAACGTAATAACCGGAGTCTGGATACCCAACGAAACTGACCGGAGCCTGAACGTTCAACGTAATAACCGAAGTCTGGATACCCAACGAAACTGACCGGAACCTGAACGTTCAACGTAATAACCGGAGTCTGGATACCCAACAAAACTGACCGGAGCCTGAACGCTCAATGTAAAAACTGGAGTCTGGATACCCAACGAAATTGACTGGAGCCTGAACGCTCAACGTAATAACCGGAGTCTGGATACTCAACGAAAATGACCGGAGCCTGAACCCTCAACGTAATAACCAGACTCTGGATACCAAATGAAATTGACCGGAGCCTGAACGTTCAACGTAATAACCGGAGTCTGGATACCCAATAAAACTGACCGGAGCCTGAACGCTCAACGTAAAAACCGGAGTCTAGATACCCAACGAAACTGACTGGAGCCTGAACGCTCAATGTAATAACCGGAGTCTAGATACCCAACGAAACTGATTGGAGCCTAAACGCTCAACGTAATAACCGGAGTCTGGATACCAAACGAAACTGACCGGAGCCTGAACGCTCAACGTAATAACCGGAGTTTGGATACCCAACGAAACTGAATGGAGCCTGAACGCTCAACGTAATAACCGGAGTCTGGATACTCAACGAAAATGACCAGAGCCTGAACGCTCAACATAATAACCGGACTCTGGATACCAAATGAAACTGACTGGAGCCTGAACGCTCAACGTAATAACCGGAGTCTGGATACCTCTACAAAACTGACCGGAACCTGAACGCTCAACGTAAAAACCGGAGTCTGGATACCCAACGAAACTGACCGGATCCTGAACGCTCAACGTAATAACCGGAGTCTGGATACCCAACGAAACTGACCGGAGCCTAAACGCTCAACGTAATAACCGGAGTCTGGATACCAAACGAAACTGACCGGAGCCTGAACACTCAACGTAATAACCGGAGTCTGGATACCCAACGAAACTGAATGGAGCCTGAACGCTCAACATAATAACCGGAGTCTGGATACTCAACGAAAATGACCGGAGCCTGAACGCTCAATGTAATAACCGGAGTCTGGATACCCAACGAAACTGACCGGAGCTTGAACGCTCAACGTAATTACTGCAATCTGGATACTCAACGAAAATGATCAGAGCTTGAACGCTCAATGTAATAACTGGAGTTTGGATACTCAACAAAACTGACCTGAGCCTGAACGATCAACGTAATAACCGGAGTCTGGATACCCAACGAAACTGACCGAAGCCTGAACGTTCAACGTAATAACCGAAGTCTGGATACCCAACGAAACTGACCGGAACCTGAACGTTCAACGTAATAACCGGAGTCTGGATACCTAACAAAACTGACCGGAGCCTGAACGCTCAATGTAAAAACTGGAGTCTGGATACCCAACGAAATTGACTGGAGCCTGAACGCTCAACGTAATAACCAGAGTTTGGATACTCAACGAAAATGACCGGAGCCTGAACCCTCAACGTAATAACCAGACTCTGGATACCAAATGAAATTGACCGGAGCCTGAACGTTCAACGTAATAACCGGAGTCTGGATACCCAATAAAACTGACCGGAGCCTGAACGCTCAACGTAAAAACCGGAGTCTAGATACCCAACGAAACTGACTGGAGCCTGAACGCTCAACGTAATAACCGGAGTCTAGATACCCAACGAAACTGATTGGAGCCTAAACGCTCAACGTAATAACCGGAGTCTGGATACCAAACGAAACTGACCGGAGCCTGAACGCTCAACGTAATAACCGGAGTTTGGATACCCAACGAAACTGAATGGAGCCTGAACGCTCAACGTAATAACCGGAGTCTGGATACTCAACGAAAATGACCAGAGCCTGAACGCTCAACATAATAACCGGACTCTGGATACCAAATGAAACTGACTGGAGCCTGAACGCTCAACGTAATAACCGGAGTCTGGATACCTCTACAAAACTGACCGGAACCTGAACGCTCAACGTAAAAACCGGAGTCTGGATACCCAACGAAACTGACCGGATCCTGAACGCTCAACGTAATAACCGGAGTCTGGATACCCAACGAAACTGACCGGAGCCTAAACGCTCAACGTAATAACCGGAGTCTGGATACCAAACGAAACTGACCGGAGCCTGAACACTCAACGTAATAACCGGAGTCTGGATACCCAACGAAACTGAATGGAGCCTGAACGCTCAACATAATAACCGGAGTCTGGATACTCAACGAAAATGACCGGAGCCTGAACGCTCAATGTAATAACCGGAGTCTGGATACCCAACGAAACTGACCGGAGCTTGAACGCTCAACGTAATTACTGCAATCTGGATACTCAACGAAAATGATCAGAGCTTGAACGCTCAATGTAATAACTGGAGTTTGGATACTCAACAAAACTGACCTGAGCCTGAACGATCAACGTAATAACCGGAGTCTGGATACCCAACGAAACTGACCGAAGCCTGAACGTTCAACGTAATAACCGAAGTCTGGATACCCAACGAAACTGACCGGAACCTGAACGTTCAACGTAATAACCGGAGTCTGGATACCTAACAAAACTGACCGGAGCCTGAACGCTCAATGTAAAAACTGGAGTCTGGATACCCAACGAAATTGACTGGAGCCTGAACGCTCAACGTAATAACCAGAGTTTGGATACTCAACGAAAATGACCGGAGCCTGAACCCTCAACGTAATAACCAGACTCTGGATACCAAATGAAATTGACCGGAGCCTGAACGTTCAACGTAATAACCGGAGTCTGGATACCCAATAAAACTGACCGGAGCCTGAACGCTCAACGTAAAAACCGGAGTCTAGATACCCAACGAAACTGACTGGAGCCTGAACGCTCAACGTAATAACCGGAGTCTGGATACCCAACGAAACTGATCGGAGCCTAAACGCTCAACGTAATAACCGGAGTCTGGATACCAAACGAAACTGACCGGAGCCTGAACGCTGAACGTAATACTCGGAGTCTGGATACCCAACGAAACTGAATGGAGCCTGAACGCTCAACGTAATAACCGGAGTCTGGATACTCAATGAAAATGACCAGAGCCTGAACGCTCAACATAATAACCAGACTCTGGATACCAAATGAAATTGACCGGAGCCTGAACGTTCAACGTAATAACCAGAGTCTGGATACCCAACAAAACTGACCAGAGCCTGAACGCTCAACGTAAAAACCAGAGTCTGGATACCCAATGAAACTGATTGGAGCCTGAACGCTCAACGTAATAACCGGAGTCTGGATACCCAACAAAACTGACCGGAGCCTAAACGCTCAACGTAATAACCGGAGTCTGGATACCAAACGAAACTGACCGGAGCCTGAACGCTCAACGTAATAACCGGAGTCTGGATACCCAACAAAACTGAATGGAGCCTGAACGCTCAAGTAATAACCGAAGTCTGGATACTCAACGAAAATGACCGGAGCCTGAACGCTCAATGTAATAACCGGAGTCTGGATACCCAACGAAACTGACCGGAGCTTGAACGCTCAACGTAATTACTGCAATCTGGATACTCAACGAAAATGATCAGAGCTTGAACGCTCAATGTAATAACTGGAGTTTGGATACTCAACAAAACTGACCTGAGCCTGAACGATCAACGTAATAACCGGAGTCTGGATACCCAACGAAACTGACCGGAGCCTGAACATTCAACGTAATAACCGAAGTCTGGATACCCAACGAAACTGACCGGAACCTGAACGTTCAACGTAATAACCGGAGTCTGGATACCCAACAAAACTGACCGGAGCCTGAACGCTCAATGTAAAAACTGGAGTCTGGATACCCAACGAAATTCACTGGAGCCTGAACGCTCAACGTAATAACCGGAGTCTGGATACTCAACGAAAATGACCGGAGCCTGAACCCTCAACGTAATAACCAGACTCTGGATACCAAATGAAATTGACCGGAGCCTGAACGTTCAACGTAATAACCGGAGTCTGGATACCCAATAAAACTGACCGGAGCCTGAACGCTCAACGTAAAAACCGGAGTCTAGATACCCAACGAAACTGACTGGAGCCTGAACGCTCAATGTAATAACCAGAGTCTAGATACCCAACGAAACTGATTGGAGCCTAAACGCTCAACGTAATAACCGGAGTCTGGATACCAAACGAAACTGACCGGAGCCTGAACGCTCAACGTAATAACCGGAGTTTGGATACCCAACGAAACTGAATGGAGCCTGAACGCTCAACGTAATAACCGGAGTCTGGATACTCAACGAAAATGACCAGAGCCTGAACGCTCAACATAATAACCGGACTCTGGATACCAAATGAAACTGACTGGAGCCTGAACGCTCAACGTAATAACCGGAGTCTGGATACCCAACAAAACTGACCGGAACCTGAACGCTCAACGTAAAAACCGGAGTCTGGATACCCAACGAAACTGACCGGATCCTGAACGCTCAACGTAATAACCGGAGTCTGGATACCCAACGAAACTGACCGGAGCCTAAACGCTCAACGTAATAACCGGAGTCTGGATACCAAACGAAACTGACCGGAGCCTGAACACTAAACGTAATAACCGGAGTCTGGATACCCAACGAAACTGAATGGAGCCTGAACGCTCAACATAATAACCGGAGTCTGGATACTCAACGAAAATGACCGGAGCCTGAACGCTCAATGTAATAACCGGAGTCTGGATACCCAACGAAACTGACAAGAGCTTGAATGTTCAACGTAATTACTGCAATCTGGATACTCAACGAAAATGATCAGAGCTTGAACGCTCAACGTAATAACCGGAGTCTGGATACTCAACGAAACTGACCTGAGCCTGAACGATCAACGTAATAACCGGAGTCTGGATACCCAACGAAACTGACCGGAGACTGAACGTTCAACGTAATAACCGAATTCTGGATACCCAACGAAACTGACCGGAGCCTGAACGTTCAACGTAATAACCGGAGTCTGGATACCCAACAAAACTGACCGGAGCCTGAACGCTCAACGTAAAAACTGGAGTCTGGATACCCAACGAAATTGACTGGAGCCTGAACGCTCAACGTAATAACCGGAGTCTGGATACTCAACGAAAATGACCGGAGCCTGAACCCTCAACGTAATAACCGGACTCTGGATACCAAATGAAATTGACCGGAGCCTGAACGTTCAACGTAATAACCGGAGTCTGGATACCCAACAAAACTGACCGGAGCCTGAACGCTCAACGTAAAAACCGGAGTCTAGATACCCAACGAAACTGACTGGAGCCTGAACGCTCAACGTAATAACCGCAGTCTGGATACCCAACGAAACTGACCGGAGCCTGAACGCTCAAGGTAATAACCGGAGTATGGATACCAAAGGAAACTGACTGGAGCCTGAATGCTCAACGTAATAATCAGAGTCTAGATACCCAACGAAACTGACCGGAGCCTGAACGCTCAACATAATAACCGGAGTCTGGATACCCAATGAAACTGACCGGAGCCTGAATGCTCAACATAATAACCGGAGTCTGGATACTTAACAAAAATGACTAGAGCCTGAATGCTCAACGTAATAACTAGAGTCTGGATACTCAACGAAGATGACCGGAGCCTGAACGCTCAACGTAATAACCGGAATCTGGATACCCAACGAAACTGACCGGAGCCTGAACGCTCAACGTAATAACCGGAGTCTGGATACCCAACGAAACTGACCGGAGCCTGAACACTCAATGTAATAACCGGAGTCTGGATACCCAATGAAACTGACCGGAGCCTGAACGCTCAATGTAATAACCGGAGTCTGGATACCCAACAAAACTGACCGGAGCCTGAATGCTCAACGTAAAAACCAGAGTCTGGATACCCAACGAAACTGACCGGAGCTTGAACGCTCAACGTAATAACCGGAGTCTGGATACCCAACGAAATTGACCGGAGCCTGAATGCTCAACGTTATAACTGGAGTCTGGATACCAAACGAAACTGACCAGAGCCTGAACGCTCAACGTAATAACCGGAGTCTGGATACCCAACGAAACTGAATGGAGCCTGAACGCTCAACGTAATAACCGGAGTCTGGATACTCAACGAAAATGACCGGAGCCTCAACCCTCAACGTAATAACCGGACTCTGGATACCAAATGAAATTGACCGGAGCCTGAACGTTCAACGTAATAACCGGAGTCTGGATACCCAACAAAACTGACCGGAGCCTGAACGCTCAACGTAAAAACCGGAGTCTGGATACCCAACGAAACAGACTGGAGCCTGAACGCTTAACGTAATAACCGGAGTCTGGATACCCAACGAAACTGACCGAAGCCTAAATGCTCAACTTAATAACCGGAGTCTGGATACCAAACGAAACTGACCGGAGCCTGAACGCTCAACGTAATAACCGGAGTCTGGATACCCAACGAAACTGAATGGAGCCTGAACGCTCAACGTAATAACCGGAGTCTGGATACTCAACGAAAATGACCGGAGCCTGAACGCTAAACGTAATAACCGGACTCTAGATACCAAATGAAACTGACCGGAGCCTGAACGCTCAACGTAATAATCGGAGTCTGGATACCCAACAAAACTGACCGGAGCCTGAACGTTCAACGTAAAAACCGGAGTCTGGATACCCAACGAAACTGACCGGAGCCTGAACGCTCAACGTAATAACCGGAGTCTGGATACCCAACGAAACTGACCGGAGCCTAAACGCTCAACGTAATAACCGGAGTCTGGATACCAAACGAAACTGACCGGAGCCTGAACGCTCAACGTAATAACCGGAGTCTGGATACCCAACGAAACTGAATGGAGCCTGAACGCTCAACATAATTACCGGAATCTGGATACTCAACGAAAATGACCGGAGCCTGAACGCTCAATGTAATAACCGGAATCTGGATACCCAACGAAACTGACCGGAGCTTGAACGCTCAACGTAATTACTGCAATCTGGATACTCAACAAAAATGATCAGAGCTTGAACGCTCAATGAAATAACTGGAGTTTGGATACTCAACGAAACTGACCTGAGCCTGAACGATCAACGTAATAACCGGAGTCTGGATACCCAACAAAACTGACCGGAGCCTGAACGTTCAACGTAATAACCGGAGTCTGGATACCCAACAAAACAGACCGGAGCCTGAACGCTCAACGTAAAAACCGGAGTCTGGATACCCAACGAAACTGACTGGAGCCTGAACTCTCAACGTAATAACCGGAGTCTGGATACTCAACGAAAATGACCGGAGCCTGAACCCTCAATGTAATAACCAGGCTCTGGATACCAAATGAAATTGACCGGAGCCTGAACGTTCAACGTAATAACCAGAGTCTGGATACCCAACAAAACTGACCGGAGCCGAAACGCTCAACGTAAAAACCAGAGTCTGGATACCCAACGAAACTGATTGGAGCCTGAACGCTCAACGTAATAACCGGAGTCTGGATACCCAACAAAACTGACCGGAGCCTAAACGCTCAACGTAATAACCATAGTCTGGATACCAAACGAAACTGACCGGAGCCTGAACGCTCAACGTAATAACCGGAGTCTGGATACCCAACGAAACTGAATGGAGCCTAAACGCTCAACGTAATAACCGGAGTCTGGATACTCAACGAAAATGACCGGAGCTTGAACGCTCAATGTAATAACCGGAGTCTGGATACCCAACGAAACTGACCGGAGCTTGAACGCTCAACGTAATTACTGCAATCTGGATACTCAACGAAAATGATCAGAGCTTGAACGCTCAATGTAATAACTGGAGTTTGGATACTCAACAAAACTGACCTGAGCCTGAACGATCAACGTAATAACCGGAGTCTGGATACCCAACGAAACTGACCGGAGCCTGAACGTTCAACGTAATAACCGAAGTCTGGATACCCAACGAAACTGACCGGAACCTGAACGTTCAACGTAATAACCGGAGTCTGGGTACCCAACAAAACTGACCGGAGCCTGAACGCTCAACGTAAAAACTGGAGTCTGGATACCCAACGAAATTGACTGGAGCCTGAACGCTCAACGTAATAACCGGAGTCTGGATACTCAACGAAAATGACCGGAGCCTGAACCCTCAACGTAATAACCGGACTCTGGATACCAAATGAAATTGACCGGAGCCTGAACGTTCAACGTAATAACCGGAGTCTGGATACCCAACAAAACTGACCGGAGCCTGAACGCTCAACGTAAAAACCGGAGTCTAGATACCCAACGAAACTGACTGGAGCCTGAACGCTCAACGTAATAACCGGAGTCTGGATACCCAACGAAACTGACCGGAGCCTGAACGCTCAACGTAATAACCGGAGTATGGATACCAAAGGAAACTGACTGGAGCCTGAACGCTCAACGTAATAATCAGAGTCTAGATACTCAACGAAACTGACCGGAGCCTGAACGCTCAACATAATAACCGGAGTCTGGATACCCAATGAAACTGACCGGAGCCTGAATGCTCAACATAATAACCGGAGTCTGGATACTAAACAAAAATGACTAGAGCCTGAATGCTCAACGTAATAACTAGAGTCTGGATACTCAACGAAGATGACCGGAGCCTGAACGCTCAACATAATAACCGGAATCTGGATACCCAACGAAACTGACCGGAGCCTGAACGCTCAACGTAATAACCGGAGTCTGGATACCCAATGAAACTGACCGGAGCCTGAACGCTCAATGTAATAACCGGAGTCTGGATACCCAATGAAACTGACCGGAGCCTGAACGCTCAATGTAATAACCGGAGTCTGGATACCCAACAAAACTGACCGGAGCCTGAACGCTCAACGTAAAAACCAGAGTCTGGATACCCAACGAAACTGACCGGAGCTTGAACGCTCAACGTAATAACCGGAGTCTAGATACCCAACGAAACTGACCGGAGGCTAAACGCTCCACGTAATAACCGGAGTCTGGATACCAAACGAAACTGACCGGAGCCTGAACACTCAACGTAATAACCGGAGTCTAGATACCCAACGAAATTGACCGGAACCTGAACGTTCAACGTAATAACCGGACTCTGGATACCAAATGAAACTGACCGGAGCCTGAACGCTCAACGTAATAACCGAAGTCTGGATACCCAATAAAACTGACCGGAGCCTGAACGCTCAACGTAAAAACCAGAGTCTAGATACCCAACGAAACTGACTGGAGCCTGAACGCTCAACGTAATAACCGGAGTCTGGATACCCAACGAAACTGACCGGAACGTAAACGCTCAACGTAATAACCGGAGTCTGGATACCAAACGAAACTGACCGGAGCCTGAACGCTCAACGTAATAACCGGAGTCTGGATACCCAACGAAACTGAATGGAGCCTAAATGCTCAACGTAATAACCGGAGTCTGGATACTCAACGAAAATGACCAGAGCCTGAACGCTCAACATAATAACCGGACTCTGGATACCAAATGAAACTGACCGAAGCCTGAACGCTCAACGTAATAACCGGAGTCTGGATACCCAACAAAACTGACCGGAGCCTGAACGCTCAACGTAAAAACCGGAGTCTGGATACCCAACGAAACTGACCGGAGCCTGAACGCTCAACGTAATAACCGGAGTCTAGATACCCAACGAAACTGACCGGAGGCTAAACGCTCCACGTAATAACCGGAGTCTGGATACCAAACGAAACTGACCGGAGCCTGAACACTCAACGTAATAACCAGAGTCTGGATACCCAACGAAACTGAATGGAGCCTGAACGCTCAACATAATAACCGGAGTCTGGATACTCAACGAAAATGACCGGAGCCTGAACGCTCAATGTAATAACCGGAGTCTGGATACCCAACGAAACTGACCGAAGCTTGAATATTCAACGTAATTACTGCAATCTGGATACTCAACGAAAATGATCAGAGCTTGAACGCTCAATGTAATAACTGGAGTTTGGATACTCAACGAAACTGACCTGAGCCTGAACGATCAACGTAATAACCGGAGTCTGGATACCCAACGAAACTGACCGGAGCCTGAACGTTCAACGTAATAACCGGAGTCTGGATACCCAACGAAACTGACCGGAGCCTAAACGTTCAACGTAATAACCGGAGTCTGGATACCCAACAAAACTGACCGGAGCCTGAACGCTCAACGTAAAAACCGGAGTCTGGATACCCAACGAAACTGACTGGAGCCTAAACGCTCAACGTAATAACCGGAGTCTGGATACTCAACGAAAATGACCGGAGCCTGAACGCTCAATGTAATAACCGCAATCTGGATACCCAACAAAACTGACCGGAGCTTGAACGCTCAACGTAATTACTGCAATCTGGATACTCAACGAAAATGATCAGAGCTTGAACGCTCAATGTAATAACTGGAGTTTGGATACTCAACGAAACTGACCTGAGCCTGAACGATCAACGTAATAACCGGAGTCTGGATACCCAACAAAACTGACCGGAGCCTGAACGTTCAACGTAATAACCGGAGTCTGGATACCCAGCAAAACAGACCGGAGCCTGAACGCTCAACATAAAAACCGGAGTCTGGATACCCAACGAAACTGACTGGAGCCTGAACTCTCAACGTAATAACCGGAGTCTGGATACTCAACGAAAATGACCGGAGCCTGAACCCTCAATGTAATAACCAGGCTCTGGATACCAAATGAAATTGACCGGAGCCTGAACGTTCAACGTAATAACCAGAGTCTGGATACCCAACAAAACTGACCGGAGCCGAAACGCTCAACGTAAAAACCAGAGTCTGGATACCCAACGAAACTGATTGGAGCCTGAACGCTCAACGTAATAACCGGAGTCTGGATACCCAACAAAACTGACCAGAGCCTAAACGCTCAACGTAATAACCGGAGTCTGGATACCAAACGAAACTGACCGGAGCCTGAACGCTCAACGTAATAACCGGAGTCTGGATACCCAACGAAACTGAATGGAGCCTAAACGCTCAACGTAATAACCGGAGTCTGGATACTCAACGAAAATGACCGGAGCTTGAACGCTCAATGTAATAACCGGAGTCTGGATACCCAACGAAACTGACCGGAGCTTGAACGCTCAACGTAATTACTGCAATCTGGATACTCAACGAAAATGATCAGAGCTTGAACGCTCAATGTAATAACTGGAGTTTGGATACTCAACAAAACTGACCTGAGCCTGAACGATCAACGTAATAACCGGAGTCTGGATACCCAACGAAACTGACCGGAGCCTGAACGTTCAGCGTAATAACCGAAGTCTGGATACCCAACGAAACTGACCGGAACCTGAACGTTCAACGTAATAACCGGAGTCTGGGTACCCAACAAAACTGACCGGAGCCTGAACGCTCAACGTAAAAACTGGAGTCTGGATACCCAACGAAATTGACTGGAGCCTGAACGCTCAACGTAATAACCGGAGTCTGGATACTCAACTAAAATGACCGGAGCCTGAACCCTCAACGTAATAACCGGACTCTGGATACCAAATGAAATTGACCGGAGCCTGAACGTTCAACGTAATAACCGGAGTCTGGATACCCAACAAAACTGACCGGAGCCTGAACGCTCAACGTAAAAACCGGAGTCTAGATACCCAACGAAACTGACTGGAGCCTGAACGCTCAACGTAATAACCGGAGTCTGGATACCCAACGAAACTGACCGGAGCCTGAACGCTCAACGTAATAACCGGAGTATGGATACCAAAGGAAACTGACTGGAGCCTGAACGCTCAACGTAATAATCAGAGTCTAGATACCCAACGAAACTGACCGGAGCCTGAACGCTCAACATAATAACCGGAGTCTGGATACCCAATGAAACTGACCGGAGCCTGAATGCTCAACATAATAACCGGAGTCTGGATACTTAACAAAAATGACTAGAGCCTGAATGCTCAACGTAATAACTAGAGTCTGGATACTCAACGAAGATGACCGGAGCCTGAACGCTCAACATAATAACCGGAATCTGGATACCCAACGAAACTGACCGGAGCCTGAACGCTCAACGTAATAACCGGAGTCTGGATACCCAACGAAACTGACCGGAGCCTGAACGCTCAATGTAATAACCGGAGTCTGGATACCCAATGAAACTGACCGGAGCCTGAACGCTCAATGTAATAACCGGAGTCTGGATACCCAACAAAACTGACCGGAGCCTGAACGCTCAACGTAAAAACCAGAGTCTGGATACCCAACGAAACTGACCGGAGCTTGAACGCTCAACGTAATAACCGGAGTCTAGATACCCAACGAAACTGACCGGAGGCTAAACGCTCCACGTAATAACCGGAGTCTGGATACCAAACGAAACTGACCGGAGCCTGAACACTCAACGTAATAACCGGAGTCTGGATACCCAACGAAATTGACCGGAACCTGAACGTTCAACGTAATAACCGGACTCTGGATACCAAATGAAACTGACCGGAGCCTGAACGCTCAACGTAATAACCGAAGTCTGGATACCCAATAAAACTGACCAGAGCCTGAACGCTCAACGTAAAAACCAGAGTCTAGATACCCAACGAAACTGACTGGAGCCTGAACGCTCAACGTAATAACCGGAGTCTGGATACCCAACGAAACTGACCGGAACGTAAACGCTCAACGTAATAACCGGAGTCTGGATACCAAACGAAACTGACCGGAGCCTGAACGCTCAACGTAATAACCGGAGTCTGGATACCCAACGAAACTGAATGGAGCCTAAATGCTCAACGTAATAACCGGAGTCTGGATACTCAACGAAAATGACCAGAGCCTGAACGCTCAACATAATAACCGGACTCTGGATACCAAATGAAACTGACCGAAGCATGAACGCTCAACGTAATAACCGGAGTCTGGATACCCAACAAAACTGACCGGAGCCTGAACGCTCAACGTAAAAACCGGAGTCTGGATACCCAACGAAACTGACCGGAGCCTGAACGCTCAACGTAATAACCGGAGTCTAGATACCCAACGAAACTGACCGGAGGCTAAACGCTCCACGTAATAACCGGAGTCTGGATACCAAACGAAACTGACCGGAGCCTGAACACTCAACGTAATAACCAGAGTCTGGATACCCAACGAAACTGAATGGAGCCTGAACGCTCAACATAATAACCGGAGTCTGGATACTCAACGAAAATGACCGGAGCCTGAACGCTCAATGTAATAACCGGAGTCTGGATACCCAACGAAACTGACCGAAGCTTGAATATTCAACGTAATTACTGCAATCTGGATACTCAACGAAAATGATCAGAGCTTGAACGCTCAATGTAATAACTGGAGTTTGGATACTCAACGAAACTGACCTGAGCTTGAACGCTCAACGTAAAAACCAGAGTCTGGATACCCAACGAAACTGATTGGAGCCTGAACGCTCAACGTAATAACCGGAGTCTGGATACCCAACAAAACTGACCGGAGCCTAAACGCTCAACGTAATAACCGGAGTCTGGATACCAAACGAAACTGACCGGAGCCTGAACGCTCAACGTAATAACCGGAGTCTGGATACCCAACGAAACTGAATGGAGCCTGAACGCTCAACATAATAACCGGAATCTGGATACTCAACGAAAATGACCGGAGCCTGAACGCTCAATGTAATAACCGGAATCTGGATACCCAACGAAACTGACCGGAGCTTGAACGCTCAACGTAATTACTGCAATCTGGATACTCAACGAAAATGATCCGAGCTTGAACGCTCAATGTAATAACTGGAGTTTGGATACTCAACGAAACTGACCTGAGCCTGAACGATCAACGTAATAACCGGAGTCTGGATACCCAACAAAACTGACCGGAGCCTGAACGTTCAACGTAATAACCGGAGTCTGGATACCCAACAAAACTGACCGGAGCCTGAACGCTCAACGTAAAAACCGGAGTCTGGATACCCAACGAAACTGACTGGAGCCTGAACTCTCAACGTAATAACCGGAGTCTGGATACTCAACGAAAATGACCGGAGCCTGAACCCTCAATGTAATAACCAGGCTCTGGATACCAAATGAAATTGACCGGAGCCTGAACGTTCAACGTAATAACCAGAGTCTGGATACCCAACAAAACTGACCGGAGCCTGAACGCTCAACGTAAAAACCAGAGTCTGGATACCCAACGAAACTGATTGGAGCCTGAACGCTCAACGTAATAACCGGAGTCTGGATACCCAACAAAACTGACCGGAGCCTAAACGCTCAACGTAATAACCGGAGTCTGGATACCAAACGAAACTGACCGGAGCCTGAACGCTCAACGTAATAACCGGAGTCTGGATACCCAACGAAACTGAATGGAGCCTGAACGCTCAACATAATAACCGGAATCTGGATACTCAACGAAAATGACCGGAGCCTGAACGCTCAATGTAATAACCGGAATCTGGATACCCAACGAAACTGACCGGAGCTTGAACGCTCAACGTAATTACTGCAATCTGGATACTCAACGAAAATGATCCGAGCTTGAACGCTCAATGTAATAACTGGAGTTTGGATACTCAACGAAACTGACCTGAGCCTGAACGATCAACGTAATAACCGGAGTCTGGATACCCAACAAAACTGACCGGAGCCTGAACGTTCAACGTAATAACCGGAGTCTGGATACCCAACAAAACTGACCGGAGCCTGAACGCTCAACGTAAAAACCGGAGTCTGGATACCCAACGAAACTGACTGGAGCCTGAACTCTCAACGTAATAACCGGAGTCTGGATACTCAACGAAAATGACCGGAGCCTGAACCCTCAATGTAATAACCAGGCTCTGGATACCAAATGAAATTGACCGGAGCCTGAACGCTCAACGTAATAACCAGAGTCTGGATACCCAACAAAACTGACCGGAGCCGAAACGCTCAACGTAAAAACCAGAGTCTGGATACCCAACGAAACTGATTGGAGCCTGAACGCTCAACGTAATAACCGGAGTCTGGATACCCAACAAAACTGACCGGAGCCTAAACGCTCAACGTAATAACCGGAGTCTGGATACCCAATGAAACTTACCGGAGCCTGAACGCTCAACGTAATAACCGGAGTCTGGATACCCAACGAAACTGAATGGAGCCTGAACGTTCAACGTAATAACCGAAGTCTGGATACCCAACGAAACTGACCGGAACCTGAACGTTCAACGTAATAACCGGAGTCTGGGTACCCAACAAAACTGACCGGAGCCTGAACGCTCAACGTAATAACCGGAGTCTGGATACCCAACGAAACTGACCGGAGCCTGAACGCTCAATGTAATAACCGGAGTCTGGATACCCAATGAAACTGACCGGAGCCTGAACGCTCAATGTAATAACCGGAGTCTGGATACCCAACAAAACTGACCGGAGCCTGAACGCTCAACGTAAAAACCAGAGTCTGGATACCCAACGAAACTGACCGGAGCTTGAACGCTCAACGTAATAACCGGAGTCTAGATACCCAACGAAACTGACCGGAGGCTAAACGCTCCACGTAATAACCGGAGTCTGGATACCAAACGAAACTGACCGGAGCCTGAACACTCAACGTAATAACCGGAGTCTGGATACCCAACGAAATTGACCGGAACCTGAACGTTCAACGTAATAACCGGACTCTGGATACCAAATGAAACTGACCAGAGCCTGAACGCTCAACGTAATAACCGAAGTCTGGATACCCAATAAAACTGACCGGAGCCTGAACGCTCAACGTAAAAACCAGAGTCTAGATACCCAACGAAACTGACTGGAGCCTGAACGCTCAACGTAATAACCGGAGTCTGGATACCCAACGAAACTGACCGGAACGTAAACGCTCAACGTAATAACCGGAGTCTGGATACCAAACAAAACTGACCGGAGCCTGAACGCTCAACGTAATAACCGGAGTCTGGATACCCAACGAAACTGAATGGAGCCTGAATGCTCAACGTAATAACCGGAGTCTGGATACTCAACGAAAATGACCAGAGCCTGAACGCTCAACATAATAACCGGACTCTGGATACCAAATGAAACTGACCGAAGCCTGAACGCTCAACGTAATAACCGGAGTCTGGATACCCAACAAAACTGACCGGAGCCTGAACGCTCAACGTAAAAACCGGAGTCTGGATACCCAACGAAACTGACCGGAGCCTGAACGCTCAACGTAATAACCGGAGTCTAGATACCCAACGAAACTGACCGGAGGCTAAACGCTCCACGTAATAACCGGAGTCTGGATACCAAACGAAACTGACCGGAGCCTGAACACTCAACGTAATAACCGGAGTCTGGATACCCAACGAAACTGAATGGAGCCTGAACGCTCAACATAATAACCGGAGTCTGGATACTCAACGAAAATGACCGGAGCCTGAACGCTCAATGTAATAACCGGAGTCTGGATACCCAACGAAACTGACCGAAGCTTGAATATTCAACGTAATTACTGCAATCTGGATACTCAACGAAAATGATCAGAGCTTGAACGCTCAATGTAATAACTGGAGTTTGGATACTCAACGAAACTGACCTGAGCCTGAACGATCAACGTAATAACCGGAGTCTGGATACCCAACGAAACTACCCGGAGCCTGAACGTTCAACGTAATAACCGGAGTCTGGATACCCAACGAAACTGACCGGAGCCTAAACGTTCAACGTAATAACCGGAGTCTGGATACCCAACAAAACTGACCGGAGCCTGAACGCTCAACGTAAAAACCGGAGTCTGGATACCCAACGAAACTGACTGGAGCCTAAACGCTCAACGTAATAACCGGAGTCTGGATACTCAACGAAAATGACCGGAGCCTGAACGCTCAATGTAATAACCGGAATCTGGATACCCAACAAAACTGACCGGAGCTTGAACGCTCAACGTAATTACTGCAATCTGGATACTCAACGAAAATGATCAGAGCTTGAACGCTCAATGTAATAACTGGAGTTTGGATACTCAACGAAACTGACCTGAGCCTGAACGATCAACGTAATAACCGGAGTCTGGATACCCAACAAAACTGACCGGAGCCTGAACGTTCAACGTAATAACCGGAGTCTGGATACCCAACAAAACTGACCGGAGCCTGAACGCTCAACGTAAAAACCGGAGTCTGGATACCCAACGAAACTGACTGAAGCCTGAACTCTCAACGTAATAACCGGAGTCTGGATACTCAACGAAAATGACCGGAGCCTGAACCCTCAATGTAATAACCAGGCTCTGGATACCAAATGAAATTGACCGGAGCCTGAACGTTCAACGTAATAACCAGAGTCTGGATACCCAACAAAACTGACCGGAGCCTGAACGCTCAACGTAAAAACCAGAGTCTGGATACCCAACGAAACTGATTGGAGCCTGAACGCTCAACGTAATAACCGGAGTCTGGATACCCAACAAAACTGACCGGAGCCTAAACGCTCAACGTAATAACCGGAGTCTGGATACCAAACGAAACTGACCGGAGCCTGAACGCTCAACGTAATAACCGGAGTCTGGATACCCAACGAAACTGAATGGAGCCTGAACGCTCAACGTAATAACCGGAGTCTGGATACTCAACGAAAATGACCGGAGCCTAAACGCTCAATGTAATAACCGGAGTCTGGATACCCAACGAATTTGACCGGAGCTTGAACGCTCAACGTAATTACTGCAATCTGGATACCCAACAAAACTGACCGGAGCTTGAACGCTCAACGTAATTACTGCAATCTGGATACTCAACGAAAATGATCAGAGCTTGAACGCTCAATGTAATAACTGGAGTTTGGATACTCAACGAAACTGACCTGAGCCTGAACGATCAACGTAATAACCGAAGTCTGGATACCCAACGAAACTGACCGGAACCTGAACGTTCAATGTAATAACCGGAGTCTGGGTACCCAACAAAACTGACCGGAGCCTGAACGCTCAACGTAAAAACTGGAGTCTGGATACCCAACGAAATTGACTGGAGCCTGAACGCTCAACGTAATAACCGGAGTCTGGATACTCAACGAAAATGACCGGAGCCTGAACCCTCAACGTAATAACCAGACTCTGGATACCAAATGAAATTGACCGGAGCCAGAACGTTCAACGTAATAACCGGAGTCTGGATACCCAATAAAACTGACCGGAGCCTGAACGCTCAACGTAAAAACCGGAGTCTAGATACCCAACGAAACTGACCGGAGCCTGAACGTTCAACGTAATAACCGAAGTCTGGATACCCAACGAAACTGACCGGAACCTGAACGTTCAACGTAATAACCGGACTCTGGATACCAAATGAAACTGACCGGAGCCTGAACGCTCAACGTAATAACCGAAGTCTGGATACCCAATAAAACTGACCGGAGCCTGAACGCTCAACGTAAAAACCGGAGTCTAGATACCCAACGAAACTGACTGGAGCCTGAACGTTCAACGTAATAACCGGAGTCTGGATACCCAACGAAACTGACCGGAGCCTAAACGTTCAACATAATAACCGGAGTCTGGATACCCAACAAAACTGACCGGAGCCTGAACGCTCAACGTAAAAACCGGAGTCTGGATACCCAACGAAACTGACTGGAGCCTAAACGCTCAACGTAATAACCGGAGTCTGGATACTCAACGAAAATGACCGGAGCCTGAACGCTCAATGTAATAACCGGAATCTGGATACCCAACAAAACTGACCGGAGCTTGAACGCTCAACGTAATTACTGCAATCTGGATACTCAACGAAAATGATCAGAGCTTGAACGCTCAATGTAATAACTGGAGTTTGGATACTCAACGAAACTGACCTGAGCCTGAACGATCAACGTAATAATCGGAGTCTGGATACCCAACGAAACTGACTGGAGCCTGAACGGTCAACGTAATAACCGGAGTCTGGATACCCAACAAAACTGACCGGAGCTTGAACGCTCAACGTAAAAACCGGAGTCTGGATACCCAACGAAACTGACTGGAGCCTGAACTCTCAACGTAATAACCGGAGTCTGGATACTAAATGAAAATGACCGGAGCCTGAACCCTCAATGTAATAACCAGGCTCTGGATACCAAATGAAATTGACCGGAGCCTGAACGTTCAACGTAATAACCAGAGTCTGGATACCCAAAAAAACTGACCGGAGCCTGAACGCTCAACGTAAAAACCAGAGTCTGGATACCCAACGAAACTGATTGGAGCCTGAACGCTCAACGTAATAACCGGAGTCTGGATACCCAACAAAACTGACCGGAGCCTAAACGCTCAACGTAATAACCGGAGTCTGGATACCAAACGAAACTGACCGGAGCCTGAACGCTCAACGTAATAACCGGAGTCTGGATACCCAACAAAACTGAATGGAGCCTGAACGCTCAACGTAATAACCGGAGTCTGGATACTCAACGAAAATGACCGGAGCCTGAACGCTCAATGTAATAACCGGAGTCTGGATACCCAATGAAACTGACCGGAGCTTGAACGCTCAACGTAATTACTGCAATCTGGATACTCAACGAAAATGATCAGAGCTTGAACGCTCAATGTAATAACTGGAGTTTGGATACTCAACAAAACTGACCTGAGCCTGAACGATCAACGTAATAACCGGAGTCTGGATACCCAACGAAACTGACCGGAGCCTGAACGTTCAACGTAATAACCGAAGTCTGGATACCCAACGAAAATGACCGGAGCCTGAACGCTCAACGTAAAAACTGGAGTCTGGATACCCAACGAAATTGACTGGAGCCTGAACGCTCAACGTAATAACCGGAGTCTGGATACTCAACGAAAATGACCGGAGCCTGAACCCTCAACGTAATAACAAGACTCTGGATACCAAATGAAACTGACCGGAGCCTGAACGTTCAACGTAATAACCGGAGTCTGGATACCCAATAAAACTGACCGGAGCCTGAACGTTCAACGTAAAAACCGGAGTCTAGATACCCAACGAAACTGACCGGAGCCTGAACGTTCAACGTAATAACCGAAGTCTGGATACCCAACGAAACTGACCGGAACCTGAACGTTCAACGTAATAACCGGACTCTGGATACCAAATGAAACTGACCGGAGCCTGAACGCTCAACGTAATAACCGAAGTCTGGATACCCAATAAAACTGACCGGAGCCTGAACGCTCAACGTAAAAACCGGAGTCTAGATACCCAACGAAACTGACTGGAGCCTGAACGCTCAACGTAATAACCGGAGTCTAGATACCCAACGAAACTGACCGGAGCCTAAACGCTCAACGTAATAACCGGAGTCTGGATACCAAACGAAACTGACCGGAGCCTGAACGCTCAACGTAATAACCGGAGTCTGGATACCCAACGAAACTGAATGGAGCCTGAACGCTCAACGTAATAACCGGAGTCTGGATACTCAACGAAAATGACCAGAGCCTGAACGCTCAACATAATAACCAGACTCTGGATACCAAATGAAACTGACCGGAGCCTGAACGTTCAACGTAATAACCGGAGTCTGGATACCCAACAAAACTGACCGGAGCCTGAACGCTCAACGTAAAAACCGGAGTCTAGATACCCAACGAAACTGACCGGAGCCTGAACGCTCAACGTAATAACCAGAGTCTGGATACCCAACGAAACTGACCGGAGGCTAAACGCTCAACGTAATAACCGGAGTCTGGATACCAAACGAAACTGACCGGAGCCTGAACACTCAACGTAATAACCGGAGTCTGGATACCCAACGAAACTGAATGGAGCCTGAACGCTCAACATAATAACCGGAGTCTGGATACTCAACGAAAATGACCGGAGCCTGAACGCTCAATGTAATAACCGGAGTCTGGATACCCAACGAAACTGACCGGAGCCTGAACGTTCAACGTAATAACCGGAGTCTGGATACCCAACGAAACTGACCGGAGCCTGAACTCTCAACGTAATAACCGGAGTCTGGATACTCAACGAAAATGACCGGAGCCTGAACCCTCAATGTAATAACCGGAGTCTGGATACCCAACGAAATTGACCGGAGCCTGAACTATCAACGTAATAACCGGAGTCTGGATACCCAACGAAACTGACCGGAGCCTAAACGCTCAACGTAATAACCGGAGTCTGGATACCCAACGAAACTGATTGGAGCCTGAACGCTCAACGTAATAACCGGAGTCTGGATACCCAACAAAACTGACCGGAGCCTAAACGCTCAACGTAATAACCGGAGTCTGGATACCAAACGAAACTGACCGGAGCCTGAACGCTCAACGTAATAACCGGAGTCTGGATACCCAACGAAACTGAATGGAGCCTGAACGCTCAACGTAATAACCGGAGTCTGGACACTCAACGAAAATGACCGAAGCTTGAATATTCAACGTAATTATTGCAATATGGATACTCAACGAAAATGATCAGAGCTTTAACGCTCAATGTAATAACTGGAGTTTGGATACTCAACGAAACTGACCTGAGCCTGAACAATCAACGTAATAACCAGAGTCTGGATACCCAACGAAACTGACCGATGCCTGAACGTTCAACGTAATAACCGGAGTCTGGATACCCAACGAAACTGACTGGAGCCTGAACTCTCAACGTAATAACCGGAGTCTGGATACTCAACGAAAATGACCGGAGCCTGAACCCTCAATGTAATAACCAGGCTCTGGATACTAAATGAAATTGACCGGAGCCTGAACGTTCAACGTAATAACCAGAGTCTGGATACCCAACAAAACTGACCGGAGCCTGAACGCTCAACGTAAAAACCAGAGTCTGGATACCCAACGAAACTGACCGGAGCCTGAACGTTCAACGTAATAACCGAAGTCTGGATACCCAACGAAACTGACCGGAACCTGAACGTTCAACGTAATAACCGGACTCTGGATACCAAATGAAACTGACCGGAGCCTGAACGCTCAACGTAATAACCGAAGTCTGGATACCCAATAAAACTGACCGGAGCCTGAACGCTCAACGTAAAAACCGGAGTCTAGATACCCAACGAAACTGACTGGAGCCTGAACGCTCAACGTAATAACCGGAGTCTAGATACCCAACGAAACTGACCGGAGCCTAAACGCTCAACGTAATAACCGGAGTCTGGATACCAAACGAAACTGACCGGAGCCTGAACGCTCAACGTAATAACCGGAGTCTGGATACCCAACGAAACTGAATGGAGCCTGAACGCTCAACGTAATAACCGGAGTCTGGATACTCAACGAAAATGACCAGAGCCTGAACGCTCAACATAATAACCAGACTCTGGATACCAAATGAAACTGACCGGAGCCTGAACGTTCAACGTAATAACCGGAGTCTGGATACCCAACAAAACTGACCGGAGCCTGAACGCTCAACGTAAAAACCGGAGTCTAGATACCCAACGAAACTGACCGGAGCCTGAACGCTCAACGTAATAACCAGAGTCTGGATACCCAACGAAACTGACCGGAGGCTAAACGCTCAACGTAATAACCGGAGTCTGGATACCAAACGAAACTGACCGGAGCCTGAACACTCAACGTAATAACCGGAGTCTGGATACCCAACGAAACTGAATGGAGCCTGAACGCTCAACATAATAACCGGAGTCTGGATACTCAACGAAAATGACCGGAGCCTGAACGCTCAATGTAATAACCGGAGTCTGGATACCCAACGAAACTGACCGGAGCCTGAACGTTCAACGTAATAACCGGAGTCTGGATACCCAACGAAACTGACCGGAGCCTGAACTCTCAACGTAATAACCGGAGTCTGGATACTCAACGAAAATGACCGGAGCCTGAACCCTCAATGTAATAACCGGAGTCTGGATACCCAACGAAATTGACCGGAGCCTGAACTATCAACGTAATAACCGGAGTCTGGATACCCAACGAAACTGACCGGAGCCTAAACGCTCAACGTAATAACCGGAGTCTGGATACCCAACGAAACTGATTGGAGCCTGAACGCTCAACGTAATAACCGGAGTCTGGATACCCAACAAAACTGACCGGAGCCTAAACGCTCAACGTAATAACCGGAGTCTGGATACCAAACGAAACTGACCGGAGCCTGAACGCTCAACGTAATAACCGGAGTCTGGATACCCAACGAAACTGAATGGAGCCTGAACGCTCAACGTAATAACCGGAGTCTGGATACTCAACGAAAATGACCGAAGCTTGAATATTCAACGTAATTATTGCAATATGGATACTCAACGAAAATGATCAGAGCTTTAACGCTCAATGTAATAACTGGAGTTTGGATACTCAACGAAACTGACCTGAGCCTGAACGATCAACGTAATAACCGGAGTCTGGATACCCAACGAAACTGACCGATGCCTGAACGTTCAACGTAATAACCGGAGTCTGGATACCCAACGAAACTGACTGGAGCCTGAACTCTCAACGTAATAACCGGAGTCTGGATACTCAACAAAAATGACCGGAGCCTGAACCCTCAATGTAATAACCAGGCTCTGGATACTAAATGAAATTGACCGGAGCCTGAACGTTCAACGTAATAACCAGAGTCTGGATACCCAACAAAACTAACCGGAGCCTGAACGCTCAACGTAAAAACCAGAGTCTGGATACCCAACGAAACTGACCGGAGCCTGAACGTTCAACGTAATAACCGAAGTCTGGATACCCAACGAAACTGACCGGAACCTGAACGTTCAACGTAATAACCGGACTCTGGATACCAAATGAAACTGACCGGAGCCTGAACGCTCAACGTAATAACCGAAGTCTGGATACCCAATAAAACTGACCGGAGCCTGAACGCTCAACGTAAAAACCGGAGTCTAGATACCCAACGAAACTGACCGGAGCCTGAACGTTCAACGTAATAACCGAAGTCTGGATACCCAACGAAACTGACCGGAACCTGAACGTTCAACGTAATAACCGGACTCTGGATACCGAATGAAACTGACCGGAGCCTGAACGCTCAACGTAATAACCGAAGTCTGGATACCCAATAAAACTGACCGGAGCCTGAACGCTCAACGTAAAAACCGGAGTCTAGATACCCAACGAAACTGACTGGAGCCTGAACGCTCAACGTAATAACCGGAGTCTAGATACCCAACGAAACTGACCGGAGCCTAAACGCTCAACGTAATAACCGGAGTCTGGATACCAAACGAAACTGACCGGAGCCTGAACGCTCAACGTAATAACCGGAGTCTGGATACCCAACGAAACTGAATGGAGCCTGAACGCTCAACGTAATAACCGGAGTCTGGATACTCAACGAAAATGACCAGAGCCTGAACGCTCAACATAATAACCAGACTCTGGATACCAAATGAAACTGACCGGAGCCTGAACGTTCAACGTAATAACCGGAGTCTGGATACCCAACAAAACTGACCGGAGCCTGAACGCTCAACGTAAAAACCGGAGTCTAGATACCCAACGAAACTGACCGGAGCCTGAACGCTCAACGTAATAACCGGAGTCTGGATACCCAACGAAACTGACCGGAGGCTAAACGCTCAACGTAATAACCGGAGTCTGGATACCAAACGAAACTGACCGGAGCCTGAACACTCAACGTAATAACCGGAGTCTGGATACCCAACGAAACTGAATGGAGCCTGAACGCTCAACATAATAACCGGAGTCTGGATACTCAACGAAAATGACCGGAGCCTGAACGCTCAATGTAATAACCGGAGTCTGGATACCCAACGAAACTGACCGGAGCCTGAACGTTCAACGTAATAACCGGAGTCTGGATACCCAACGAAACTGACCGGAGCCTGAACTCTCAACGTAATAACCGGAGTCTGGATACTCAACGAAAATGACCGGAGCCTGAACCCTCAATGTAATAACCGGAGTCTGGATACCCAACGAAATTGACCGGAGCCTGAACTATCAACGTAATAACCGGAGTCTGGATACCCAACGAAACTGACCGGAGCCTAAACGCTCAACGTAATAACCGGAGTCTGGATACCCAACGAAACTGATTGGAGCCTGAACGCTCAACGTAATAACCGGAGTCTGGATACCCAACAAAACTGACCGGAGCCTAAACGCTCAACGTAATAACCAGAGTCTGGATACCAAACGAAACTGACCGGAGCCTGAACGCTCAACGTAATAACCGGAGTCTGGATACCCAACGAAACTGAATGGAGCCTGAACGCTCAACGTAATAACCGGAGTCTGGATACTCAACGAAAATGACCGAAGCTTGAATATTCAACGTAATTATTGCAATCTGGATGCTCAACGAAAATGATCAGAGCTTGAACGCTCAATGTAATAACTGGAGTTTGGATACTCAACGAAACTGACCTGAGCCTGAACGATCAACGTAATAACCGGAGTCTGGATACCCAACGAAACTGACCGGAGCCTGAACGTTCAACGTAATAACCGGAGTCTGGATACCCAACGAAACTGACTGGAGCCTGAACTCTCAACGTAATAACCGGAGTCTGGATACTCAACGAAAATGACCGGAGCCTGAACCCTCAATGTAATAACCAGGCTCTGGATACTAAATGAAATTGACCGGAGCCTGAACGTTCAACGTAATAACCAGAGTCTGGATACCCAACAAAACTGACCGGAGCCTGAACGCTCAACGTAAAAACCAGAGTCTGGATACCCAACGAAACTGATTGCAGCCTGAACGCTCAACGTAATAACCGGAGTCTGGATACCCAACAAAACTGACCGGAGCCTAAACGCTCAACGTAATAACCGGAGTCTGGATACCAAACGAAACTGACCGGAGCCTGAACGCTCAACGTAATAACCGGAGTCTGGATACCCAACGAAACTGAATGGAGCCTGAACGCTCAACGTAATAACCGGAGTCTGGATACTCAACGAAAATGACCGGAGCCTGAACGCTCAATGTAATAACCGGAGTCTGGATACCTAACGAAACTGACCGGAGCTTAAACGCTCAACGTAATTACTGCAATCTGGATACTCAACGAAAATGATCAGAGCTTGAACGCTCAATGTAATAACTGGAGTTTGGATACTCAACAAAACTGACCTGAGCCTGAACGATCAACGTAATAACCGGAGTCTGGATACCCAACGAAACTGACCTGAGCCTGAACGTTCAACGTAATAACCGAAGTCTGGATACCCAACGAAACTGACCGGAACCTGAACGTTCAACGTAATAACCGGAGTCTGGGTACCCAACAAAACTGACCGGAGCCTGAACGCTCAACGTATAAACTGGAGTCTGGATACCCAACGAAATTGACTGGAGCCTGAACGTTCAACGTAATAACCGGAGTCTGGATACTCAACGAAAATGACCGGAGCCTGAACCCTCAACGTAATAACCAGACTCTGGATACCAAATGAAATTGACCGGAGCCTGAACGTTCAACGTAATAACCGGAGTCTGGATACCCAATAAAACTGACCGGAGCCTGAACGCTCAACGTAAAAACCGGAGTCTAGATACCCAATGAAACTGACCGGAGCCTGAACTTTCAACGTAATAACCGAAGTCTGGATACCCAACGAAACTGACCGGAACCTGAACGTTCAACGTAATAACCGGACTCTGGATACCAAATGAAACTGACCGGAGCCTGAACGCTCAACGTAATAACCGAAGTCTGGATACCCAATAAAACTGACCGGAGCCTGAACGCTCAACGTAAAAACCGGAGTCTAGATACCCAACGAAACTGACTGGAGCCTGAACGCTCAACGTAATAACCGGAGTCTGGATACCCAACGAAACTGACCGGAGCCTAAACGCTCAACGTAATAACCGGAGTCTGGATACCAAACGAAACTGACCGGAGCCTGAACGCTCAACGTAATAACCGGAGTCTGGATACCCAACGAAACTGAATGGAGCCTGAACGCTCAACGTAATAACCGGAGTCTGGATACTCAACGAAAATGACCAGAGCCTGAACGCTCAACATAATAACCGGACTCTGGATACCAAATGAAACTGACCGAAGCCTGAACGCTCAACGTAATAACCGGAGTCTGGATACCCAACAAAACTGACCGGAGCCTGAACGCTCAACGTAAAAACCGGAGTCTGGATACCCAACGAAACTGATCGGAGCCTGAACGCTCAACGTAATAACCGGAGTCTGGATACCCAACGAAATTGAATGGAGCCTGAACGCTCAACATAATAACCGGAGTCTGGATACTCAACGAAAATGACCGGAGCCTGAACGCTCAATGTAATAACCGGAGTCTGGATACCCAACGAAACTGACCGAAGCTTGAATATTCAACGTAATTACTGCAATCTGGATACTCAACGAAAATGATCAGAGCTTGAACGCTCAATGTAATAACTGGAGTTTGGATACTCAACGAAACTGACCTGAGCCTAAACGATCAACGTAATAACCGGAGTCTGGATACCCAACGAAACTGACCGGAGCCTGAACGTTCAACGTAATAACCGGAGTCTAGATACCCAACGAAACTGACCGGAGCCTAAACGTTCAACGTAATAACCGGAGTCTGGATACCCAACAAAACTGACCGGAGCCTGAACGCTCAACGTAAAAACCGGAGTCTGGATACCCAAAGAAACTGACTGGAGCCTAAACGCTCAACGTAATAACCGGAGTCTGGATACTCAACAAAAATGACCGGAGCCTGAACCCTCAACGTAATAACCAGACTCTGGATACCAAATGAAACTGACCGGAGCCTGAACGCTCAACGTAATAACCGGAGTCTGGATACCCAACAAAACTGACCGGAGCCTGAACGCTCAACGTAAAAACCGGAGTCTGGATACCCAACGAAACTGACCGGAGCCTGAACGCTCAACGTAATAACCGGAGTCTGGATATCCAACAAAACTGACCGGAGCCTAAACGCTCAACGTAATAACCGGAGTCTGGATACCAAACAAAACTGACCGGAGCCTGAACACTCAACGTAATAACCGGAGTCTGGATACCCAACGAAACTGAATGGAGCCTGAATGCTCAACATAATAACCGGAGTCTGGATACTCAACGAAAATGACCAGAGCCAGAACGCTCAATGTAATAACCGGAGTCTGGATACCCAACGAAACTGATCGAAGCTTGAATGTTCAACGTAATTACTGCAATCTGGATACTCAACGAAAATGATCAGAGCTTGAACGCTCAATGTAATAATTGGAGTTTGGATACTCAACGAAACTGACCTGAGCCTGAACGATCAACGTAATAACCGGAGTCTGGATACCCAACGAAACTGACTGGAGCCTGAACGGTCAACGTAATAACCGGAGTCTGGATACCCAACAAAACTGACCGGAGCCTGAACGCTCAACGTAAAAACCGGAGTCTGGATACCCAACGAAACTGACTGGAGCCTAAACGCTCAACGTGATAACCGGAGTCTGGATACTCAACAAAAATGACCGGAGCCTGAACCCTCAACGTAATAACCGGACTCTGGATACCAAATGAAACTGACCGGAGCCTGAACGCTCAACGTAATAACCGGAGTCTGGATACCCAACAAAACTGACCGGAGCCTGAACGCTCAACGTAAAAATCGGAGTCTGGATACCCAACGAAACTGACCGGAGCCTGAACTCTCAACGTAATAACCGGAGTCTGGATACTCAACGAAAATGACCGGAGCCTGAACCCTCAATGTAATAACCGGAGTCTGGATACCCAACGAAATTGACCGGAGCCTGAACTATCAACGTAATAACCGGAGTCTGGATACCCAACGAAACTGACCGGAGCCTAAACGCTCAACGTAATAACCGGAGTCTGGATACCCAACGAAACTGATTGGAGCCTGAACGCTCAACGTAATAACCGGAGTCTGGATACCCAACAAAACTGACCGGAGCCTAAACGCTCAACGTAATAACCAGAGTCTGGATACCAAACGAAACTGACCGGAGCCTGAACGCTCAACGTAATAACCGGAGTCTGGATACCCAACGAAACTGAATGGAGCCTGAACGCTCAACGTAATAACCGGAGTCTGGATACTCAACGAAAATGACCGAAGCTTGAATATTCAACGTAATTATTGCAATCTGGATGCTCAACGAAAATGATCAGAGCTTGAACGCTCAATGTAATAACTGGAGTTTGGATACTCAACGAAACTGACCTGAGCCTGAACGATCAACGTAATAACCGGAGTCTGGATACCCAACGAAACTGACCGGAGCCTGAACGTTCAACGTAATAACCGGAGTCTGGATACCCAACGAAACTGACTGGAGCCTGAACTCTCAACGTAATAACCGGAGTCTGGATACTCAACGAAAATGACCGGAGCCTGAACCCTCAATGTAATAACCAGGCTCTGGATACTAAATGAAATTGACCGGAGCCTGAACGTTCAACGTAATAACCAGAGTCTGGATACCCAACAAAACTGACCGGAGCCTGAACGCTCAACGTAAAAACCAGAGTCTGGATACCCAACGAAACTGATTGCAGCCTGAACGCTCAACGTAATAACCGGAGTCTGGATACCCAACAAAACTGACCGGAGCCTAAACGCTCAACGTAATAACCGGAGTCTGGATACCAAACGAAACTGACCGGAGCCTGAACGCTCAACGTAATAACCGGAGTCTGGATACCCAACGAAACTGAATGGAGCCTGAACGCTCAACGTAATAACCGGAGTCTGGATACTCAACGAAAATGACCGGAGCCTGAACGCTCAATGTAATAACCGGAGTCTGGATACCTAACGAAACTGACCGGAGCTTAAACGCTCAACGTAATTACTGCAATCTGGATACTCAACGAAAATGATCAGAGCTTGAACGCTCAATGTAATAACTGGAGTTTGGATACTCAACAAAACTGACCTGAGCCTGAACGATCAACGTAATAACCGGAGTCTGGATACCCAACGAAACTGACCTGAGCCTGAACGTTCAACGTAATAACCGAAGTCTGGATACCCAACGAAACTGACCGGAACCTGAACGTTCAACGTAATAACCGGAGTCTGGGTACCCAACAAAACTGACCGGAGCCTGAACGCTCAACGTATAAACTGGAGTCTGGATACCCAACGAAATTGACTGGAGCCTGAACGTTCAACGTAATAACCGGAGTCTGGATACTCAACGAAAATGACCGGAGCCTGAACCCTCAACGTAATAACCAGACTCTGGATACCAAATGAAATTGACCGGAGCCTGAACGTTCAACGTAATAACCGGAGTCTGGATACCCAATAAAACTGACCGGAGCCTGAACGCTCAACGTAAAAACCGGAGTCTAGATACCCAATGAAACTGACCGGAGCCTGAACTTTCAACGTAATAACCGAAGTCTGGATACCCAACGAAACTGACCGGAACCTGAACGTTCAACGTAATAACCGGACTCTGGATACCAAATGAAACTGACCGGAGCCTGAACGCTCAACGTAATAACCGAAGTCTGGATACCCAATAAAACTGACCGGAGCCTGAACGCTCAACGTAAAAACCGGAGTCTAGATACCCAACGAAACTGACTGGAGCCTGAACGCTCAACGTAATAACCGGAGTCTGGATACCCAACGAAACTGACCGGAGCCTAAACGCTCAACGTAATAACCGGAGTCTGGATACCAAACGAAACTGACCGGAGCCTGAACGCTCAACGTAATAACCGGAGTCTGGATACCCAACGAAACTGAATGGAGCCTGAACGCTCAACGTAATAACCGGAGTCTGGATACTCAACGAAAATGACCAGAGCCTGAACGCTCAACATAATAACCGGACTCTGGATACCAAATGAAACTGACCGAAGCCTGAACGCTCAACGTAATAACCGGAGTCTGGATACCCAACAAAACTGACCGGAGCCTGAACGCTCAACGTAAAAACCGGAGTCTGGATACCCAACGAAACTGATCGGAGCCTGAACGCTCAACGTAATAACCGGAGTCTGGATACCCAACGAAATTGAATGGAGCCTGAACGCTCAACATAATAACCGGAGTCTGGATACTCAACGAAAATGACCGGAGCCTGAACGCTCAATGTAATAACCGGAGTCTGGATACCCAACGAAACTGACCGAAGCTTGAATATTCAACGTAATTACTGCAATCTGGATACTCAACGAAAATGATCAGAGCTTGAACGCTCAATGTAATAACTGGAGTTTGGATACTCAACGAAACTGACCTGAGCCTAAACGATCAACGTAATAACCGGAGTCTGGATACCCAACGAAACTGACCGGAGCCTGAACGTTCAACGTAATAACCGGAGTCTAGATACCCAACGAAACTGACCGGAGCCTAAACGTTCAACGTAATAACCGGAGTCTGGATACCCAACAAAACTGACCGGAGCCTGAACGCTCAACGTAAAAACCGGAGTCTGGATACCCAAAGAAACTGACTGGAGCCTAAACGCTCAACGTAATAACCGGAGTCTGGATACTCAACAAAAATGACCGGAGCCTGAACCCTCAACGTAATAACCAGACTCTGGATACCAAATGAAACTGACCGGAGCCTGAACGCTCAACGTAATAACCGGAGTCTGGATACCCAACAAAACTGACCGGAGCCTGAACGCTCAACGTAAAAACCGGAGTCTGGATACCCAACGAAACTGACCGGAGCCTGAACGCTCAACGTAATAACCGGAGTCTGGATATCCAACAAAACTGACCGGAGCCTAAACGCTCAACGTAATAACCGGAGTCTGGATACCAAACAAAACTGACCGGAGCCTGAACACTCAACGTAATAACCGGAGTCTGGATACCCAACGAAACTGAATGGAGCCTGAATGCTCAACATAATAACCGGAGTCTGGATACTCAACGAAAATGACCAGAGCCAGAACGCTCAATGTAATAACCGGAGTCTGGATACCCAACGAAACTGATCGAAGCTTGAATGTTCAACGTAATTACTGCAATCTGGATACTCAACGAAAATGATCAGAGCTTGAACGCTCAATGTAATAATTGGAGTTTGGATACTCAACGAAACTGACCTGAGCCTGAACGATCAACGTAATAACCGGAGTCTGGATACCCAACGAAACTGACTGGAGCCTGAACGGTCAACGTAATAACCGGAGTCTGGATACCCAACAAAACTGACCGGAGCCTGAACGCTCAACGTAAAAACCGGAGTCTGGATACCCAACGAAACTGACTGGAGCCTAAACGCTCAACGTGATAACCGGAGTCTGGATACTCAACAAAAATGACCGGAGCCTGAACCCTCAACGTAATAACCGGACTCTGGATACCAAATGAAACTGACCGGAGCCTGAACGCTCAACGTAATAACCGGAGTCTGGATACCCAACAAAACTGACCGGAGCCTGAACGCTCAACGTAAAAATCGGAGTCTGGATACCCAACGAAACTGACCGGAGCCTGAACGCTCAACGTAATAACCGGAGTCTGGATACCCAACGAAACTGACCGGAGCCTAAACGCTCAACGTAATAACCGGAGTCTGGATACCAAACGAAACTGACCGGAGCCTTAACACTCAACGTAATAACCGGAGTCTGGATACCCAATAAAACTGACCGGAGCCTGAACGCTCAACGTAAAAACCGGAGTCTAGATACCCAACGAAACTGACCGGAGCCTGAACGTTCAACGTAATAACCGAAGTCTGGATACCAAACGAAACTGACCGGAACCTGAACGTTCAACGTAATAACCGGACTCTGGATACCAAATGAAACTGACCGGAGCCTGAACGCTCAACGTAATAACCGAAGTCTGGATACCCAATAAAACTGACCGGAGCCTGAACGCTCAACGTAAAAACCGGAGTCTAGATACCCAACGAAACTGACTGGAGCCTGAACGCTCAACGTAATAACCGGAGTCTGGATACCCAACGAAACTGACCGGAGCCTAAACGCTCAACGTAATAACCGGAGTCTGGATACCAAACGAAACTGACCGGAGCCTGAACGCTCAACATAATAACCGGAGTCTGGATACCCAACGAAACTGAATGGAGCCTGAACGCTCAACGTAATAACCGGAGTCTGGATACTCAACGAAAATGACCAGAGCCTGAACGCTCAACGTAATAACCGGACTCTGGATACCAAATGAAACTGACCGGAGCCTGAACGCTCAACGTAATAACCGGAGTCTGGATACCCAACAAAACTGACCGGAGCCTGAACGCTCAACGTAAAAACCGGAGTCTGGATACCCAACGAAACTGACCGGAGCCTGAACGCTCAACGTAATAACCGGAGTCTGGATACCCAACGAAACTGACCGGAGCCTAAACGCTCAACGTAATAACCGGAGTCTGGATACCAAACGAAACTGACCGGAGCCTGAACACTCAACGTAATAACCGGAGTCTGGATACCCAACGAAACTGAATGGAGCCTGAACGTTCAACATAATAACCGGAGTCTGGATACTCAACGAAAATGACCGGAGCCTGAACGCTCAATGTAATAACCGGAGTCTGGATACCCAACGAAACTGACCGAAGCTTGAATGTTCAACGTAATTACTGCAATCTGGATACTCAACGAAAATGATCAGAGCTTGAACGCTCAATGTAATAACTGGAGTTTGGATACTCAACGAAACTGACCTGAGCCTGAACGATCAACGTAATAACCGGAGTCTGGATACCCAACGAAACTGACCGGAGCCTGAACGTTCAACGTAATAACCGGAGTCTGGATACCCAACGAAACTGACCGGAGCCTAAACGTTCAACGTAATAACCGGAGTCTGGATACCCAACAAAACTGACCGGAGCCTGAACGCTCAACGTAAAAACCGGAGTCTGGATACCCAACGAAACTGACTGGAGCCTAAACGCTCAACGTAATAACCGGAGTCTGGATACTCAACAAAAATGACCGGAGCCTGAACCCTCAACGTAATAACCGGACTCTGGATACCAAATGAAACTGACCGGAGCCTGAACGCTCATCGTAATAACCGGAGTCTGGATACCCAACAAAACTGACCGGAGCCTGAACGCTCAACGTAAAAACCGGAGTCTGGATACCCAACAAAACTGACCGGAGCCTGAACACTCAACGTAATAACCGGAGTCTGGATACCCAACGAAACTGAATGGAGCCTGAACGCTCAACATAATAACCGGAGTCTGGATACTCAACGAAAATGACCGGAGCCAGAACGCTCAATGTAATAACCGGAGTCTGGATACCCAACGAAACTGATCGAAGCTTGAATGTTCAACGTAATTACTGCAATCTGGATACTCAACGAAAATGATCAGAGCTTGAACGCTCAATGTAATAACTGGAGTTTGGATACTCAACGAAACTGACCTGAGCCTGAACGATCAACGTAATAACCGGAGTCTGGATACCCAACGAAACTGACTGGAGCCTGAACGGTCAACGTAATAACCGGAGTCTGGATACCCAACAAAATTGACTGGAGCCTGAACGCTCAACGTAAAAACCGGAGTCTGGATACCCAACAAAACTGACTGGAGCCTAAACGCTCAACGTAATAACCGGAGTCTGGATACTCAACAAAAATGACCGGAGCCTGAACCCTCAACGTAATAACCGGACTCTGGATACCAAATGAAAATGACCGGAGCCTGAACGCTCAACGTAATAACCGGAGTCTGGATACCCAACAAAACTGACCGGAGCCTGAACGCTCAACGTAAAAATCGGAGTCTGGATACCCAACGAAACTGACCGGAGCCTGAACGCTCAACGTAATAACCGGAGTCTGGATACCCAACGAAACTGACCGGAGCCTAAACGCTCAACGTAATAACCGGAGTCTGGATACCAAACGAAACTGACCGGAGCCTTAACACTCAACGTAATAACCGGAGTCTGGATACCCAATAAAACTGACCGGAGCCTGAACGCTCAACGTAAAAACCGGAGTCTAGATACCCAACGAAACTGACCGGAGCCTGAACGTTCAACGTAATAACCGAAGTCTGGATACCAAACGAAACTGACCGGAACCTGAACGTTCAACGTAATAACCGGACTCTGGATACCAAATGAAACTGACCGGAGCCTGAACGCTCAACGTAATAACCGAAGTCTGGATACCCAATAAAACTGACCGGAGCCTGAACGCTCAACGTAAAAACCGGAGTCTAGATACCCAACGAAACTGACTGGAGCCTGAACGCTCAACGTAATAACCGGAGTCTGGATACCCAACGAAACTGACCGGAGCCTAAACGCTCAACGTAATAACCGGAGTCTGGATACCAAACGAAACTGACCGGAGCCTGAACGCTCAACATAATAACCGGAGTCTGGATACCCAACGAAACTGAATGGAGCCTGAACGCTCAACGTAATAACCGGAGTCTGGATACTCAACGAAAATGACCAGAGCCTGAACGCTCAACGTAATAACCGGACTCTGGATACCAAATGAAACTGACCGGAGCCTGAACGCTCAACGTAATAACCGGAGTCTGGATACCCAACAAAACTGACCGGAGCCTGAACGCTCAACGTAAAAACCGGAGTCTGGATACCCAACGAAACTGACCGGAGCCTGAACGCTCAACGTAATAACCGGAGTCTGGATACCCAACGAAACTGACCGGAGCCTAAACGCTCAACGTAATAACCGGAGTCTGGATACCAAACGAAACTGACCGGAGCCTGAACACTCAACGTAATAACCGGAGTCTGGATACCCAACGAAACTGAATGGAGCCTGAACGTTCAACATAATAACCGGAGTCTGGATACTCAACGAAAATGACCGGAGCCTGAACGCTCAATGTAATAACCGGAGTCTGGATACCCAACGAAACTGACCGGAGCTTGAATGTTCAACGTAATTACTGCAATCTGGATACTCAACGAAAATGATCAGAGCTTGAACGCTCAATAGAATAACTGGAGTTTGGATACTCAACGAAACTGACCTGAGGCTGAACGATCAACGTAATAACCGGAGTCTGGATACCCAACGAAACTGACCGGAGCCTGAACGTTCAACGTAATAACCGGAGTCTGGATACCCAACAAAACTGTCCGGAGCCTAAACGTTCAACGTAATAACCGGAGTCTGGATACCCAACAAAACTGACCGGAGCCTGAACGCTCAATGTAAAAACCGGAGTCTGGATACCCAACGAAACTGACTGGAGCCTAAACGCTCAACGTAATAACCGGAGTCTAGATACTCAACGAAAATGACCAGAGCCTGAACCCTCAACGTAATAACCGGACTCTGGATACCAAATGAAATTGACCGGAGCCTGAACGTTCAACGTAATAACCGGAGTCTGGATACCCAACAAAACTGACCGGAGCCTGAACGCTCAACGTAAAAACCGGAGTCTGGATACCCAACGAAACTGATCGGAGCCTGAACGCTCAACGTAATAACCGGAGTCTGGATACCCAACAAAACTGACCGGAGCCTGAACGCTCAACGTAAAAACCGGAGTCTGGATACCCAACGAAACTGACCGGAGCCTGAACGCTCAACGTAATAACCGGAGTCTAGATACCCAACGAAATTGACCGGAGCCTAAACGCTCATCGTAATAACCGGAGTCTGGATACCAAACGAAACTGACCGGAGCCTGAACGCTCAACGTAATAACTGGAGTCTGGATACCCAACGAAACTGAATGGAGCCTGAACGCTCAACATAATAACCGGAGTCTGGATACTCAACGAAAATGACCGGAGCCTGAACGCTCAATGTAATAACCGGGGTCTGGATACCCAACGAAACTGACCGGAGCTTGAACGCTCAACGTAATTGCTGCAATCTGGATACCCAACGAAACTGACCGGAGCCTGAACGTTCAACGTAATAACCGGAGTCTGGATACCCAACAAAACTGACCGGAGCCTAAACGTTCAACGTAATAACCGGAGTCTGGATACCCAACAAAACTGACCGGAGCCTGAACGCTCAATGTAAAAACCGGAGTCTGGATACCCAACGAAACTGACTAGAGCCTAAACGCTCAACGTAATAACCGGAGTCTGGATACTCAACGAAAATGACCAGAGCCTGAACCCTCAACGTAATAACCGGACTCTGGATACCAAATGAAATTGACCGGAGCCTGAACGTTCAACGTAATAACCGGAGTCTGGATACCCAACAAAACTGACCGGAGCCTGAACGCTCAACGTAAAAACCGGAGTCTGGATACCCAACGAAACTGATCGGAGCCTGAACGCTCAACGTAATAACCGGAGTCTGGATACCCAACAAAACTGACCGGAGCCTGAACGCTCAACGTAAAAACCGGAGTCTGGATACCCAACGAAACTGACCGGAGCCTGAACGCTCAACGTAATAACCGGAGTCTAGATACCCAACGAAATTGACCGGAGCCTGAACGCTCATCGTAATAACCGGAGTCTGGATACCAAACGAAACTGACCGGAGCCTGAACGCTCAACGTAATAACTGGAGTCTGGATACCCAACGAAACTGAATGGAGCCTGAACGCTCAACATAATAACCGGAGTCTGGATACTCAACGAAAATGACCGGAGCCTGAACGCTCAATGTAATAACCGGGGTCTGGATACCCAACGAAACTGACCGGAGCTTGAACGCTCAACGTAATTGCTGCAATCTGGATACTCAACGAAAATGATCTGAGCTTGAACGCTCAATGTAATAACTGGAGTTTGGATACTCAACGAAACTGACCTGAGCCTGAACGATCAACGTAATAACCGGAGTCTGGATACCCAACAAAACTGACCGGAGCCTGAACGTTCAACGTAATAACCGGAGTCTGGATACCCAACAAAACTGACCGGAGCCTGAACGCTCAACGTAAAAACCGGAGTCTGGATACCCAACGAAACTGACTGGAGCGTGAACGCTCAACGTAATAACCGGAGTCTGGATACCCAACGAAACTGACCGGAGCCTAAACGCTAAACGTAATAACCGGAGTCTGGATACCAAACGAAACTGACCGGAGCCTGAATGCTCAACATAATAACCGGAGTCTGGATACCCAACGAAACTGAATGGAGCCTGAACGCTCAACGTAATAACCGGAGTCTGGATACTCAACGAAAATGACCGGAGCCTGAACGCTCAACGTAATAACCGGACTCTGGATACCAAATGAAACTGACCAGAGCCTGAACGCTCAACGTAAGAACCGGAGTCTAGATACCCAACGAAACTGACCGGAGCCTGAACGCTCAACGTAATAACCCAACGAATCTGACTGGAGCCTGAACGCTCGAAGTAATAACCGTAGTCTGGATACACAACGAAACTGACCGGTGCCTGAACGCTCAACGTAATAACCTGAGTCTAGATACCCAACGAAAATGATCAGAGCCTGAACGCTCAACGTAATAACCTGAGTCTTGGTACCCAACGAAACTGACCGGAGCCTAAACACTCAACGTAATAACAGGAGTCTGGATACCCAACAAAACTGACCGGAACCTGAACGCTCAACGTAAAAGACCGGAGTCTGGATACCCAACGAAACTGACCGGAGCCTGGACGCTCAACGTAATAACCAGAGTCTGGATACACAACGAAACTGACCGGTTCCTGAAAGCTCAACGTAATAACCGGAGTCTCGATACCCAAAGAAACTGACCGGAGCCAAAACGCTCAACGTAATAACCTGAGTCTGGATACCCAACGAAACTGATCATAGCCTGAACGCTCAAAGTAATAACCTGAGTCTTGGTACCCAACGAAACTGACCGGAACCTGAACACTCAACGTAAGAACCGGAGTCTGGATACCCAATGAAACTGACCGGAGCCTGAACCCTCAACATAATAACCGGAGTTTGGATACCCAACAAAACTGACCGGAGCCTAAACGCTCAACGTAAAAACCAGAGTCTGGATACCCAACGAAACTGACCGGAGCCTGAATGCTCAACGTAATAACCAGAGTCTGGATACCCAACAAAACTGACCGGAGCCTGAACGTTCGATGTAATAAATGGAGTCTGGATACCCAACGAAACTGACCGGAGCCTGAACGCTCAACGTAATAACCAAAGTCTGGATACCGAACGAAACTGACCGGAGCCTGAACGCTCAACGTAATAACCGGAGTCTGGATACCCAAAGAAACTGACCGGAGCCTGAACGCTCAACGTAATAACCGGAGTCTGGATACCCAAAGAAACTGACCAGAGCCTGAACGCTCAACGTAATAACCGGAGTCTAGATATCCAACGAAACTGACTGGAGCCTGAACACTCAACGTAATAACCGGAGTCTGGATACCCAAAGAAACTGACAGGAGCCTGAACGCTCAACGTAATAACCGGAGTCTGGATACCCAACGAAACTGACCGGAGCCTGAATGATCAACGTAATAACCAGAGTCTGGATACACAATGAAACTGACCGGAGCCTGAACGCTCAACGTAATAACCGGAGTCTGGATACCCAACAAAACTGACATGAGCCTGAACGCTCAACGTAATAACCAGAGTCTGGATACCCAACGAAACTGACCGGAGCCTGAACGCTCAACGTAAAAACCGGAGTCTGGATACCCAACAAAACTGACCGGAGCCTAAACACTCAACGTAAAAACCAGAGTCTGGATACCCAACGAATCTGACTGGAGCCTGAACGCTCGAAGTAATAACCGTAGTCTGGATACACAACGAAACTGACCGGTGCCTGAACGCTCAACGTAATAACCTGAGTCTAGATACCCAACGAAACTGATCAGAGCCTGAACGCTCAACGTAATAACCTGAGTCTTGGTACCCAACGAAACTGACCGGAGCCTGAACACTCAACGTAATAACAGGAGTCTGGATACCCAACAAAACTGACCGGAACCTGAACGCTCAACGTAAAAGACCGGAGTCTGGATACCCAACGAAACTGACCGGAGCCTGGACGCTCAACGTAATAACCAGAGTCTGGATACACAACGAAACTGACCGGTTCCTGAAAGCTCAACGTAATAACCGGAGTCTCGATACCCAAAGAAACTGACCGGAGCCAAAACGCTCAACGTAATAACCTGTTTCTGGATACCCAACGAAACTGATCATAGCCGGAACACTCAACGTAATAACCTGAGTCTTGGTACCCAACGAAACTGACCGGAGCCTGAACACTCAACGTAAGAACCGGAGTCTGGATACCCAACGAAACTGACCGGAGCCTGAACCCTCAACATAATAACCGGAGTCTGGATACCCAACAAAACTGACCGGAGCCTAAACGCTCAACGTAAAAACCAGAGTCTGGATACCCAACGAAACTGACCGGAGCCTGAATGCTCAACGTAATAACCAGAGTCTGGATACCCAACAAAACTGACCGGAGCCTGAACGTTCAATGTAATAAATGGAGTCTGGATACCCAACGAAACTGACCGGAGCCTGAACGCTCAACGTAATAACCAAAGTCTGGATACCAAACGAAACTGACCGGAGCCTGAACGCTCAACGTAATAACCGGAGTCTGGATACCCAAAGAAACTGACCGGAGCCTGAACGCTCAACGTAATAACCGGAGTCAGGATACCCAAAGAAACTGACCAGAGCCTGAACGCTCAACGTAATAACCGGAGTCTAGATATCCAACGAAACTGACTGGAGCCTGAACACTCAACGTAATAACCGGAGTCTGGATACCCAAAGAAACTGACAGGAGCCTGAACGCTCAACGTAATAACCGGAGTCTGGATACCCAACAAAACTGACCGGAGCCTGAATGTTCAACGTAATAAACGGAGTCTGGATACCCAACGAAACTGACCGGAGCCTGAACGCTCAACGTAAAAACCGAAGTCTGGATACCAAACGAAACTGACCGGAGCCTGAATGATCTACGTAATAACCGGAGTCTGGATACCCAACGAAACTGACCGGAGCCTGAATGATCAACGTAATAACCGGAGTCTGGATACACAACGAAACTGACCGGAGCCTGAACGCTCAACGTAATAACCGGAGTCTGGATACCCAACAAAACTGACATGAGCCTGAACGCTCAACGTAATAACCAGAGTCTGGATACCCAACGAAACTGACCGGAGCCTGAACGCTCAACGTAAAAACCGGAGTCTGGATACCCAACAAAACTGACCGGAGCCTAAACACTCAACGTAAAAACCAGAGTCTGGATAGCCAACGAATCTGACTGGAGCCTGAACGCTCGAAGTAATAACCGTAGTCTGGATACACAACGAAACTGACCGGTGCCTGAACGCTCAACGTAATAACCTGAGTCTAGATACCCAACGAAACTGATCAGAGCCTGAACGCTCAACGTAATAACCTGAGTCTTGGTACCCAACGAAACTGACCGGAGCCTGAACACTCAACGTAATAACAGGAGTCTGGATACCCAACAAAACTGACCGGAACCTGAACGCTCAACGTAAAAGACCGGAGTCTGGATACCCAACGAAACTGACCGGAGCCTGGACGCTCAACGTAATAACCAGAGTCTGGATACACAACGAAACTGACCGGTTCCTGAAAGCTCAACGTAATAACCGGAGTCTCGATACCCAAAGAAACTGACCGGAGCCAAAACGCTCAACGTAATAACCTGTTTCTGGATACCCAACGAAACTGATCATAGCCGGAACGCTCAACGTAATAACCTGAGTCTTGGTACCCAACGAAACTGACCGGAGCCTGAACACTCAACGTAAGAACCGGAGTCTGGATACCCAACGAAACTGACCGGAGCCTGAACCCTCAACATAATAACCGGAGTCTGGATACCCAACAAAACTGACCGGAGCCTAAACGCTCAACGTAAAAACCAGAGTCTGGATACCCAACGAAACTGACCGGAGCCTGAATGCTCAACGTAATAACCAGAGTCTGGATACCCAACAAAACTGACCGGAGCCTGAACGTTCAATGTAATAAATGGAGTCTGGATACCCAACGAAACTGACCGGAGCCTGAACGCTCAACGTAATAACCAAAGTCTGGATACCAAACGAAACTGACCGGAGCCTGAACGCTCAACGTAATAACCGGAGTCTGGATACCCAAAGAAACTGACCGGAGCCTGAACGCTCAACGTAATAACCGGAGTCAGGATACCCAAAGAAACTGACCAGAGCCTGAACGCTCAACGTAATAACCGGAGTCTAGATATCCAACGAAACTGACTGGAGCCTGAACACTCAACGTAATAACCGGAGTCTGGATACCCAAAGAAACTGACAGGAGCCTGAACGCTCAACGTAATAACCGGAGTCTGGATACCCAACAAAACTGACCGGAGCCTGAATGTTCAACGTAATAAACGGAGTCTGGATACCCAACGAAACTGACCGGAGCCTGAACGCTCAACGTAAAAACCGAAGTCTGGATACCAAACGAAACTGACCGGAGCCTGAATGATCTACGTAATAACCGGAGTCTGGATACCCAACGAAACTGACCGGAGCCTGAATGATCAACGTAATAACCGGAGTCTGGATACACAACGAAACTGACCGGAGCCTGAACGCTCAACGTAATAACCGGAGTCTGGATACCCAACAAAACTGACATGAGCCTGAACGCTCAACGTAATAACCAGAGTCTGGATACCCAACGAAACTGACCGGAGCCTGAACGCTCAACGTAAAAACCGGAGTCTGGATACCCAACAAAACTGACCGGAGCCTAAACACTCAACGTAAAAACCAGAGTCTGGATAGCCAACGAATCTGACTGGAGCCTGAACGCTCGAAGTAATAACCGTAGTCTGGATACACAACGAAACTGACCGGTGCCTGAACGCTCAACGTAATAACCTGAGTCTAGATACCCAACGAAACTGATCAGAGCCTGAACGCTCAACGTAATAACCTGAGTCTTGGTACCCAATGAAACTGACCGGAGCTTGAACACTCAACGTAATAACAGGAGTCTGGTTACCCAACAAAACTGACCGGAACCTGAACGCTCAACGTAAAAGACCGGAGTCTGGATACCCAACGAAACTGACCGGAGCCTGGACGCTCAACGTAATAACCAGAGTCTGGATACACAACGAAACTGACCGGTTCCTGAAAGCTCAACGTAATAACCGGAGTCTCGATACCCAAAGAAACTGACCGGAGCCAAAACGCTCAACGTAATAACCTGTTTCTGGATACCCAACGAAACTGATCATAGCCGGAACGCTCAACGTAATAACCTGAGTCTTGGTACCCAACGAAACTGACCGGAGCCTGAACACTCAACGTAAGAACCGGAGTCTGGATACCCAACGAAACTGACCGGAGCCTGAACCCTCAACATAATAACCGGAGTCTGGATACCCAACAAAACTGACCGGAGCCTAAACGCTCAACGTAAAAACCAGAGTCTGGATACCCAACGAAACTGACCGGAGCCTGAATGCTCAACGTAATAACCAGAGTCTGGATACCCAACAAAACTGACCGGAGCCTGAACGTTCAATGTAATAAATGGAGTCTGGATACCCAACGAAACTGACCGGAGCCTGAACGCTCAACGTAATAACCAAAGTCTGGATACCAAACGAAACTGACCGGAGCCTGAACGCTCAACGTAATAACCGGAGTCTGGATACCCAAAGAAACTGACCGGAGCCTGAACGCTCAACGTAATAACCGGAGTCTGGATACCCAAAGAAACTGACCAGAGCCTGAACGCTCAACGTAATAACCGGAGTCTAGATATCCAACGAAACTGACTGGAGCCTGAACACTCAACGTAATAACCGGAGTCTGGATACCCTAAGAAAATGACAGGAGCCTGAACGCTCAACGTAATAACCGGAGTCTGGATACCCAACGAAACTGACCGGAGCCTGAATGTTCATCGTAATAAACGGAGTCTGGATACCCAACGAAACTGACCGGAGCCTGAACGCTCAACGTAAAAACCGAAGTCTGGATACCAAACGAAACTGACCGGAGCTTGAATGATCTACGTAATAACCAAAGTCTGGATACCCAACGAAACTGACCGGAGCCTGAATGATCAACATAATAACCGGAGTCTGGATATACAACGAAACTGATCGGAGCCTGAATGCTCAACGTAATAACCGGAGTCTGGATACCCAACAAAACTGACATGAGCCTGAATGCTCAACGTAATAACCAGAGTCTGGATACCCAACGAAACTGACCGGAGCCTGAACGCTCAACGTAATAACCGGAGTCTGGATACCCAAAGAAACTGACCGGAGCCTGAACGCTCAACGTAATAACCGGAGTCTGGATACCCAAAGAAACTGACCAGAGCCTGAACGCTCAACGTAATAACCGGAGTCTAGATATCCAACGAAACTGACTGGAGCCTGAACACTCAACGTAATAACCGGAGTCTGGATACCCAAAGAAACTGACAGGAGCCTGAACGCTCAACGTAATAACCGGAGTCTGGATACCCAACAAAACTGACCGGAGCCTGAATGTTCAACGTAATAAACGGAGTCTGGATACCCAACGAAACTGACCGAAGCCTGAACGCTCAACGTAAAAACCGAAGTCTGGATACCAAACGAAACTGACCGGAGCCTGAATGATCTACGTAATAACCGGAGTCTGGATACCCAACGAAACTGACCGGAGCCTGAATGATCAACGTAATAACCGGAGTCTGGATACACAACGAAACTGACCGGAGCCTGAACGCTCAACGTAATAACCGGAGTCTGGATACCCAACAAAACTGACATGAGCCTGAACGCTCAACGTAATAACCAGAGTCTGGATACCCAACGAAACTGACCGGAGCCTGAACGCTCAACGTAAAAACCGGAGTCTGGATACCCAACAAAACTGACCGGAGCCTAAACACTCAACGTAAAAACCAGAGTCTGGATACCCAACGAATCTGACTGGAGCCTGAACGCTCGAAGTAATAACCGTAGTCTGGATACACAACGAAACTGACCGGTGCCTGAACGCTCAACGTAATAACCTGAGTCTAGATACCCAACGAAACTGATCAGAGCCTGAACGCTCAACGTAATAACCTGAGTCTTGGTACCCAACGAAACTGACCGGAGCCTGAACACTCAACGTAATAACAGGAGTCTGGATACCCAACAAAACTGACCGGAACCTGAACGCTCAACGTAAAAGACCGGAGTCTGGATACCCAACGAAACTGACCGGAGCCTGGACGCTCAACGTAATAACCAGAGTCTGGATACACAACGAAACTGACCGGTTCCTGAAAGCTCAACGTAATAACCGGAGTCTCGATACCCAAAGAAACTGACCGGAGCTAAAACGCTCAACGTAATAACCTGTTTCTGGATACCCAACGAAACTGATCATAGCCGGAACGCTCAACGTAATAACCTGAGTCTTGGTACCCAACGAAACTGACCGGAGCCTGAACACTCAACGTAAGAACCGGAGTCTGGATACCCAACGAAACTGACCGGAGCCTGAACCCTCAACATAATAACCGGAGTCTGGATACCCAACAAAACTGACCGGAGCCTAAACGCTCAACGTAAAAACCAGAGTCTGGATACCCAACGAAACTGACCGGAGCCTGAATGCTCAACGTAATAACCAGAGTCTGGATACCCAACAAAACTGACCGGAGCCTGAACGTTCAATGTAATAAATGGAGTCTGGATACCCAACGAAACTGACCGGAGCCTGAACGCTCAACGTAATAACCAAAGTCTGGATACCAAACGAAACTGACCGGAGCCTGAACGCTCAACGTAATAACCGGAGTCTGGATACCCAAAGAAACTGACCGGAGCCTGAACGCTCAACGTAATAACCGGAGTCTGGATACCCAAAGAAACTGACCAGAGCCTGAACGCTCAACGTAATAACCGGAGTCTAGATATCCAACGAAACTGACTGGAGCCTGAACACTCAACGTAATAACCGGAGTCTGGATACCCAAAGAAACTGACAGGAGCCTGAACGCTCAACGTAATAACCGGAGTCTGGATACCCAACGAAACTGACCGGAGCCTGAATGTTCAACGTAATAAACGGAGTCTGGATACCCAACGAAACTGACCGGAGCCTGAACGCTCAACGTAAAAACCGAAGTCTGGATACCAAACGAAACTGACCGGAGCCTGAATGATCTACGTAATAACCGGAGTCTGGATACCCAACGAAACTGACCGGAGCCTGAATGATCAACATAATAACCGGAGTCTGGATACACAACGAAACTGACCGGAGCCTGAATGCTCAACGTAATAACCGGAGTCTGGATACCCAACAAAACTGACATGAGCCTGAACGCTCAACGTAATAACCAGAGTATGGATACCCAACGAAACTGACCGGAGCCTGAACGCTCAACGTAAAAACCGGAGTCTGGATACCCAACAAAACTGACCGGAGCCTAAACACTCAACGTAAAAACCAGAGTCTGGATACCCAACGAATCTGACTGGAGCCTGAACGCTCGAAGTAATAACCGTAGTCTGGATACACAACGAAACTGACCGGTGCCTGAACGCTCAACGTAATAACCTGAGTCTAGATACCCAACGAAACTGATCAGAGCCTGAACGCTCAACGTAATAACCTGAGTCTTGGTACCCAACGAAACTGACCGGAGCCTGAACACTCAACGTAATAACAAGAGTCTGGATACCCAACAAAACTGACCGGAACCTGAACGCTCAACGTAAAAGACCGGAGTCTGGATACCCAACGAAACTGACCGGAGCCTGGACGCTCAACGTAATAACCAGAGTCTGGATACACAACGAAACTGACCGGTTCCTGAAAGCTCAACGTAATAACCGGAGTCTCGATACCCAAAGAAACTGACCGGAGCCAAAACGCTCAACGTAATAACCTGAGTCTGGATACCCAACGAAACTGATCATAGCCGGAACGCTCAACGTAATAACCTGAGTCTTGGTACTCAACGAAACTGACCGGAGCCTGAACACTCAACGTAAGAACCGGAGTCTAGATACCCAACGAAACTGACCGGAGCCTGAACCCTAGACATAATAACCGGAGTCTGGATACCCAACAAAACTGACCGGAGCCTAAACGCTCAACGTAAAAACCAGAGTCTGGATACCCAACGAAACTGACCGGAGCCTGAATGCTCAACGTAAGAACCGGAGTCTGGATACACAATGAAACTGACCGGAGCCTGAACGTTCAACGTAATAAACAGAGTCTGGATACCCAACAAAACTGACCGGAGCCTGAACGCTCAACGTAATAACCGAAGTCTGGATACCAAACGAAACTGACCGTTGCCTGAACGCTCTACGTAATAACCGGAGTCTGGATACCCAAAGAAATTGACTAGAGCCTGAACGCTCAACGTAATAACCGGAGTCTGGATACACAACGAAACTGACCGGTGCCTGAACGCTAAACGTAATAACCGGAGTCTAGATACACAAAGAAACTGACCGGAGCCTGAACGCTCAACGTAATAACCTGAGTCTGGATACCCAACGAAACTGACCGGAGCCTGAACACTCAACGTAATAACCGGAGTCTGGATACCAGACAAAACTGACCGGAGCCTGAACCCTCAACATAATAACCGGAGTCTGGATACCGAACAAAACTGACCGGAGCCTAAACGCTCAATGTAAAAACCAGAGTCTGAATACCCAACGAAACTGACCGGAGCCTGAATGCTCAACGTAATAACCGGAGTCTGAATACCCAACGAAACTGACCGGAGCCTGAATGTTCAACGTAATAAACGGAGTCTGGATACCCAACGAAACTGACCGGAGCCTGAACGCTCAACGTAATAACCTGAGTCTAGATACCCAACGAAACAGATCAGAGCCTGAACGCTCAACGTAATAACCTGAGTCTTGGTACCCAACGAAACTGAACGGAGCCTGAACACTCAACGTAATAACAGGAGTCTGGATACCCAACAAAACTGACCGGAACCTGAACGCTCAACGTAAAAAACCGGAGTCTGGATACCCAACGAAACTGACCGGAGCCTGGACGCTCAACGTAATAACCAGAGTCTGGATACACAACGAAACTGACCGGTTCCTGAAATCTCAATGTAATAACCGGAGTCTGGATACCCAAAGAAACTGACCGGAGCCAAAACGCTCAACGTAATAACCGGAGTCTGGATACCCAAAGAAACTGACCAGAGCCTGAACGCTCAACGTAATAACCGGAGTCTAGATATCCAACGAAACTGACTGGAGCCTGAACACTCAACGTAATAACCGGAGTCTGGATACCCAAAGAAACTGACAGGAGCCTGAACGCTCAACGTAATAACCGGAGTCTGGATACCCAACAAAACTGACCGGAGCCTGAATGTTCAACGTAATAAACGGAGTCTGGATACCCAACGAAACTGACCGAAGCCTGAACGCTCAACGTAAAAACCGAAGTCTGGATACCAAACGAAACTGACCGGAGCCTGAATGATCTACGTAATAACCGGAGTCTGGATACCCAACGAAACTGACCGGAGCCTGAATGATCAACGTAATAACCGGAGTCTGGATACACAACGAAACTGACCGGAGCCTGAACGCTCAACGTAATAACCGGAGTCTGGATACCCAACAAAACTGACATGAGCCTGAACGCTCAACGTAATAACCAGAGTCTGGATACCCAACGAAACTGACCGGAACCTGAACGCTCAACGTAAAAACCGGAGTCTGGATACCCAACAAAACTGACCGGAGCCTAAACACTCAACGTAAAAACCAGAGTCTGGATACCCAACGAATCTGACTGGAGCCTGAACGCTCGAAGTAATAACCGTAGTCTGGATACACAACGAAACTGACCGGTGCCTGAACGCTCAACGTAATAACCTGAGTCTAGATACCCAACGAAACTGATCAGAGCCTGAACGCTCAACGTAATAACCTGAGTCTTGGTACCCAACGAAACTGACCGGAGCCTGAACACTCAACGTAATAACAGGAGTCTGGATACCCAACAAAACTGACCGGAACCTGAACGCTCAACGTAAAAGACCGGAGTCTGGATACCCAACGAAACTGACCGGAGCCTGGACGCTCAACGTAATAACCAGAGTCTGGATACACAACGAAACTGACCGGTTCCTGAAAGCTCAACGTAATAACCGGAGTCTCGATACCCAAAGAAACTGACCGGAGCTAAAACGCTCAACGTAATAACCTGTTTCTGGATACCCAACGAAACTGATCATAGCCGGAACGCTCAACGTAATAACCTGAGTCTTGGTACCCAACGAAACTGACCGGAGCCTGAACACTCAACGTAAGAACCGGAGTCTGGATACCCAACGAAACTGACCGGAGCCTGAACCCTCAACATAATAACCGGAGTCTGGATACCCAACAAAACTGACCGGAGCCTAAACGCTCAACGTAAAAACCAGAGTCTGGATACCCAACGAAACTGACCGGAGCCTGAATGCTCAACGTAATAACCAGAGTCTGGATACCCAACAAAACTGACCGGAGCCTGAACGTTCAATGTAATAAATGGAGTCTGGATACCCAACGAAACTGACCGGAGCCTGAACGCTCAACGTAATAACCAAAGTCTGGATACCAAACGAAACTGACCGGAGCCTGAACGCTCAACGTAATAACCGGAGTCTGGATACCCAAAGAAACTGACCGGAGCCTGAACGCTCAACGTAATAACCGGAGTCTGGATACCCAAAGAAACTGACCAGAGCCTGAACGCTCAACGTAATAACCGGAGTCTAGATATCCAACGAAACTGACTGGAGCCTGAACACTCAACGTAATAACCGGAGTCTGGATACCCAAAGAAACTGACAGGAGCCTGAACGCTCAACGTAATAACCGGAGTCTGGATACCCAACGAAACTGACCGGAGCCTGAATGTTCAACGTAATAAACGGAGTCTGGATACCCAACGAAACTGACGGGAGCCTGAACGCTCAACGTAAAAACCGAAGTCTGGATACCAAACGAAACTGACCGGAGCCTGAATGATCTACGTAATAACCGGAGTCTGGATACCCAACGAAACTGACCGGAGCCTGAATGATCAACATAATAACCGGAGTCTGGATACACAACGAAACTGACCGGAGCCTGAATGCTCAACGTAATAACCGGAGTCTGGATACCCAACAAAACTGACATGAGCCTGAACGCTCAACGTAATAACCAGAGTATGGATACCCAACGAAACTGACCGGAGCCTGAACGCTCAACGTAAAAACCGGAGTCTGGATACCCAACAAAACTGACCGGAGCCTAAACACTCAACGTAAAAACCAGAGTCTGGATACCCAACGAATCTGACTGGAGCCTGAACGCTCGAAGTAATAACCGTAGTCTGGATACACAACGAAACTGACCGGTGCCTGAACGCTCAACGTAATAACCTGAGTCTAGATACCCAACGAAACTGATCAGAGCCTGAACGCTCAACGTAATAACCTGAGTCTTGGTACCCAACGAAACTGACCGGAGCCTGAACACTCAACGTAATAACAAGAGTCTGGATACCCAACAAAACTGACCGGAACCTGAACGCTCAACGTAAAAGACCGGAGTCTGGATACCCAACGAAACTGACCGGAGCCTGGACGCTCAACGTAATAACCGGAGTCTCGATACCCAAAGAAACTGACCGGAGCCAAAACGCTCAACGTAATAACCTGAGTCTGGATACCCAACGAAACTGATCATAGCCGGAACGCTCAACGTAATAACCTGAGTCTTGGTACTCAACGAAACTGACCGGAGCCTGAACACTCAACGTAAGAACCGGAGTCTAGATACCCAACGAAACTGACCGGAGCCTGAACCCTAGACATAATAACCGGAGTCTGGATACCCAACAAAACTGACCGGAGCCTAAACGCTCAACGTAAAAACCAGAGTCTGGATACCCAACGAAACTGACCGGAGCCTGAATGCTCAACGTAAGAACCGGAGTCTGGATACACAATGAAACTGACCGGAGCCTGAACGTTCAACGTAATAAACAGAGTCTGGATACCCAACAAAACTGACCGGAGCCTGAACGCTCAACGTAATAACCGAAGTCTGGATACCAAACGAAACTGACCGTTGCCTGAACGCTCTACGTAATAACCGGAGTCTGGATACCCAAAGAAATTGACTAGAGCCTGAACGCTCAACGTAATAACCGGAGTCTGGATACACAACGAAACTGACCGGTGCCTGAACGCTAAACGTAATAACCGGAGTCTAGATACACAAAGAAACTGACCGGAGCCTGAACGCTCAACGTAATAACCTGAGTCTGGATACCCAACGAAACTGACCGGAGCCTGAACACTCAACGTAATAACCGGAGTCTGGATACCAGACAAAACTGACCGGAGCCTGAACCCTCAACATAATAACCGGAGTCTGGATACCGAACAAAACTGACCGGAGCCTAAACGCTCAATGTAAAAACCAGAGTCTGAATACCCAACGAAACTGACCGGAGCCTGAATGCTCAACGTAATAACCGGAGTCTGAATACCCAACGAAACTGACCGGAGCCTGAATGTTCAACGTAATAAACGGAGTCTGGATACCCAACGAAACTGACCGGAGCCTGAACGCTCAACGTAATAACCTGAGTCTAGATACCCAACGAAACAGATCAGAGCCTGAACGCTCAACGTAATAACCTGAGTCTTGGTACCCAACGAAACTGAACGGAGCCTGAACACTCAACGTAATAACAGGAGTCTGGATACCCAACAAAACTGACCGGAACCTGAACGCTCAACGTAAAAAACCGGAGTCTGGATACCCAACGAAACTGACCGGAGCCTGGACGCTCAACGTAATAACCAGAGTCTGGATACACAACGAAACTGACCGGTTCCTGAAATCTCAACGTAATAACCGGAGTCTGGATACCCAAAGAAACTGACCGGAGCCAAAACGCTCAACGTAATAACCTGAGTCTGGATACCCAACGAAACTGATCATAGCCGGAACGCTCAACGTAATAACCTGAGTCTTGGTACCCAACGAAACTGACCGGAGCCTGAACACTCAACGTAAGAACCGGAGTCTAGATACCCAACGAAACTGACCGGAGCCTGAACCCTAGACATAATAACCGGAGTCTGGATACCCAACAAAACTGACCAGAGCCTAAACGCTCAACGTAAAAACCAGAGTCTGGATACCCAACGAAACTGACCGGAGCTTGAATGCTCAACGTAATAACCGGAGTCTGGATACACAATGAAACTGACCGGAGCCTGAACGTTCAACGTAATAAACGGAGTCTGGATACCCAACAATACTGACCGGAGCCTGAACGCTCAACGTAATAACCGAAGTCTGGATACCAAACGAAACTGACCGTTGCCTGAACGCTCTACGTAATAACCGGAGTCTGGATACCCAAAGAAATTGACTAGAGCCTGAACGCTCAACGTAATAACCGGAGTCTGGATACACAACGAAACTGACCGGTGCCTGAACGCTCAACGTAATAACCGGAGTCTGGATACACAAAGAAACTGACCGGAGCCTGAACGCTCAACGTAATAACCTGAGTCTGGATACCCAACGAAACTGACCGGAGCCTGAACACTCAACGTAATAACCGGAGTCTGGATACCAGACAAAACTGACCGGAGCCTGAACCCTCAACATAATAACCGGAGTCTGGATACGGAACAAATCTGACCGGAGCCTAAACGCTCAATGTAAAAACCAGAGTCTGAATACCCAACGAAACTGACCGGAGCCTGAATGCTCAACGTAATAACCGGAGTCTGGATACCCAACGAAACTGACCGGAGCCTGAATGTTCAACGTAATAAACGGAGTCTGGATACCCAACGAAACTGACCGGAGCCTGAACGCTCAACGTAATAACCTGAGTCTAGATACCCAACGAAACTGATCAGAGCCTGAACGCTCAACGTAATAACCTGAGTCTTGGTACCCAACGAAACTGAACGGAGCCTGAACACTCAACGTAATAACAGGAGTCTGGATACCCAACAAAACTGACCGGAACCTGAACGCTCAACGTAAAAAACCGGAGTCTGGATACCCAACGAAACTGACCGGAGCCTGGACGCTCAACGTAATAACCAGAGTCTGGATACACAACGAAACTGACCGGTTCCTGAAAGCTCAACGTAATAACCGGAGTCTGGATACCCAAAGAAACTGACCGGAGCCAAAACGCTCAACGTAATAACCTGAGTCTGGATACCCAACGAAACTGATCATAGCCGGAACGCTCAACGTAATAACCTGAGTCTTGGTACCCAACGAAACTGACCGGAGCCTGAACACTCAACGTAAGAACCGGAGTCTAGATACCCAACGAAACTGACCGGAGCCTGAACCCTAGACATAATAACCGGAGTCTGGATACCCAACAAAACTGACCAGAGCCTAAACGCTCAACGTAAAAACCAGAGTCTGGATACCCAACGAAACTGACCGGAGCCTGAATGCTCAACGTAATAACCGGAGTCTGGATACACAATGAAACTGACCGGAGCCTGAACGTTCAACGTAATAAACGGAGTCTGGATACCCAACAAAACTGACCGGAGCCTGAACGCTCAACGTAATAACCGAAGTCTGGATACCAAACGAAACTGACCGTTGCCTGAACGCTCTACGTAATAACCGGAGTCTGGATACCCAAAGAAATTGACTGGAGCCTGAACACTCAACGTAATAACCGGAGTCTGGATACACAACGAAACTGACCGGTGCCTGAACGCTCAACGTAATAACCGGAGTCTGGATACACAAAGAAACTGACCGGAGCCTGAACGCTCAACGTAATAACCTGAGTCTGGATACCCAACGAAACTGACCGGAGCCTGAACACTCAACGTAATAACCGGAGTCTGGATACCAGACAAAACTGACCGGAGCCTGAACCCTCAACATAATAACCGGAGTCTGGATACCGAACAAAACTGACTGGAGCCTAAACGCTCAATGTAAAAACCAGAGTCTGAATACCCAACGAAACTGATCGGAGCCTGAATGCTCAACGTAATAACCGGAGTCTGGATACCCAACGAAACTGACCGGAGCCTGAATGTTCAACGTAATAAACGGAGTCTGGATACCCAACGAAACTGACCGGAGCCTGAACGCTTAACGTAATAACCGAAGTCTAGATACCAAACGAAACTGACCGGAGCCTGAACGCTCAACAAAATAACCGGAGTCTGAATACCCAACGAAACTGACCGGAGCCTGAACGCTTAACGTAATAACCGAAGTCTGGATACCAAACGAAACTGACCGGAACCTGAACGCTCAACGTAATAACCGGAGTCTGGATACCCAACGAAACTGACCGGAGCCTGAACGCTCAACGTAATAACCGGAGTCTGGATACCCAAAGAAACTGACCGGAGCCTGAACACTCAACGTAATAACCGGAGTCTGGATACCCAAAGAAACTGACCGGAGCCTGAACGCTCAACGTAATAACCGGAGTCTGGATACCTAAAGAAACTGACCGGAGCCTGAACGCTCAACGTAATAACCGGAGTCTGGATACCCAACGAAACTGACCGGAGCCTGAACGCTCAACGTAATAACCGGAGTCTGGATACCCAAAGAAACTGACAGGAGCCTGAATGCTCAACGTAATAACCGGAGTCTGGATACCCAACGAAACTGACCGGAGCCTGAATGTTCAACGTAATAAACGGAGTCTGGATACCCAACGAAACTGACCGGAGCCTGAACGCTCAACGTAATAACCGAAGTCTGGATACCAAACGAAACTGACCGGAGCCTGAATGATCTACGTAATAACCGGAGTCTCGATACCCAACGAAACTGACCGGAGCCTGAATGATCAACGTAATAACCGGAGTCTGGATACACAACGAAACTGACCGGAGCCTGAACGCTCAACGTAATAACCGGAGTCTGGATACCCAACGAAACTGACATGAGCCTGAACGCTCAACGTAATAACCGGAGTCTGGATACCCAACGAAACTGACCGGAGCCTGAATGTTCAACGTAATAAACGGAGTCTGGATACCCAACGAAACTGACCGGAGCCTGAACGCTTAACGTAATAACCGAAGTCTGGATACCAAATGAAACTGACCGGAGCCTGAACGCTCAACAAAATAACCGGAGTCTGGATACCCAACAAAATTGACCGGAGGCTGAACGCTCAACGTAATAACCGGAGTCTGGATACCCAACGAAACTGACCGGAGCCTGAACACTCAACGTAAGAACCGGAGTCTGGATACCCAACGAAACTGACCGGAGCCTGAACCCTCAACATAATAACCGGAGTCTGGATACCCAACAAAACTGACCGGAGCCTAAACGCTCAACGTAAAAACCAGAGTCTGAATACCCAACGAAACTGACCAGAGCCTGAATGCTCAACGTAATAACCGGAGTCTGGATACACAATGAAACTGAACGGAGCCTGAACGTTCAACGTAATAAACGGAGTCTGGATACCCAACAAAACTGACCGGAGCCTGAACGCTCAACGTAATAACCGAAGTCTGGATACCAAACGAAACTGACCGTTGCCTGAACGCTCTACGTAATAACCGGAGTCTGGATACCCAAAGAAATTGACTGGAGCCTGAACGCTCAACGTAATAACCGGAGTCTGGATACACAACGACACTGACCGGTGCCTGAACGCTCAACGTAATAACCGGAGTCTGGATACCCAAAGAAACTGACCGGAGCCTGAACGCTCAACGTAATAACCTGAGTCTGGATACCCAACGAAACTGACCGGAGCCTGAACACTCAACGTAATAACCGGACTCTGGATACCCAACAAAACTGACCGGAGCCTGAACCCTCAACATAATAACCGGAGTCTGGATACCGAACAAAACTGACCGGAGCCTAAACGCTCAATGTAAAAACCAGAGTCTGAATACCCAACGAAACTGACCGGAGCCTGAACGCTTAACGTAATAACCGAAGTCTGGATACCAAACGAAACTGACCGGAACCTGAACGCTCAACAAAATAACCGGAGTCTGGATACCCAACAAAACTGACCGGAGGCTGAACGCTCAACGTAATAACCGGAGTCTGGATACCCAAAGAAACTGACCAGAGCTTGAACGCTCAACGTAATAACCGGAGTCTGGATACCCAACGAAACTGACCGGAGCCTGAACGCTCAACGTAATAACCGGAGTCTGGATACCCAAAGAAACTGACCGGAGCCTGAACGCTCAACGTAATAACCGGAGTCTGGATACCCAAAGAAACTGACCGGAGCCTGAACGCTCAACGTAATAACCGGAGTCTGGATACCCAAAGAAACTGACCGGAGCCTGAACGCTCAACGTAATAACCGGAGTCTAGATACCCAACGAAACTGACCGGAGCCTGAACGCTCAATGTAATAACCGAAGTCTGGATACCCAAAGAAACTGACAGGAGCCTGAACGCTCAACGTAATAACCGGAGTCTGGATACCCAACGAAACTGACCGGAGCCTGAACGCTCAACGTAATAACCGAAGTCTGGATACCAAACGAAACTGACCGGAGCCTGAATGATCTACGTAATAACCGGAGTCTCGATACCCAACGAAACTGACCGGAGCCTGAATGATCAACGTAATAACCGGAGTCTGGATACACAACGAAACTGACCGGAGCCTGAACGCTCAACGTAATAACCGGAGTCTGGATACCCAACGAAACTGTCATGAGCCTGAACGCTCAACGTAATAACCGGAGTCTGGATACCCAACGAAACTGACCGGAGCCTGAACGCTCAACGTAAAAACCGGAGTCTGGATACCCAACAAAACTGACCGGAGCCTAAAAGCTCAACGTAAAAACCAGAGTCTGGATACCCAACGAATCTGACTGGAGCCTGAACGCTCGAAGTAATAACCGGAGTCTGGATACACAACGAAACTGACCGGTGCCTGAACGCTCAACGTAATAACCTGAGTCTGGATACCCAACAATACTGATCAGAGCCTGAACGCTCAACGTAATAACCTGAGTCTTAATACCCAACGAAACTGACCGAAGCCTCAACATTCAACGTAATAACAGGAGTCTGGATACCCAACAAAACTTACCGGAACCTGAACGCTCAACGTAAAAAACCGGAGTCTGGATACCCAACAAAACTGACCGGAGCCTGGACGCTCAACGTAATAACCAGAGTCTGGATACACAACAAAACTGACCGGTGCCTGAAAGCTCAACGTAATAACCGGAGTCTGGATACCCAAAGAAACTGACCGGAGCCAAAACGCTCAACGTAATAACCTGAGTCTGGATACCCAACGAAACTGACCGGAGCCTGAACACTCAACGTAAGAACCGGAGTCTGGATACCCAAAGAAATTGACTGGAGCCTGAACGCTCAACGTAATAACCGAAGTCTGGATACCAAACGAAACTGACCGTTGCCTGAACGCTCAACGTAATAACCGGAGTCTGGATACCCAAAGAAACTGACCGGAGCCTGAACGCTCAACGTAATAACCTGAGTCTGGATACCCAACGAAACTGACCGGAGCCTGAACGCTCAACAAAATAACCGGAGTCTGGATACCCAACAAAACTGACCGGAGGCTGAACGCTCAACGTAATAACCGGAGTCTGGATACCCAACGAAACTGACCGGAGCCTGAACACTCAACGTAAGAACCGGAGTCTGGATACCCAACGAAACTGACCGGAGCCTGAACCCTCAACATAATAACCGGAGTCTGGATACCCAACAAAACTGACCGGAGCCTAAACGCTCAACGTAAAAACCAGAGTCTGGATACCCTACGAAACTGACCAGAGCCTGAATGCTCAACGTAATAACCGGAATCTGGATACACAATGAAACTGAACGGGGCCTGAACGTTCAACGTAATAAACGGAGTCTGGATACCCAACAAAACTGACCGGAGCCTGAACCCTCAACATAATAACCGGAGTCTGGATACCGAACGAAACTGACCGTTGCCTGAACGCTCTACGTAATAACCGGAGTCTGGATACCCAAAGAAATTGACTGGAGCCTGAACGCTCAACGTAATAATCGGATTCTGGATACACAACGAAACTGACCGGTGCCTGAATGCTCAACGTAATAACCGGAGTCTGGATACCCAAAGAAACTGACCGGAGCCTGAACGCTCAACGTAATAACCTGAGTCTGGATACCCAACGAAACTGACCGGAGCCTGAACACTCAACGTAATAACCGGAGTCTGGATACCCAACAAAACTGACCGGAGCCTGAACCCTCAACATAATAACCGGAGTCTGGATACCGAACAAAACTGACCGGAGCCTAAACGCTCAATGTAAAAACCAGAGTCTGAGTACCCAACGAAACTGACCGGAGCCTGAACGCTTAACGTAATAACCGAAGTCTGGATACCAAACGAAACTGACCGGAACCTGAACGCTCAACAAAATAACCGGAGTCTGGATACCCAACAAAACTGACAGGAGGCTGAACGCTCAACGTAATAACCGGAGTCTGGATACCCAAAGAAACTGACCAGAGCTTGAACGCTCAACGTAATAACCGGAGTCTGGATACCCAACGAAACTGACCGGAGCCTGAACGCTCAACGTAATAACCGGAGTCTGGATACCCAAAGAAACTGACCGGAGCCTGAACGCTCAACGTAATAACCTGAGTCTGGATACCCAAAGAAACTGACCAGAGCCTGAACGCTCAACGTAATAACCGGAGTCTGGATACTCAAAGAAACTGACCGGAGCCTGAACGCTCAACGTAATAACCGGAGTCTAGATACCCAACGAAACTGACCGGAGCCTGAACGCTCAATGTAATAACCGAAGTCTGGATAGCCAAAGAAACTGACAGGAGCCTGAACGCTCAACGTAATAACCGGAGTCTGGATACCCAACGAAACTGACCGGAGCCTGAACGCTCAACGTAATAACCGAAGTCTGGATACCAAACGAAACTGACCGGAGCCTGAATGATCTACGTAATAACCGGAGTCTCGATACCCAACGAAACTGACCGGAGCCTGAATGATCAACGTAATAACCGGAGTCTGGATACACAACGAAACTGACCGGAGCCTGAACGCTCAACGTAATAACCGGAGTCTGGATACCCAACGAAACTGTCATGAGCCTGAACGCTCAACGTAATAACCGGAGTCTGGATACCCAACGAAACTGACCGGAGCCTGAACGCTCAACGTAAAAACCGGAGTCTGGATACCCAACAAAACTGACCGGAGCCTAAAAGCTCAACGTAAAAACCAGAGTCTGGATACCCAACGAATCTGACTGGAGCCTGAACGCTCGATGTAATAACCGGAGTCTGGATACACAACGAAACTGACCGGTGCCTGAACGCTCAACGTAATAACCTGAGTCTGGATACCCAACAATACTGATCAGAGCCTGAACGCTCAACGTAATAACCTGAGTCTTAATACCCAACGAAACTGACCGAAGCCTCATAATTCAACGTAATAACAGGAGTCTGGATACCCAACAAAACTTACCGGAACCTGAACGCTCAACGTAAAAAACCGGAGTCTGGATACCCAACGAAACTGACCGGAGCCTGGACGCTCAACGTAATAACCAGAGTCTGGATACACAACAAAACTGACCGGTGCCTGAAAGCTCAACGTAATAACCGGAGTCTGGATACCCAAAGAAACTGACCGGAGCCAAAACGCTCAACGTAATAACCTGAGTCTGGATACCCAACGAAACTGACCGGAGCCTGAACACTCAACGTAAGAACCGGAGTCTGGATACCCAAAGAAATTGACTGGAGCCTGAACGCTCAACGTAATAACCGAAGTCTGGATACCAAACGAAACTGACCGTTGCCTGAACGCTCAACGTAATAACCGGAGTCTGGATACCCAAAGAAACTGACCGGAGCCTGAACGCTCAACGTAATAACCTGAGTCTGGATACCCAACGAAACTGACCGGAGCCTGAACGCTCAACAAAATAACCGGAGTCTGGATACCCAACAAAACTGACCGGAGGCTGAACGCTCAACGTAATAACCGGAGTCTGGATACCCAACAAAACTGACCGGAGCCTGAACACTCAACGTAAGAACCGGAGTCTGGATACCCAACGAAACTGACCGGAGCCTGAACCCTCAACATAATAACCGGAGTCTGGATACCCAACAAAACTGACCGGAGCCTAAACGCTCAACGTAAAAACCAGAGTCTGGATACCCTACGAAACTGACCAGAGCCTGAATGCTCAACGTAATAACCGGAATCTGGATACACAATGAAACTGAACGGGGCCTGAACGTTCAACGTAATAAACGGAGTCTGGATACCCAACAAAACTGACCGGAGCCTGAACCCTCAACATAATAACCGGAGTCTGGATACCGAACGAAACTGACCGTTGCCTGAACGCTCTACGTAATAACCGGAGTCTGGATACCCAAAGAAATTGACTGGAGCCTGAACGCTCAACGTAATAATCGGATTCTGGATACACAACGAAACTGACCGGTGCCTGAACGCTCAACGTAATAACCGGAGTCTGGATACCCAAAGAAACTGACCGGAGCCTGAACGCTCAACGTAATAACCTGAGTCTGGATACCCAACGAAACTGACCGGAGCCTGAACACTCAACGTAATAACCGGAGTCTGGATACCCAACAAAACTGACCGGAGCCTGAACCCTCAACATAATAACCGGAGTCTGGATACCGAACAAAACTGACCGGAGCCTAAACGCTCAATGTAAAAACCAGAGTCTGAGTACCCAACGAAACTGACCGGAGCCTGAACGCTTAACGTAATAACCGAAGTCTGGATACCAAACGAAACTGACCGGAACCTGAACGCTCAACAAAATAACCGGAGTCTGGATACCCAACAAAACTGACAGGAGGCTGAACGCTCAACGTAATAACCGGAGTCTGGATACCCAAAGAAACTGACCAGAGCTTGAACGCTCAACGTAATAACCGGAGTCTGGATACCCAACGAAACTGACCGGAGCCTGAACGCTCAACGTAATAACCGGAGTCTGGATACCCAAAGAAACTGACCGGAGCCTGAACGCTCAACGTAATAACCTGAGTCTGGATACCCAAAGAAACTGACCAGAGCCTGAACGCTCAACGTAATAACCGGAGTCTGGATACTCAAAGAAACTGACCGGAGCCTGAACGCTCAACGTAATAACCGGAGTCTAGATACCCAACGAAACTGACCGGAGCCTGAACGCTCAATGTAATAACCGAAGTCTGGATAGCCAAAGAAACTGACAGGAGCCTGAACGCTCAACGTAATAACCGGAGTCTGGATACCCAACGAAACTGACCGGAGCCTGAACGCTCAACGTAATAACCGAAGTCTGGATACCAAACGAAACTGACCGGAGCCTGAATGATCTACGTAATAACCGGAGTCTCGATACCCAACGAAACTGACCGGAGCCTGAATGATCAACGTAATAACCGGAGTCTGGATACACAACGAAACTGACCGGAGCCTGAACGCTCAACGTAATAACCGGAGTCTGGATACCCAACGAAACTGTCATGAGCCTGAACGCTCAACGTAATAACCGGAGTCTGGATACCCAACGAAACTGACCGGAGCCTGAACGCTCAACGTAAAAACCGGAGTCTGGATACCCAACAAAACTGACCGGAGCCTAAAAGCTCAACGTAAAAACCAGAGTCTGGATACCCAACGAATCTGACTGGAGCCTGAACGCTCGATGTAATAACCGGAGTCTGGATACACAACGAAACTGACCGGTGCCTGAACGCTCAACGTAATAACCTGAGTCTGGATACCCAACAATACTGATCAGAGCCTGAACGCTCAACGTAATAACCTGAGTCTTAATACCCAACGAAACTGACCGAAGCCTCATAATTCAACGTAATAACAGGAGTCTGGATACCCAACAAAACTTACCGGAACCTGAACGCTCAACGTAAAAAACCGGAGTCTGGATACCCAACGAAACTGACCGGAGCCTGGACGCTCAACGTAATAACCAGAGTCTGGATACACAACGAAACTGACCGGTGCCTGAAAGCTCAACGTAATAACCGGAGTCTGGATACCCAAAGAAACTGACCGGAGCCAAAACGCTCAACGTAATAACCTGAGTCTGGATACCCAACGAAACTGACCGGAGCCTGAACACTCAACGTAAGAACCGGAGTCTGGATACCCAACGAAACTGACCGGAGCCTGAACCCTCAACATAATAACCGGAGTCTGGATACCCAACAAAACTGACCGGAGCCTAAACGCTCAACGTAAAAACCAGAGTCTGGATACCCAACGAAACTGACCAGAGCCTGAATGCTCAACGTAATAACCGGAGTCTGGATACACAATGAAACTGACCGGAGCCTGAATGTTCAACGTAATAAACAGAGTCTGGATACCCAACAAAACTGACCGGAGCCTGAACGCTCAACGTAATAACCGAAGTCTGGATACCAAACGAAACTGACCGTTGCCTGAACGCTCTACGTAATAACCGGAGTCTGGATACCCAAAGAAATTGACTGGAGCCTGAACGCTCAACGTAATAACCGGAGTCTGGATACACAACGAAACTGACCGGTGCCTGAACGCTCAACGTAATAACCGGAGTCTGGATACCCAAAGAAACTGACCGGAGCCTGAACGCTCAACGTAACAACCTGAGTCTGGATACCCAACGAAACTGACCGGAGCCTGAACACTCAACGTATTAACCGGAGTCTGGATACCCAACAAAACTGACCGGAGCCTGAACCCTCAACATAATAACCGGAGTCTGGATACCGAACAAAACTGACCGGAGCCTAAACGCTCAATGTAAAAACCAGAGTCTGAATACCCAACGAAACTGACCGGAGCCTGAACGCTTAACGTAATAACCGAAGTCTGGATACCAAACGAAACTGACCGGAACCTGAACGCTCAACAAAATAACCGGAGTCTGGATACCCAACAAAACTGACCGGAGGCTGAACGCTCAACGTAATAACCGGAGTCTGGATACCCAAAGAAACTGACCAGAGCTTGAACGCTCAACGTAATAACCGGAGTCTGGATACCCAACGAAACTGACCGGAGCTTGAACGCTCAACGTAATAACCGGAGTCTGGATACCCAAAGAAACTGACCGGAGCCTGAACGCTCAACGTAATAACCGGAGTCTGGATACCCAAAGAAACTGACCGGAGCCTGAACGCTCAACGTAATAACCGGAGTCTGGATACCCAAAGAAACTGACCGGAGCCTGAACGCTCAACGTAATAACCGGAGTCTAGATACCCAACGAAACTGACCGGAGCCTGAACGCTCAATGTAATAACCGGAGTCTGGATACCCAAAGAAACTGACAGGAGCCTGAACGCTCAACGTAATAACCGGAGTCTGGATACCCAACGAAACTGACCGGAGCCTGAACGCTCAACGTAATAACCGAAGTCTGGATACCAAACGAAACTGACCGGAGCCTGAATGATCTACGTAATAACCGGAGTCTCGATACCCAACGAAACTGACCGGAGCCTGAATGATCAACGTAATAACCGGAGTCTGGATACACAACGAAACTGACCGGAGCCTGAACTCTCAACGTAATAACCGGAGTCTGGATACCCAACGAAACTGTCATGAGCCTGAACGCTCAACGTAATAACCAGAGTCTGGATACCCAACGAAACTGACCGGAGCCTGAACGCTCAACGTAAAAACCGGAGTCTGGATACCCAACAAAACTGACCGGAGCCTAAAAGCTCAACGTAATAACCAGAGTCTGGATACCCAACGAATCTGACTGGAGCCTGAACGCTCGAAGTAATAACCGGAGTCTGAATACACAACGAAACTGACCGGTGCCTGAACGCTCAACGTAATAACCTGAGTCTGGATACCCAACAATACTGATCAGAGCCTGAATGATCTACGTAATAACCGGAGTCTCGATACCCAACGAAACTGACCGGAGCCTGAATGATCAACGTAATAACCGGAGTCTGGATACACAACGAAACTGACCGGAGCCTGAACGCTCAACGTAATAACCGGAGTCTGGATACCCAACGAAACTGTCATGAGCCTGAACGCTCAACGTAATAACCGGAGTCTGGATACCCAACGAAACTGACCGGAGCCTGAACGCTCAACGTAAAAACCGGAGTCTGGATACCCAACAAAACTGACCGGAGCCTAAAAGCTCAACGTAAAAACCAGAGTCTGGATACCCAACGAATCTGACTGGAGCCTGAACGCTCGATGTAATAACCGGAGTCTGGATACACAACGAAACTGACCGGTGCCTGAACGCTCAACGTAATAACCTGAGTCTGGATACCCAACAATACTGATCAGAGCCTGAACGCTCAACGTAATAACCTGAGTCTTAATACCCAACGAAACTGACCGAAGCCTCATAATTCAACGTAATAACAGGAGTCTGGATACCCAACAAAACTTACCGGAACCTGAACGCTCAACGTAAAAAACCGGAGTCTGGATACCCAACGAAACTGACCGGAGCCTGGACGCTCAACGTAATAACCAGAGTCTGGATACACAACGAAACTGACCGGTGCCTGAAAGCTCAACGTAATAACCGGAGTCTGGATACCCAAAGAAACTGACCGGAGCCAAAACGCTCAACGTAATAACCTGAGTCTGGATACCCAACGAAACTGACCGGAGCCTGAACACTCAACGTAAGAACCGGAGTCTGGATACCCAACGAAACTGACCGGAGCCTGAACCCTCAACATAATAACCGGAGTCTGGATACCCAACAAAACTGACCGGAGCCTAAACGCTCAACGTAAAAACCAGAGTCTGGATACCCAACGAAACTGACCAGAGCCTGAATGCTCAACGTAATAACCGGAGTCTGGATACACAATGAAACTGACCGGAGCCTGAATGTTCAACGTAATAAACAGAGTCTGGATACCCAACAAAACTGACCGGAGCCTGAACGCTCAACGTAATAACCGAAGTCTGGATACCAAACGAAACTGACCGTTGCCTGAACGCTCTACGTAATAACCGGAGTTTGGATACCCAAAGAAATTGACTGGAGCCTGAACGCTCAACGTAATAACCGGAGTCTGGATACACAACGAAACTGACCGGTGCCTGAACGCTCAACGTAATAACCGGAGTCTGGATACCCAAAGAAACTGACCGGAGCCTGAACGCTCAACGTAACAACCTGAGTCTGGATACCCAACGAAACTGACCGGAGCCTGAACACTCAACGTATTAACCGGAGTCTGGATACCCAACAAAACTGACCGGAGCCTGAACCCTCAACATAATAACCGGAGTCTGGATACCGAACAAAACTGACCGGAGCCTAAACGCTCAATGTAAAAACCAGAGTCTGAATACCCAACGAAACTGACCGGAGCCTGAACGCTTAACGTAATAACTGAAGTCTGGATACCAAACGAAACTGACCGGAACCTGAACGCTCAACAAAATAACCGGAGTCTGGATACCCAACAAAACTGACCGGAGGCTGAACGCTCAACGTAATAACCGGAGTCTGGATACCCAAAGAAACTGACCAGAGCTTGAACGCTCAACGTAATAACCGGAGTCTGGATACCCAACGAAACTGACCGGAGCTTGAACGCTCAACGTAATAACCGGAGTCTGGATACCCAAAGAAACTGACCGGAGCCTGAACGCTCAACGTAATAACCGGAGTCTGGATACCCAAAGAAACTGACCGGAGCCTGAACGCTCAACGTAATAACCGGAGTCTGGATACCCAAAGAAACTGACCGGAGCCTGAACGCTCAACGTAATAACCGGAGTCTAGATACCCAACGAAACTGACCGGAGCCTGAACGCTCAATGTAATAACCGGAGTCTGGATACCCAAAGAAACTGACAGGAGCCTGAACGCTCAACGTAATAACCGGAGTCTGGATACCCAACGAAACTGACCGGAGCCTGAACGCTCAACGTAATAACCGAAGTCTGGATACCAAACGAAACTGACCGGAGCCTGAATGATCTACGTAATAACCGGAGTCTCGATACCCAACGAAACTGACCGGAGCCTGAATGATCAACGTAATAACCGGAGTCTGGATACACAACGAAACTGACCGGAGCCTGAACTCTCAACGTAATAACCGGAGTCTGGATACCCAACGAAACTGTCATGAGCCTGAACGCTCAACGTAATAACCAGAGTCTGGATACCCAACGAAACTGACCGGAGCCTGAACGCTCAACGTAAAAACCGGAGTCTGGATACCCAACAAAACTGACCGGAGCCTAAAAGCTCAACGTAAAAACCAGAGTCTGGATACCCAACGAATCTGACTGGAGCCTGAACGCTCGAAGTAATAACCGGAGTCTGAATACACAACGAAACTGACCGGTGCCTGAACGCTCAACGTAATAACCTGAGTCTGGATACCCAACAATACTGATCAGAGCCTGAACGCTCAACGTAATAACCTGAGTCTTAATACCCAACGAAACTGACCGAAGCCTCAACATTCAACGTAATAACAGGAGTCTGGATACCCAACAAAACTTACCGGAACCTGAACGTTCAACGTAAAAAACCGGAATCTGGATACCCAACGAAACTGACCGGAGCTTGGACGCTCAACGTAATAACCAGAGTCTGGATAGACAACGAAACTGACCGGTGCCTGAAAGCTCAACGTAATAACCGGAGTCTGGACACCCAAAGAAACTGACCGGAGCCAAAACGCTCAACGTAATAACCTGAGTCTGGATACCCAACGAAACTGACCGGAGCCTGAACACTCAACGTAAGAACCGGAGTCTGGATACCCAACGAAACTGACCGGAGCCTGAACCCTCAACATAATAACCGGAGTCTGGATACCCAACAAAACTGACCGGAGCCTAAACGCTCAACGTAAAAACCAGAGTCTGGATACCCAACGAAACTGACCGGAGCCTGAATGCTCAACGTAATAACCAGAGTCTGGATACACAATGAAACTGACCGGAGCCTGAACGTTCAACGTAATAAACGGAGTCTGGATACCCAACAAAACTGACCGGGGCCTGAACGCTCAACGTAATAACCGAAGTCTGGATACCAAACGAAACTGACCGTTGCCTGAACGCTCTACGTAATAACCGGAGTCTGGATACCCAAAGAAATTGACTGGAGCCTGAACGCTCAACGTAATAACCGGAGTCTGGATACTCAACGAAACTGAACGGTGCCTCAACGCTCAACGTAATAACCGGAGTCTGGATACCCAACAAAACTGACATGAGCCTGAACGCTCAACGTAATAACCGGAGTCTGGATACCCAACGAAACTGACCGGAGCCTGAATGCTCAACGTAAAAACCGGAGTCTGGATACCCAACAAAACTGACCGGAGCCTAAAAGCTCAACGTAAAAACCAGAGTCTGGATACCCAACGAATCTGACTGGAGCCTGAACGCTCGAAGTAATAACCGGAGTCTGGATACACAACGAAACTGACCGGTGCCTGAACGCTCAACGTAATAACCTGAGTCTGGATACCCAACAATATTGATCAGAGCCTGAACGCTCAACGTAATAACCTGAGTCTTAATACCCAACGAAACTGACCGAAGCCTCAACATTCAACGTAATAACAGGAGTCTGGATACCCAACAAAACTTACCGGAACCTGAACGCTCAACGTAAAAAACCGGAGTCTGGATACCCAACGAAACTGACCGGAGCCTGGACGCTCAACGTAATAACCAGAGTCTGGATACACAACGAAACTGACCGGTGCCTGAAAGCTCAACGTAATAACCGGAGTCTGGATACCCAAAGAAACTGACCGGAGCCAAAACGCTCAACGTAATAACCTGAGTCTGGATACCCAACGAAACTGACCGGAGCCTGAACACTCAACGTAAGAACCGGAGTCTGGATACCCAACGAAACTGACCGGAGCCTGAACCCTCAACATAATAACCGGAGTCTGGATACCCAACAAAACTGACCGGAGCCTAAACGCTCAACGTAAAAACCAGAGTCTGGATACCCAACGAAACTGACCAGAGCCTGAATGCTCAACGTAATAACCAGAGTCTGGATACACAATGAAACTGACCGGAGCCTGAACGTTCAACGTAATAAACGGAGTCTGGATACCCAACAAAACTGACCGGGGCCTGAACGCTCAACGTAATAACCGAAGTCTGGATACCAAACGAAACTGACCGTTGCCTGAACGCTCTACGTAATAACCGGAGTCTGGATACCCAAAGAAATTGACTGGAGCCTGAACGCTCAACGTAATAACCGGAGTCTGGATACTCAACGAAACTGAACGGTGCCTCAACGCTCAACGTAATAACCGGAGTCTGGATACCCAACAAAACTGACATGAGCCTAAACGCTCAACGTAATAACCGGAGTCTGGATACCCAACGAAACTGACCGGAGCCTGAATGCTCAACGTAAAAACCGGAGTCTGGATACCCAACAAAACTGACCGGAGCCTAAAAGCTCAACGTAAAAACCAGAGTCTGGATACCCAACGAATCTGACTGGAGCCTGAACGCTCGAAGTAATAACCGGAGTCTGGATACACAACGAAACTGACCGGTGCCTGAACGCTCAACGTAATAACCTGAGTCTGGATACCCAACAATATTGATCAGAGCCTGAACGCTCAACGTAATAACCTGAGTCTTAATACCCAACGAAACTGACCGAAGCCTCAACATTCAACGTAATAACAGGAGTCTGGATACCCAACAAAACTTACCGGAACCTGAACGCTCAACGTAAAAAACCGGAGTCTGGATACCCAACGAAACTGACCGGAGCCTGGACGCTCAACGTAATAACCAGAGTCTGGATACACAACGAAACTGACCGGTGCCTGAAAGCTCAACGTAATAACCGGAGTCTGGATACCCAAAGAAACTGACCGGAGCCAAAACGCTCAACGTAATAACCTGAGTCTGGATACCCAACGAAACTGACCGGAGCCTGAACACTCAACGTAAGAACCGGAGTCTGGATACCCAACGAAACTGACCGGAGCCTGAACCCTCAACATAATAACCGGAGTCTGGATACCCAACAAAACTGACCGGAGCCTAAACGCTCAACGTAAAAACCAGAGTCTGGATACCCAACGAAACTGACCAGAGCCTGAATGCTCAACGTAATAACCGGAGTCTGGATACACAATGAAACTGACCGGAGCCTGAACGTTCAACGTAATAAACGGAGTCTGGATACCCAACAAAACTGACCGGAGCCTGAACGCTCAACGTAATAACCGAAGTCTGGATACCAAACGAAACTGACCGTTGCCTGAACGCTCTACGTAATAACCGGAGTCTGGATACCCAAAGAAATTGACTGGAGCCTGAACGCTCAACGTAATAACCGGAGTCTGGATACACAACGAAACTGACCGGTGCCTGAACGCTCAACGTAATAACCGGAGTCTGGATACCCAAAGAAACTGACCGGAGCCTGAACGCTCAACGTAATAACCTGAGTCTGGATACCCAACGAAACTGACCGGAGCCTGAACACTCAACGTAATAACCGGAGTCTGGATACCCAACAAAACTGACCGGAGCCTGAACCCTCAACATAATAACCGGAGTCTGGATACCGAACAAAACTGACCGGAGCCTAAACGCTCAATGTAAAAACCAGAGTCTGAATACCCAACGAAACTGACCGGAGCCTGAACGCTTAACGTAATAACCGAAGTCTGGATACCAAACGAAACTGACCGGAACCTGAACGCTCAACAAAATAACCGGAGTCTGGATACCCAACAAAACTGACCGGAGGCTGAACGCTCAACGTAATAACCGGAGTCTGGATACCCAAAGAAACTGACCAGAGCTTGAACGCTCAACGTAATAACCGGAGTCTGGATACCCAACGAAACTGACCGGAGCCTGAACGCTCAACGTAATAACCGGAGTCTGGATACCCAAAGAAACTGACCGGAGCCTGAACGCTCAACGTAATAACCGGAGTCTGGATACCCAAAGAAACTGACCGGAGCCTGAACGCTCAACGTAATAACCGGAGTCTGGATACCCAAAGAAACTGACCGGAGCCTGAACGCTCAACGTAATAACCGGAGTCTAGATACCCAACGAAACTGACCGGAGCCTGAACGCTCAATGTAATAACCGGAGTCTGGATACCCAAAGAAACTGACAGGAGCCTGAACGCTCAACGTAATAACCGGAGTCTGGATACCCAACGAAACTGACCGGAGCCTGAACGCTCAACGTAATAACCGAAGTCTGGATACCAAACGAAACTGACCAGAGCCTGAATGATCTACGTAATAACCGGAGTCTCGATACCCAACGAAACTGACCGGAGCCTGAATGATCAACGTAATAACCGGAGTCTGGATACACAACGAAACTGACCGGAGCCTGAACGCTCAACGTAATAACCGGAGTCTGGATACCCAACGAAACTGTCATGAGCCTGAACGCTCAACGTAATAACTGGAGTCTGGATACCCAACGAAACTGACCGGAGCCTGAACGCTCAACGTAAAAACCGGAGTCTGGATACCCAACAAAACTGACCGGAGCCTAAAAGCTCAACGTAAAAACCAGAGTCTGGATACCCAACGAATCTGACTGGAGCCTGAACGCTCGAAGTAATAACCGGAGTCTGGATACACAAAGAAACTGACCGGTGCCTGAACGCTCATCGTAATAAACTGAGTCTGGATACCCAACAATACTGATCAGAGCCTGAACGCTCAACGTAATAACCTGAGTCTTAATACCCAACGAAACTGACCGAAGCCTCAACATTCAACGTAATAACAGGAGTCTGGATACCCAACAAAACTTACCGGAACATGAACGCTCAACGTAAAAAACCGGAGTCTGGATACCCAACGAAACTGACCGGAGCCTGGACGCTCAACGTAATAACCAGAGTCTGGATACACAACGAAACTGACCGGTGCCTGAAAGCTCAACGTAATAACCGGAGTCTGGATACCCAAAGAAACTGACCGGAGCCAAAACGCTCAACGTAATAACCTGAGTCTGGATACCCAACGAAACTGACCGGAGCCTGAACACTCAACGTAAGAACCGGAGTCTGGATACCCAACGAAACTGACCGGAGCCTGAACCCTCAACATAATAACCGGAGTCTGGATACCCAACAAAACTGACCGGAGCCTAAACGCTCAACGTAAAAACCAGAGTCTGGATACCCAACGAAACTGACCGGAGCCTGAATGCTCAACGTAATAACCGGAGTCTGGATACACAATGAAACTGACCGGAGCCTGAACGTTCAACGTAATAAACGGAGTCTGGATACCCAACAAAACTGACCGGGGCCTGAACGCTCAACGTAATAACCGAAGTCTGGATACCAAACAAAACCGACCGTTGCCTGAACGCTCTACGTAATAACCGGAGTCTGGATACCCAAAGAAATTGACTGGAGCCTGAACGCTCAACGTAATAACCGGAGTCTGGATACTCAACGAAACTGACCGGTGCCTCAACGCTCAACGTAATAACCGGAGTCTGGATACCCAACAAAACTGACATGAGCCTGAACGCTCAACGTAATAACCGGAGTCTGGATACCCAACGAAACTGACCGGAGCCTGAACGCTCAACGTAAAAACCGGAGTCTGGATACCCAACAAAACTGACCGGAGCCTAAAAGCTCAACGTAAAAACCAGAGTCTGGATACCCAACGAATCTGACTAGAGCCTGAACGCTCGAAGTAATAACCGGAGTCTGGATACACAACGAAACTGACCGGTGCCTGAACGCTCAACGTAATAACCTGAGTCTGGATACCCAACAATACTGATCAGAGCCTGAACGCTCAACGTAATAACCTGAGTCTTAATACCCAACGAAACTGACCGAAGCCTCAACATTCAACGTAATAACAGGAGTCTGGATACCCAACAAAACTTACCGGAACCTGAACGCTCAACGTAAAAAACCGGAGTCTGGATACCCAACGAAACTGACCGGAGCCTGGACGCTCAACGTAATAACCAGAGTCTGGATACACAACGAAACTGACCGGTGCCTGAAAGCTCAACGTAATAACCGGAGTCTGGATACCCAAAGAAACTGATCGGAGCCAAAACGCTCAACGTAATAACCTGAGTCTGGATACCCAACGAAACTGACTGGAGCCTGAACACTCAACGTAAGAACCGGAGTCTGGATACCCAACGAAACTGACCGGAGCCTGAACCCTCAACATAATAACCGGAGTCTGGATACCCAACAAAACTGACCGGAGCCTAAACGCTCAACGTAAAAACCAGAGTCTGGATACCCAACGAAACTGACCGGAGCCTGAATGCTCAACGTAATAACCGGAGTCTGGATACACAATGAAACTGACCGGAGCCTGAACGTTCAACGTAATAAACGTAGTCTGGATACCCAACAAAACTGACCGGGGCCTGAACGCTCAACGTAATAACCGAAGTCTGGATACCAAACGAAACCGACCGTTGCCTGAACGCTCTACGTAATAACCGGAGTCTGGATACCCAAAGAAATTGACTGGAGCCTGAACGCTCAACGTAATAACCGGAGTCTAGATACCCAACGAAACTGACCGGAGCCTGAACGCTCAATGTAATAACCGGAGTCTGGATACCCAAAGAAACTGACAGGAGCCTGAACGCTCAACGTAATAACCGGAGTCTGGATACCCAACGAAACTGACCGGAGCCTGAACGCTCAACGTAATAACCGAAGTCTGGATACCAAACGAAACTGACCAGAGCCTGAATGATCTACGTAATAACCGGAGTCTCGATACCCAACGAAACTGACCGGAGCCTGAATGATCAACGTAATAACCGGAGTCTGGATACACAACGAAACTGACCGGAGCCTGAACGCTCAACGTAATAACCGGAGTCTGGATACCCAACGAAACTGTCATGAGCCTGAACGCTCAACGTAATAACTGGAGTCTGGATACCCAACGAAACTGACCGGAGCCTGAACGCTCAACGTAAAAACCGGAGTCTGGATACCCAACAAAACTGACCGGAGCCTAAAAGCTCAACGTAAAAACCAGAGTCTGGATACCCAACGAATCTGACTGGAGCCTGAACGCTCGAAGTAATAACCGGAGTCTGGATACACAAAGAAACTGACCGGTGCCTGAACGCTCATCGTAATAAACTGAGTCTGGATACCCAACAATACTGATCAGAGCCTGAACGCTCAACGTAAAAACCTGAGTCTTAATACCCAACGAAACTGACCGAAGCCTCAACATTCAACGTAATAACAGGAGTCTGGATACCCAACAAAACTTACCGGAACATGAACGCTCAACGTAAAAAACCGGAGTCTGGATACCCAACGAAACTGACCGGAGCCTGGACGCTCAACGTAATAACCAGAGTCTGGATACACAACGAAACTGACCGGTGCCTGAAAGCTCAACGTAATAACCGGAGTCTGGATACCCAAAGAAACTGACCGGAGCCAAAACGCTCAACGTAATAACCTGAGTCTGGATACCCAACGAAACTGACCGGAGCCTGAACACTCAACGTAAGAACCGGAGTCTGGATACCCAACGAAACTGACCGGAGCCTTAACCCTCAACATAATAACCGGAGTCTGGATACCCAACAAAACTGACCGGAGCCTAAACGCTCAACGTAAAAACCAGAGTCTGGATACCCAACGAAACTGACCGGAGCCTGAATGCTCAACGTAATAACCGGAGTCTGGATACACAATGAAACTGACCGGAGCCTGAACGTTCAACGTAATAAACGGAGTCTGGATACCCAACAAAACTGACCGGGGCCTGAACGCTCAACGTAATAACCGAAGTCTGGATACCAAACGAAACCGACCGTTGCCTGAACGCTCTACGTAATAACCGGAGTCTGGATACCCAAAGAAATTGACTGGAGCCTGAACGCTCAACGTAATAACCGGAGTCTGGATACTCAACGAAACTGACCGGTTCCTCAACGCTCAACGTAATAACCGGAGTCTGGATACCCAACAAAACTGACATGAGCCTGAACGCTCAACGTAATAACCGGAGTCTGGATACCCAACGAAACTGACCGGAGCCTGAACGCTCAACGTAAAAACCGGAGTCTGGATACCCAACAAAACTGACCGGAGCCTAAAAGCTCAACGTAAAAACCAGAGTCTGGATACCCAACGAATCTGACTAGAGCCTGAACGCTCGAAGTAATAACCGGAGTCTGGATACACAACGAAACTGACCGGTGCCTGAACGCTCAACGTAATAACCTGAGTCTGGATACCCAACAATACTGATCAGAGCCTGAACGCTCAACGTAATAACCTGAGTCTTAATACCCAACGAAACTGACCGAAGCCTCAACATTCAACGTAATAACAGGAGTCTGGATACCCAACAAAACTTACCGGAACCTGAACGCTCAACGTAAAAAACCGGAGTCTGGATACCCAACGAAACTGACCGGAGCCTGGACGCTCAACGTAATAACCAGAGTCTGGATACACAACGAAACTGACCGGTGCCTGAAAGCTCAACGTAATAACCGGAGTCTGGATACCCAAAGAAACTGACCGGAGCCAAAACGCTCAACGTAATAACCTGAGTCTGGATACCCAACGAAACTGACCGGAGCCTGAACACTCAACGTAAGAACCGGAGTCTGGATACCCAACGAAACTGACCGGAGCCTGAACCCTCAACATAATAACCGGAGTCTGGATACCCAACAAAACTGACCGGAGCCTAAACGCTCAACGTAAAAACCAGAGTCTGGATACCCAACGAAACTGACCGGAGCCTGAATGCTCAACGTAATAACCGGAGTCTGGATACACAATGAAACTGACCGGAGCCTGAACGTTCAACGTAATAAACGGAGTCTGGATACCCAACAAAACTGACCAGGGCCTGAACGCTCAACGTAATAACCGAAGTCTGGATACCAAACGAAACCGACCGTTGCCTGAACGCTCTACGTAATAACCGGAGTCTGGATACCCAAAGAAATTGACTGGAGCCTGAACGCTCAACGTAATAACCGGAGTCTGGATATTCAACGAAACTGACCGGTGCCTCAACGCTCAACGTAATAACCGGAGTCTGGATACCCAACAAAACTGACATGAGCCTGAACGCTCAACGTAATAACCAGAGTCTGGATACCCAACGAAACTGACCGGAGCCTGAACGCTCAACGTAAAAACCGGAGTCTGGATACCCAACAAAACTGACCGGAGCCTAAAAGCTCAACGTAAAAACCAGAGTCTGGATACCCAACGAATCTGACTGGAGCCTAAACGCTCGAAGTAATAACCGGAGTCTGGATACACAACGAAATTGACCGGTGCCTGAACGCTCAACGTAATAACCTGAGTCTGGATACCCAACAATACTGATCAGAGCCTGAACGCTCAACGTAATAACCTGAGTCTTAATACCCAACGAAACTGACCGAAGCCTCAACATTCAATGTAATAACAGGAGTCTGGATACCCAACAAAACTTACCGGAACCTGAACGCTCAACGTAAAAAACCGGAGTCTGGATACCCAACGAAACTGACCGGAGCCTGGACGCTCAACGTAATAACCAGAGTCTGGATACACAACGAAACTGACCGGTGCCTGAAAGCTCAACGTAATAACCGGAGTCTGGATACCCAAAGAAACTGACCGGAGCCAAAACGCTCAACGTAATAACCTGAGTCTGGATACCCAACGAAACTGACCGGAGCCTGAACACTCAACGTAAGAACCGGAGTCTGGATACCCAACGAAACTGACCGGAGCCTGAACCCTCAACATAATAACCGGAGTCTGGATACCCAACAAAACTGACCGGAGCCTAAACGCTCAACGTAAAAACCAGAGTCTGGATACCCAACGAAACTGACCGGGGCCTGAATGCTCAACGTAATAACCGGAGTCTGGATACACAATGAAACTGACCGGAGCCTGAACGTTCAACGTAATAAACGGAGTCTGGATACCCAACAAAACTGACCGGGGCCTGAACGCTCAACGTAATAACCGAAGTCTGGATACCAAACGAAACCGACCGTTGCCTGAACGCTCTACGTAATAACCGGAGTCTGGATACCCAAAGAAATTGACTGGAGCCTGAACGCTCAACGTAATAACCGGAGTCTGGATATTCAACGAAACTGACCGGTGCCTCAACGCTCAACGTAATAACCGGAGTCTGGATACCCAACAAAACTGACATGAGCCTGAACGCTCAACGTAATAACCAGAGTCTGGATACCCAACGAAACTGACCGGAGCCTGAACGCTCAACGTAAAAACCGGAGTCTGGATACCCAACAAAACTGACCGGAGCCTAAAAGCTCAACGTAAAAACCAGAGTCTGGATACCCAACGAATCTGACTGGAGCCTGAACGCTCGAAGTAATAACCGGAGTCTGGATACACAACGAAACTGACCGGTGCCTGAACGCTCAACGTAATAACCTGAGTCTGGATACCCAACAATACTGATCAGAGCCTGAACGCTCAACGTAATAACCTGAGTCTTAATACCCAACGAAACTGACCGAAGCCTCAACATTCAACGTAATAACAGGAGTCTGGATACCCAACAAAACTTACCGGAACCTGAACGCTCAACGTAAAAAACCGGAGTCTGGATACCCAACGAAACTGACCGGAGCCTGGACGCTCAACGTAATAACCAGAGTCTGGATACACAACGAAAATGACCGGTGCCTGAAAGCTCAACGTAATAACCGGAGTCTGGATACCCAAAGAAACTGACCGGAGCCAAAACGCTCAACGTAATAACCTGAGTCTGGATACCCAACGAAACTGACCGGAGCCTGAACACTCAACGTAAGAACCGGAGTCTGGATACCCAACAAAACTGACCGGAGCCTGAACCCTCAACATAATAACCGGAGTCTGGATACCGAACAAAACTAACCGGAGCCTAAACGCTCAATGTAAAAACCAGAGTCTGAATACCCAACGAAACTGACCGGAGCTTGAATGCTCAACGTAATAACCGGAGTCTGGATACCCAACGAAACTGACCGAAGCCTGAATGTTCAACGTAATAAACGGAGTCTGGATACCCAACGAAACTGACCGGAGCCTGAACGCTTAACTTAATAACCGAAGTCTGGATACCAAACGAAACTGACCGGAGCCTGAACGCTCAACAAAATAACCGGAGTCTGGATACCCAACAAAACTGACCGGAGGCTGAACGCTCAACGTAATAACCGGAGTCTGGATACCCGAAGAAACTGACCGGAGCTTGAACGCTCAACGTAATAACCGGAGTCTGGATACCCAACGAAACTGACCGGAGCCTGAACGCTCAACGTAATAACCGGAGTCTGGATACCCAAAGAAACTAACCGGAGCCTGAACGCTCAACGTAATAACCGGAGTCTGGATACCCAAAGAAACTAACCGGAGCCTGAACGCTCAACGTAATAACCGGAGTCTGGATACCCAAAGAAACTGACCGGAGCCTGAACGCTCAACGTAATAACCGGAGTCTAGATACCCAACGAAACTGACCGGAGCCTGAACGCTCAACTCAATAACCGGAGTCTGGATACCCAAAGAAACTGACAGGAGCCTGAACGCTCAACGTAATAACTGGAGTCTGGATACCCAACGAAACTGACCGGAGCCTGAACGCTCAACGTAATAACCGAAGTCTGGATACCAAACGAAACTGACCGGAGCCTGTATGATCTACGTAATAACCGGAGTCTCGATACCCAACGAAACTGACCGGAGCCTGAATGATCAACGTAATAACCGGAGTCTGGATACATAACGAAACTGACCGGAGCCTGAACGCTCAACGTAATAACCGGAGTCTGGATACCCAACGAAACTGACATGAGCCTAAACGCTCAACGTAATAACCGGAGTCTGGATACCCTACGAAACTGACCGGAGCCTGAACGCTCAACGTAAAAACCGGAGTCTGGATACCCAACAAAACTGACCAGAGCCTAAAAGCTCAACGTAAAAACCAGAGTCTGGATACCCAACGAATCTGACTGGAGCCTGAACGCTCGAAGTAATAACCGGAGTCTGGATACACAACGAAACTGACCGGTGCCTGAACGCTCAACGTAATAACCTGAGTCTGGATACCCAACAATACTGATCAGAGCCTGAACGCTCAACGTAATAACCTGAGTCTTAATACCCAACGAAACTGACCGAAGCCTCAACATTCAACGTAATAACAGGAGTCTGGATACCCAACAAAACTTACCGGAACCTGAACGCTCAACGTAAAAAACCGGAGTCTGGATACCCAACGAAACTGACCGGAGCCTGGACGCTCAACGTAATAACCAGAGTCTGGATACACAACGAAAATGACCGGTGCCTGAAAGCTCAACGTAATAACCGGAGTCTGGATACCCAAAGAAACTGACCGGAGCCAAAACGCTCAACGTAATAACCTGAGTCTGGATACCCAACGAAACTGACCGGAGCCTGAACACTCAACGTAAGAACCGGAGTCTGGATACCCAACAAAACTGACCGGAGCCTGAACCCTCAACATAATAACCGGAGTCTGGATACCGAACAAAACTGACCGGAGCCTAAACGCTCAATGTAAAAACCAGAGTCTGAATACCCAACGAAACTGACCGGAGCTTGAATGCTCAACGTAATAACCGGAGTCTGGATACCCAACGAAACTGACCGAAGCCTGAATGTTCAACGTAATAAACGGAGTCTGGATACCCAACGAAACTGACCGGAGCCTGAACGCTTAACTTAATAACCGAAGTCTGGATACCAAACGAAACTGACCGGAGCCTGAACGCTCAACAAAATAACCGGAGTCTGGATACCCAACAAAACTGACCGGAGGCTGAACGCTCAACGTAATAACCGGAGTCTGGATACCCGAAGAAACTGACCGGAGCTTGAACGCTCAACGTAATAACCGGAGTCTGGATACCCAACGAAACTGACCGGAGCCTGAACGCTCAACGTAATAACCGGAGTCTGGATACCCAAAGAAACTAACCGGAGCCTGAACGCTCAACGTAATAACCGGAGTCTGGATACCCAAAGAAACTAACCGGAGCCTGAACGCTCAACGTAATAACCGGAGTCTGGATACCCAAAGAAACTGACCGGAGCCTGAACGCTCAACGTAATAACCGGAGTCTAGATACCCAACGAAACTGACCGGAGCCTGAACGCTCAACTCAATAACCGGAGTCTGGATACCCAAAGAAACTGACAGGAGCCTGAACGCTCAACGTAATAACTGGAGTCTGGATACCCAACGAAACTGACCGGAGCCTGAACGCTCAACGTAATAACCGAAGTCTGGATACCAAACGAAACTGACCGGAGCCTGTATGATCTACGTAATAACCGGAGTCTCGATACCCAACGAAACTGACCGGAGCCTGAATGATCAACGTAATAACCGGAGTCTGGATACATAACGAAACTGACCGGAGCCTGAACGCTCAACGTAATAACCGGAGTCTGGATACCCAACGAAACTGACATGAGCCTAAACGCTCAACGTAATAACCGGAGTCTGGATACCCTACGAAACTGACCGGAGCCTGAACGCTCAACGTAAAAACCGGAGTCTGGATACCCAACAAAACTGACCAGAGCCTAAAAGCTCAACGTAAAAACCAGAGTCTGGATACCCAACGAATCTGACTGGAGCCTGAACGCTCGAAGTAATAACCGGAGTCTGGATACACAACGAAACTGACCGGTGCCTGAACGCTCAACGTAATAACCTGAGTCTGGATACCCAACAATACTGATCAGAGCCTGAACGCTCAACGTAATAACCTGAGTCTTAATACCCAACGAAACTGACCGAAGCCTCAACATTCAACGTAATAACAGGAGTCTGGATACCCAACAAAACTTACCGGAACCTGAACGCTCAAAGTAAAAAACCGGAGTCTGGATACCCAACGAAACTGACCGGAGCCTGGACACTCAACGTAATAACCAGAGTCTGGATACCCAACGAAATTGACTGGAGCCTGAACGATCAACGTAATAACCGGAGTCTGGATACCCAAAGAAACTGACCGGAGCCAAAACGCTCAACGTAATAACCTGAGTCTGGATACCCAACGAAACTGACCGGAGCCTGAACACTCAACGTAAGAACCGGAGTCTGGATACCCAATGAAACTGACCGGAGCCTGAACCCTCAACATAATAACCTGAGTCTGGATACCCAACAAAACTGACCGGAGCCTAAACGCTCAACGTAAAAAAAAGAGTCTGGATACCCAACGAAACTGACCGGAGCCTGAATGCTCAACGTAATAACCGGAGTCTGGATACACAATGAAACTGACCGGAGCCTGAACGTTCAACGTAATAAACGGAGTCTGGATACCCAACAAAACTGACCGGAGCCTGAACGCTCAACGTAATAACCGAAGTCTGGATACCAAACGAAACTGACCGTTGCTTGAACGCTCTACGTAATAACCGGAGTCTGGATACCCAAAGAAATTGACTGGAGCCTGAACGCTCAGCGTAATAACCGGAGTCTGGATACACAACGAAACTGACCGGTGCCTGAACGCTCAACGTAATAACCGGAGTCTGGATACCCAAAGAAACTGACCGGAGCCTGAACGCTCAACGTAATAACCTGAGTCTGGATACCCAACGAAACTGACCGGAGCCTGAACACTCAACGTAATAACCGGAGTCTGGATACCCAACAAAACTGACCGGAGCCTGAACCCTCAACATAATAACCGGAGTCTGGATACCGAACAAAACAGACCGGAGCCTAAACGCTCAATGTAAAAACCAGAGTCTGAATACCCAACGAAACTGACCGGAGCCTGAATGTTCAACGTAATAAACGGAGTCTGGATACCCAACGAAACTGACCGGAGCCTGAACGCTTAACGTAATAACCGAAGTCTGGATACCAAACGAAACTGACCTGAGCCTGAACGCTCAACAAAATAACCGGAGTCTGGATACCCAACAAAACTGACCGGAGGCTGAACGCTCAACGTAATAACCGGAGTCTGGATACCCAAAGAAACTGGACAGAGCTTGAACGCTCAACGTAATAACCAGAGTCTGGATACCCAACGAAACTGACCGGAGCCTGAACGCTCAACGTAATAACCGGAGTCTGGATACTCAAAGAAACTGACCGGAGCCTGAACGCTCAACGTAATAACCGAAGTCTGGATACCCAAAGAAACTGACCGGAGCCTGAACGCTCAACGTAATAACCGGAGTCTGGATACCCAAAGAAACTGACCGGAGCCTGAACGCTCAACGTAATAACCGGAGTCTGGATACCCAACGAAACTGACCGGAGCCTGAACGCTCAACGTAATAACCGGAGTCTGGATACCCAAAGAAACTGACAGGAGCCTGAACGCTCAACGTAATAACCGGAGTCTGGATACCCAACGAAACTGACCGGAGCCTGAACGTTCAACGTAATAAACGGAGTCTGGATACCCAACGAAACTGACCGGAGCCTGAACGCTCAACGTAATAACCGAAGTCTGGATACCCAACGAAACTGACCGGAGCCTGAATGATCTACGTAATAACCGGAGTCTCGATACCCAAAGAAACTGACCGGAGCCTGAATGATCAACGTAATAACCGGAGTCTGGATACACAACGAAACTGACCGGAGCCTGAACGCTCAACGTAATAACCGGAGTCTGGATACCCAACAAAACTGACATGAGCCTGAATGCTCAACGTAATAACCGGAGTCTGGATACCCAACGAAACTGACCGAAGCCTGAACGCTCAACGTAAAAATCGGAGTCTGGATACCCAACAAAACTGACCGGAGCCTAAATGCTCAACGTAAAAACCAGAGTCTGGATACCCAACGAATCTGACTGGAGCCTGAACGCTCGAAGTAATAATCGGAGTCTGGATACACAACGAAACTGACCGGTGCCTGAACGCTCAACGTAATAACCTGAGTCTGGATACCCAACGAAACTGATCAGAGCCTGAACGCTCAACGTAATAACCTGAGTCTTGATACCCAACGAAACTGACCAAAGCCTCAACATTCAACGTAATAACAGGAGTCTGGATACCCAACAAAACTTACCGGAACCTGAACGCTCAACGTAAAAAACCGGAGTCTGGATACCCAACGAAACTGACCGGAGCCTAGACGCTCAACGTAATAACCAGAGTCTGGATACACAACGAAACTGACCGGTGCCTGAAAGCCCAACGTAATAACCGGAGTCTGGATACCCAAAGAAACTGACCGGAGCCAAAACGCTCAACGTAATAACCTGAGTCTGGATACCTAACGAAACTGACCGGAGCCTGAACACTCAAGTAAGAACCGGAGTCTGGATACCCAACGAAACTGACCGGAGCCTGAACCCTCAACATAATAACCGGAATCTGGATACCCAACAAAACTGACCGGAGCCTAAACGCTCAACGTAAAAACCAGAGTCTGGATACCCAATGAAACTGACCAGAGCCTGAATGCTCAACGTAATAACCGGAGTCTGGATACCCAACGAAACTGACCGGAGCCTGAATGTTCAACGTAATAAACGGAGTCTGGATACCCAAAGAAACTGACCGGAGCCTGAACGCTCAACGTAATAACCGGAGTCTGGATACCCAAAGAAACTGACCGGAGCCTGAACGCTCAACGTAATAACCGGAGTCTGGATACCCAACGAAACTGACCGGAGCCTGAACGCTCAACGTAATAACCGGAGTCTGGATACCCAAAGAAACTGACAGGAGCCTGAACGCTCAACGTAATAACCGGAGTCTGGATAACCAAAGAAACTGACCGGAGCCTGAATGTTTAACGTAATAAATGGAGTCTGGATACCCAACGAAACTGACCGGAGCCTGAACGCTCAACATAATAACCGAAGTCTGGATACCAAACGAAACTGACCGGAGCCTGAATGATCTACGTAATAACCGGAGTCTGGATACCCAACGAAGCTGACCGGAGCCTGAATGATCAACGTAGTAACCGGAGTCTGGATACACAACGAAACTGACTGGAGCCTGAACGTTCAACGTAATAAACGGAGTCTGGATACCCCACGAAACTGACCGGAGCCTGAACGCTCAACGTAATAACCGAAGTCTGGATACCAAACGAAACTGACCGGAGCCTGAATGCTCTACGTAATAACCGGAGTCTGGATACCCAACGAAATTGACTGGAGCCTCAACGATCAACGTAATAACCGGAGTCTGGATACACAACGAAATTGACCGGAGCCTGAACGCTCAACAAAATAACCGGAGTCTGGATACCCAACGAAACTGACCGGAGCCTGAACGCTCAACGTAATAACCGGAGTCTGGACACCAAAAGAAAATGACCGGAGCCTGAACGCTCAACTTAATAACCGGATTCTGGATACCCAACGAAACTGATCGGAGCCTGAACGTTCAACGTAATAACCGGAGTCTGGATACCCAAAGAAACTGACCGGAGCCTGAACGCTCAACATAATAACCGGAGTCTGGATACCCAACGAAACTGACCGGAGCCTGAACGCTCAATGTAATAACCTGAGTTTGGATACCCAACGAAACTGACAAGAGCCTGAACCCACAACATGATAACCGGAGTCTGGATACCCAACAAAACTGACCGGAGCCTAAACGCTCATTGTAAAAACCAGAGTCTGGATACCCAACGAAACTGACCGGAGCCTGAATGCTCAACATAATAACCGGAGTCTGGATAACCAACGAAACTGACCGGAGCCTGAACGTTCAACGTAATAAACGGAGTCTGGATACCCAACGAAACTGACCGGAGCCTGAACGATCAACGTAATAACCGAAGTCTGGATACCAAACGAAATTGACCGGAGCCTGAATGCTCAACGCAATAACCGGAGTCTGGATACCCAAAGAAACTGACCGGAGCTTGAACGCTCAACGTAATAACCGGAGTCTGGATACCCAACGAAACTGACCGGAGCCTGAACGCTTAACGTAACAACCGGAGTCTGGATACACAACGAAATTGACCGGAGCCTGAACGCTCAACAAAATAACCGGAGTCTGGATACCCAACGAAACTGACCGGAGCCTAAACGCTCAACGTAATAACCGGAGTCTGGATACCAAAAGAAACTGACCGGAGCCTGAACGCTCAACTTAATAACCGGAGTCTGGATACCCTACGAAACTGATCGGAGCCTGAACGCTCAACGTAATAACCGGAGTCTGGATACCCAAAGAAACTGACCGGAGCCTGAACGCTCAACGTAATAATCGGAGTCTGGATTCCCAACGAAACTGACCGGAGCCTGAACCCTCAACATAATAACCGGAGTCTGGATACCCAACAAAACTGACCGGAGCCTAAACGCTCAATGTAAAAACCAGAGTCTGGATACCCAACGAAACTGACCGGAGCCTGAATGCTCAACATAATAACCGGAGTCTGGATACCCAACGAAACTGACCGGAGCCTGAACGTTCAACGTAATAAACGGAGTCTGGATACCCAACGAAACTGACTGGAGCCTGAACGCTCTACGTAATAACCGGAGTTTGGATACCCAACGAAATTGACTGGAGCCTGAACGATCAACGTAATAACCGGAGTCTGGATACACAACGAAATTGACCGGAGCCTGAACGCTCAACAAAATAACCGGAGTCTGGATACCCAACGAAACTGACCGGAGGCTGAACGCTCAACGTAATAACCAGAGTCTGGATACCCAAAGAAACTGACCGGAGCTTGAACGCTCAACGTAATAACCGGAGTCTGGATACCCAACGAAACTGACCGGAGCCTGAACGCTCAACGTAACAACCAGAGTCTGGATACACAACGAAATTGACCAGAGCCTGAACGCTCAACAAAATAACCGGAGTCTGGATACCCAACGAAACTGACCGGAGCCTAAACGCTCAACGTAATAACCGGAGTCTGGATACCAAAAGAAACTGACCGGAGCCTGAACGCTCAACTTAATAACCGGAGTCTGGATACCCAACGAAACTGATCGGAGCCTGAACGCTCAACGTAACAACCGGAGTCTGGATACACAACGAAATTGACCGGAGCCTGAACGCTCAACAAAATAACCGGAGTCTGGATACCCAACGAAACTGACCGGAGCCTAAACGCTCAACGTAATAATCGGAGTCTGGATACCAAAAGAAACTGACCGGAGCCTGAACGCTCAACATAATAACCGATGTCTGGATACCAAACGAAACTGACCGGAGCCTGAATGATCTACGTAATAACCGAAGTCTGGATACCCAACGAAACTGACCGGAGCCTGAATGATCAACGTAGTAACCGGAGTCTGGATACACAACGAAACTGACTGGAGCCTGAACGTTCAACGTAATAAACGGAGTCTGGATACCCAACGAAACTGACCGGAGCCTGAACGCTCAACGTAATAACCGAAGTCTGGATACCAAACGAAACTGACCGGAGCCTGAATGCTCTACGTAATAACCGGAGTCTGGATACCCAACGAAATTGACTGGAGCCTGAACGATCAACGTAATAACCGGAGTCTGGATACACAACGAAATTGACCGGAGCCTGAACGCTCAACAAAATAACCGGAGTCTGGATACCCAACGAAACTGACCAGAGCCTGAACGCTCAACGTAATAACCGGAGTCTGGATACCAAAAGAAACTGACCGGAGCCTGAACGCTCAACTTAATAACCGGATTCTGGATACCCAACGAAACTGATCGGAGCCTGAACGTTCAACGTAATAACCGGAGTCTGGATACCCAAAGAAACTGACCGGAGCTTGAACGCTCAACATAATAACCGGAGTCTGGATACCCAACGAAACTGACCGGAGCCTGAACGCTCAATGTAATAACCTGAGTTTGGATACCCAACGAAACTGACAAGAGCCTGAACCCACAACATGATAACCGGAGTCTGGATACCCAACAAAACTGACCGGAGCCTAAATGCTCATTGTAAAAACCAGAGTCTGGATACCCAACGAAACTGACCGGAGCCTGAATGCTCAACATAATAACCGGAGTCTGGATAACCAACGAAACTGACCGGAGCCTGAACGTTCAACGTAATAAACGGAGTCTGGATACCCAACGAAACTGACCGGAGCCTGAACGATCAACGTAATAACCGAAGTCTGGATACCAAACGAAATTGACCGGAGCCTGAATGCTCAACGCAATAACCGGAGTCTGGATACCCAAAGAAACTGACCGGAACTTGAACGCTCAACGTAATAACCGGAGTCTGGATACCCAACGAAACTGACCGGAGCCTGAACGCTTAACGTAACAACCGGAGTCTGGATACACAACGAAATTGACCGGAGCCTGAACGCTCAACAAAATAACCGGAGTCTGGATACCCAACGAAACTGACCGGAGCCTAAACGCTCAACGTAATAACCGGAGTCTGGATACCAAAAGAAACTGACCGGAGCCTGAACGCTCAACTTAATAACCGGAGTCTGGATACCCTACGAAACTGATCGGAGCCTGAACGCTCAACGTAATAACCGGAGTCTGGATACCCAAAGAAACTGACCGGAGCCTGAACGCTCAACGTAATAATCGGAGTCTGGATACCCAACGAAACTGACCGGAGCCTGAACCCTCAACATAATAACCGGAGTCTGGATACCCAACAAAACTGACCGGAGCCTAAACGCTCAATGTAAAAACCAGAGTCTGGATACCCAACGAAACTGACCGGAGCCTGAATGCTCAACATAATAACCGGAGTCTGGATACCCAACGAAACTGACCGGAGCCTGAACGTTCAACGTAATAAACGGAGTCTGGATACCCAACGAAACTGACTGGAGCCTGAACGCTCTACGTAATAACCGGAGTTTGGATACCCAACGAAATTGACTGGAGCCTGAACGATCAACGTAATAACCGGAGTCTGGATACACAACGAAATTGACCGGAGCCTGAACGCTCAACAAAATAACCGGAGTCTGGATACCCAACGAAACTGACCGGAGGCTGAACGCTCAACGTAATAACCGGAGTCTGGATACCCAAAGAAACTGACCGGAGCTTGAACGCTCAACGTAATAACCGGAGTCTGGATACCCAACGAAACTGACCGGAGCCTGAACGCTCAACGTAACAACCGGAGTCTGGATACACAACGAAATTGACCAGAGCCTGAACGCTCAACAAAATAACCGGAGTCTGGATACCAAAAGAAACTGACCGGAGCCTGAACGCTCAACATAATAACCGATGTCTGGATACCAAACGAAACTGACCGGAGCCTGAATGATCTACGTAATAACCGAAGTCTGGATACCCAACGAAACTGACCGGAGCCTGAATGATCAACGTAGTAACCGGAGTCTGGATACACAACGAAACTGACTGGAGCCTGAACGTTCAACGTAATAAACGGAGTCTGGATACCCAACGAAACTGACCGGAGCCTGAACGCTCAACGTAATAACCGAAGTCTGGATACCAAACGAAACTGACCGGAGCCTGAATGCTCTACGTAATAACCGGAGTCTGGATACCCAACGAAATTGACTGGAGCCTGAACGATCAACGTAATAACCGGAGTCTGGATACACAACGAAATTGACCGGAGCCTGAACGCTCAACAAAATAACCGGAGTCTGGATACCCAACGAAACTGACCAGAGCCTGAACGCTCAACGTAATAACCGGAGTCTGGATACCAAAAGAAACTGACCGGAGCCTGAACGCTCAACTTAATAACCGGATTCTGGATACCCAACGAAACTGATCGGAGCCTGAACGTTCAACGTAATAACCGGAGTCTGGATACCCAAAGAAACTGACCGGAGCTTGAACGCTCAACATAATAACCGGAGTCTGGATACCCAACGAAACTGACCGGAGCCTGAACGCTCAATGTAATAACCTGAGTTTGGATACCCAACGAAACTGACAAGAGCCTGAACCCACAACATGATAACCGGAGTCTGGATACCCAACAAAACTGACCGGAGCCTAAACGCTCATTGTAAAAACCAGAGTCTGGATACCCAACGAAACTGACCGGAGCCTGAATGCTCAACATAATAACCGGAGTCTGGATAACCAACGAAACTGACCGGAGCCTGAACGTTCAACGTAATAAACGGAGTCTGGATACCCAACGAAACTGACCGGAGCCTGAACGATCAACGTAATAACCGAAGTCTGGATACCAAACGAAATTGACCGGAGCCTGAATGCTCAACGCAATAACCGGAGTCTGGATACCCAAAGAAACTGACCGGAGCTTGAACGCTCAACGTAATAACCGGAGTCTGGATACCCAACGAAACTGACCGGAGCCTGAACGCTTAACGTAACAACCGGAGTCTGGATACACAACGAAATTGACCGGAGCCTGAACGCTCAACAAAATAACCGGAGTCTGGATACCCAACGAAACTGACCGGAGCCTAAACGCTCAACGTAATAACCGGAGTCTGGATACCAAAAGAAACTGACCGGAGCCTGAACGCTCAACTTAATAACCGGAGTCTGGATACCCTACGAAACTGATCGGAGCCTGAACGCTCAACGTAATAACCGGAGTCTGGATACCCAAAGAAACTGACCGGAGCCTGAACGCTCAACGTAATAATCGGAGTCTGGATACCCAACGAAACTGACCGGAGCCTGAACCCTCAACATAATAACCGGAGTCTGGATACCCAACAAAACTGACCGGAGCCTAAACGCTCAATGTAAAAACCAGAGTCTGGATACCCAACGAAACTGACCGGAGCCTGAATGCTCAACATAATAACCGGAGTCTGGATACCCAACGAAACTGACCGGAGCCTGAACGTTCAACGTAATAAACGGAGTCTGGATACCCAACGAAACTGACTGGAGCCTGAACGCTCTACGTAATAACCGGAGTTTGGATACCCAACGAAATTGACTGGAGCCTGAACGATCAACGTAATAACCGGAGTCTGGATACACAACGAAATTGACCGGAGCCTGAACGCTCAACAAAATAACCGGAGTCTGGATACCCAACGAAACTGACCGGAGGCTGAACGCTCAACGTAATAACCGGAGTCTGGATACCCAAAGAAACTGACCGGAGCTTGAACGCTCAACGTAATAACCGGAGTCTGGATACCCAACGAAACTGACCGGAGCCTGAACGCTCAACGTAACAACCGGAGTCTGGATACACAACGAAATTGACCAGAGCCTGAACGCTCAACAAAATAACCGGAGTCTGGATACCCAACGAAACTGACCGGAGCCTAAACGCTCAACGTAATAACCGGAGTCTGGATACCAAAAGAAACTGACCGGAGCCTGAACGCTCAACTTAATAACCGGAGTCTGGATACCCAACGAAACTGACCGGAGTCTGAACGCTCAACGTAACAACCGGAGTCTGGATACACAACGAAATTGACCGGAGCCTGAACGCTCAACAAAATAACCGGAGTCTGGATACCCAACGAAATTGACCGGAGCCTAAACGCTCAACGTAATAATCGGAGTCTGGATACCAAAAGAAACTGACCGGAGCCTGAACGCTCAACATAATAACCGATGTCTGGATACCAAACGAAACTGACCGGAGCCTGAATGATCTACGTAATAACCGAAGTCTGGATACCCAACGAAACTGACCGGAGCCTGAATGATCAACGTAGTAACCGGAGTCTGGATACACAACGAAACTGACTGGAGCCTGAACGTTCAACGTAATAAACGGAGTCTGGATACCCAACGAAACTGACCGGAGCCTGAACGCTCAACGTAATAACCGAAGTCTGGATACCAAACGAAACTGACCGGAGCCTGAATGCTCTACGTAATAACCGGAGTCTGGATACCCAACGAAATTGACTGGAGCCTGAACGATCAACGTAATAACCGGAGTCTGGATACACAACGAAATTGACCGGAGCCTGAACGCTCAACAAAATAACCGGAGTCTGGATACCCAACGAAACTGACCAGAGCCTGAACGCTCAACGTAATAACCGGAGTCTGGATACCAAAAGAAACTGACCGGAGCCTGAACGCTCAACTTAATAACCGGATTCTGGATACCCAACGAAACTGATCGGAGCCTGAACGTTCAACGTAATAACCGGAGTCTAGATACCCAAAGAAACTGACCGGAGCTTGAACGCTCAACATAATAACCGGAGTCTGGATACCCAACGAAACTGACCGGAGCCTGAACGCTCATTGTAATAACCTGAGTTTGGATACCCAACGAAACTGACAAGAGCCTGAACCCACAACATGATAACCGGAGTCTGGATACCCAACAAAACTGACCGGAGCCTAAACGCTCATTGTAAAAACCAGAGTCTGGATACCCAACGAAACTGACCGGAGCCTGAACGCTCTACGTAATAACCGGAGTTTGGATACCCAACGAAATTGACTGGAGCCTGAACGATCAACGTAATAACCGGAGTCTGGATACACAACGAAATTGACCGGAGCCTGAACGCTCAACAAAATAACCGGAGTCTGGATACCCAACGAAACTGACCGGAGGCTGAACGCTCAACGTAATAACCGGAGTCTGGATACCCAAAGAAACTGACCGGAGCTTGAACGCTCAACGTAATAACCGGAGTCTGGATACCCAACGAAACTGACCGGAGCCTGAATGCTCAACGTAACAACCGGAGTCTGGATACACAACGAAATTGACCAGAGCCTGAACGCTCAACAAAATAACCGGAGTCTGGATACCCAACGAAACTGACCGGAGCCTAAACGCTCAACGTAATAACCGGAGTCTGGATACCAAAAGAAACTGACCGGAGCCTGAACGCTCAACTTAATAACCGGAGTCTGGATACCCAACGAAACTGACCGGAGCCTGAACGCTCAACGTAACAACCGGAGTCTGGATACACAACGAAATTGACCGGAGCCTGAACGCTCAACAAAATAACCGGAGTCTGGATACCCAACGAAACTGACCGGAGCCTAAACGCTCAACGTAATAATCGGAGTCTGGATACCAAAAGAAACTGACCGGAGCCTGAACGCTCAACATAATAACCGATGTCTGGATACCAAACGAAACTGACCGGAGCCTGAATGATCTACGTAATAACCGAAGTCTGGATACCCAACGAAACTGACCGGAGCCTGAATGATCAACGTAGTAACCAGAGTCTGGATACACAACGAAACTGACTGGAGCCTGAACGTTCAACGTAATAAACGGAGTCTGGATACCCAACGAAACTGACCGGAGCCTGAACGCTCAACGTAATAACCGAAGTCTGGATACCAAACGAAACTGACCGGAGCCTGAATGCTCTACGTAATAACCGGAGTCTGGATACCCAACGAAATTGACTGGAGCCTGAACGATCAACGTAATAACCGGAGTCTGGATACACAACGAAATTGACCGGAGCATGAACGCTCAACAAAATAACCGGAGTCTGGATACCCAACGAAACTGACCGGAGCCTGAACGCTCAACGTAATAACCGGAGTCTGGATACCCAACGAAACTGACCGGAGCCTGAATGTTCAACGTAATAAACGGAGTCTGGATACCCAACGAAACTGACCGGAGCCTGAACGTTCAACGTAATAACCGGAGTCTGGATACCCAAAGAAACTGACCAGAGCCTGAACGCTCAACATAATAACCGGAGTCTGGATACCCAAAGAAACTGACCGGAGCCTGAACGCTCAATGTAATAACCTGAGTTTGGATACCCAACGAAACTGACAAGAGCCTGAACCCACAACATGATAACCGGAGTCTGGATACCCAACAAAACTGACCGGAGCCTAAACGCTCATTGTAAAAACCAGAGTCTGGATACCCAACGAAACTGACCGGAGCCTGAATGCTCAACATAATAACCGGAGTCTGCATAACCAACGAAACTGACCGGAGCCTGAACGTTCAACGTAATAAACGGAGTCTGGATACCCAACGAAACTGACCGGAGCCTGAACGATCAACGTAATAACCGAAGTCTGGATACCAAACGAAATTGACCGGAGCCTGAATGCTCAACGCAATAACCGGAGTCTGGATACCCAAAGAAACTGACCAGAGCTTGAACGCTCAACGTAATAACCGGAGTCTGGATACCCAACGAAACTGACCGGAGCCTGAACGCTCAACGTAACAACCGGAGTCTGGATACACAACGAAATTGACCGGAGCCTGAACGCTCAACAAAATAACCGGAGTCTGGATACCCAACGAAACTGACCGGAGCCTGAATGCTCTACGTAATAACCGGAGTCTGGATACCCAACGAAATTGACTGGAGCCTGAACGATCAACGTAATAACCGGAGTCTGGATACACAACGAAATTGACCGGAGCCTGAACGCTCAACAAAATAACCGGAGTCTGGATACCCAACGAAACTGACCAGAGCCTGAACGCTCAACGTAATAACCGGAGTCTGGATACCAAAAGAAACTGACCGGAGCCTGAACGCTCAACTTAATAACCGGATTCTGGATACCCAACGAAACTGATCGGAGCCTGAACGTTCAACGTAATAACCGGAGTCTGGATACCCAAAGAAACTGACCGGAGCTTGAACGCTCAACATAATAACCGGAGTCTGGATACCCAACGAAACTGACCGGAGCCTGAACGCTCAATGTAATAACCTGAGTTTGGATACCCAACGAAACTGACAAGAGCCTGAACCCACAACATGATAACCGGAGTCTGGATACCCAACAAAACTGACCGGAGCCTAAATGCTCATTGTAAAAACCAGAGTCTGGATACCCAACGAAACTGACCGGAGCCTGAATGCTCAACATAATAACCGGAGTCTGGATAACCAACGAAACTGACCGGAGCCTGAACGTTCAACGTAATAAACGGAGTCTGGATACCCAACGAAACTGACCGGAGCCTGAACGATCAACGTAATAACCGAAGTCTGGATACCAAACGAAATTGACCGGAGCCTGAATGCTCAACGCAATAACCGGAGTCTGGATACCCAAAGAAACTGACCGGAACTTGAACGCTCAACGTAATAACCGGAGTCTGGATACCCAACGAAACTGACCGGAGCCTGAACGCTTAACGTAACAACCGGAGTCTGGATACACAACGAAATTGACCGGAGCCTGAACGCTCAACAAAATAACCGGAGTCTGGATACCCAACGAAACTGACCGGAGCCTAAACGCTCAACGTAATAACCGGAGTCTGGATACCAAAAGAAACTGACCGGAGCCTGAACGCTCAACTTAATAACCGGAGTCTGGATACCCTACGAAACTGATCGGAGCCTGAACGCTCAACGTAATAACCGGAGTCTGGATACCCAAAGAAACTGACCGGAGCCTGAACGCTCAACGTAATAATCGGAGTCTGGATACCCAACGAAACTGACCGGAGCCTGAACCCTCAACATAATAACCGGAGTCTGGATACCCAACAAAACTGACCGGAGCCTAAACGCTCAATGTAAAAACCAGAGTCTGGATACCCAACGAAACTGACCGGAGCCTGAATGCTCAACATAATAACCGGAGTCTGGATACCCAACGAAACTGACCGGAGCCTGAACGTTCAACGTAATAAACGGAGTCTGGATACCCAACGAAACTGACTGGAGCCTGAACGCTCTACGTAATAACCGGAGTTTGGATACCCAACGAAATTGACTGGAGCCTGAACGATCAACGTAATAACCGGAGTCTGGATACACAACGAAATTGACCGGAGCCTGAACGCTCAACAAAATAACCGGAGTCTGGATACCCAACGAAACTGACCGGAGGCTGAACGCTCAACGTAATAACCGGAGTCTGGATACCCAAAGAAACTGACCGGAGCTTGAACGCTCAACGTAATAACCGGAGTCTGGATACCCAACGAAACTGACCGGAGCCTGAACGCTCAACGTAACAACCGGAGTCTGGATACACAACGAAATTGACCAGAGCCTGAACGCTCAACAAAATAACCGGAGTCTGGATACCAAAAGAAACTGACCGGAGCCTGAACGCTCAACATAATAACCGATGTCTGGATACCAAACGAAACTGACCGGAGCCTGAATGATCTACGTAATAACCGAAGTCTGGATACCCAACGAAACTGACCGGAGCCTGAATGATCAACGTAGTAACCGGAGTCTGGATACACAACGAAACTGACTGGAGCCTGAACGTTCAACGTAATAAACGGAGTCTGGATACCCAACGAAACTGACCGGAGCCTGAACGCTCAACGTAATAACCGAAGTCTGGATACCAAACGAAACTGACCGGAGCCTGAATGCTCTACGTAATAACCGGAGTCTGGATACCCAACGAAATTGACTGGAGCCTGAACGATCAACGTAATAACCGGAGTCTGGATACACAACGAAATTGACCGGAGCCTGAACGCTCAACAAAATAACCGGAGTCTGGATACCCAACGAAACTGACCAGAGCCTGAACGCTCAACGTAATAACCGGAGTCTGGATACCAAAAGAAACTGACCGGAGCCTGAACGCTCAACTTAATAACCGGATTCTGGATACCCAACGAAACTGATCGGAGCCTGAACGTTCAACGTAATAACCGGAGTCTGGATACCCAAAGAAACTGACCGGAGCTTGAACGCTCAACATAATAACCGGAGTCTGGATACCCAACGAAACTGACCGGAGCCTGAACGCTCAATGTAATAACCTGAGTTTGGATACCCAACGAAACTGACAAGAGCCTGAACCCACAACATGATAACCGGAGTCTGGATACCCAACAAAACTGACCGGAGCCTAAACGCTCATTGTAAAAACCAGAGTCTGGATACCCAACGAAACTGACCGGAGCCTGAATGCTCAACATAATAACCGGAGTCTGGATAACCAACGAAACTGACCGGAGCCTGAACGTTCAACGTAATAAACGGAGTCTGGATACCCAACGAAACTGACCGGAGCCTGAACGATCAACGTAATAACCGAAGTCTGGATACCAAACGAAATTGACCGGAGCCTGAATGCTCAACGCAATAACCGGAGTCTGGATACCCAAAGAAACTGACCGGAGCTTGAACGCTCAACGTAATAACCGGAGTCTGGATACCCAACGAAACTGACCGGAGCCTGAACGCTTAACGTAACAACCGGAGTCTGGATACACAACGAAATTGACCGGAGCCTGAACGCTCAACAAAATAACCGGAGTCTGGATACCCAACGAAACTGACCGGAGCCTAAACGCTCAACGTAATAACCGGAGTCTGGATACCAAAAGAAACTGACCGGAGCCTGAACGCTCAACTTAATAACCGGAGTCTGGATACCCTACGAAACTGATCGGAGCCTGAACGCTCAACGTAATAACCGGAGTCTGGATACCCAAAGAAACTGACCGGAGCCTGAACGCTCAACGTAATAATCGGAGTCTGGATACCCAACGAAACTGACCGGAGCCTGAACCCTCAACATAATAACCGGAGTCTGGATACCCAACAAAACTGACCGGAGCCTAAACGCTCAATGTAAAAACCAGAGTCTGGATACCCAACGAAACTGACCGGAGCCTGAATGCTCAACATAATAACCGGAGTCTGGATACCCAACGAAACTGACCGGAGCCTGAACGTTCAACGTAATAAACGGAGTCTGGATACCCAACGAAACTGACTGGAGCCTGAACGCTCTACGTAATAACCGGAGTTTGGATACCCAACGAAATTGACTGGAGCCTGAACGATCAACGTAATAACCGGAGTCTGGATACACAACGAAATTGACCGGAGCCTGAACGCTCAACAAAATAACCGGAGTCTGGATACCCAACGAAACTGACCGGAGGCTGAACGCTCAACGTAATAACCGGAGTCTGGATACCCAAAGAAACTGACCGGAGCTTGAACGCTCAACGTAATAACCGGAGTCTGGATACCCAACGAAACTGACCGGAGCCTGAACGCTCAACGTAACAACCGGAGTCTGGATACACAACGAAATTGACCAGAGCCTGAACGCTCAACAAAATAACCGGAGTCTGGATACCCAACGAAACTGACCGGAGCCTAAACGCTCAACGTAATAACCGGAGTCTGGATACCAAAAGAAACTGACCGGAGCCTGAACGCTCAACTTAATAACCGGAGTCTGGATACCCAACGAAACTGACCGGAGTCTGAACGCTCAACGTAACAACCGGAGTCTGGATACACAACGAAATTGACCGGAGCCTGAACGCTCAACAAAATAACCGGAGTCTGGATACCCAACGAAATTGACCGGAGCCTAAACGCTCAACGTAATAATCGGAGTCTGGATACCAAAAGAAACTGACCGGAGCCTGAACGCTCAACATAATAACCGATGTCTGGATACCAAACGAAACTGACCGGAGCCTGAATGATCTACGTAATAACCGAAGTCTGGATACCCAACGAAACTGACCGGAGCCTGAATGATCAACGTAGTAACCGGAGTCTGGATACACAACGAAACTGACTGGAGCCTGAACGTTCAACGTAATAAACGGAGTCTGGATACCCAACGAAACTGACCGGAGCCTGAACGCTCAACGTAATAACCGAAGTCTGGATACCAAACGAAACTGACCGGAGCCTGAATGCTCTACGTAATAACCGGAGTCTGGATACCCAACGAAATTGACTGGAGCCTGAACGATCAACGTAATAACCGGAGTCTGGATACACAACGAAATTGACCGGAGCCTGAACGCTCAACAAAATAACCGGAGTCTGGATACCCAACGAAACTGACCAGAGCCTGAACGCTCAACGTAATAACCGGAGTCTGGATACCAAAAGAAACTGACCGGAGCCTGAACGCTCAACTTAATAACCGGATTCTGGATACCCAACGAAACTGATCGGAGCCTGAACGTTCAACGTAATAACCGGAGTCTAGATACCCAAAGAAACTGACCGGAGCTTGAACGCTCAACATAATAACCGGAGTCTGGATACCCAACGAAACTGACCGGAGCCTGAACGCTCATTGTAATAACCTGAGTTTGGATACCCAACGAAACTGACAAGAGCCTGAACCCACAACATGATAACCGGAGTCTGGATACCCAACAAAACTGACCGGAGCCTAAACGCTCATTGTAAAAACCAGAGTCTGGATACCCAACGAAACTGACCGGAGCCTGAACGCTCTACGTAATAACCGGAGTTTGGATACCCAACGAAATTGACTGGAGCCTGAACGATCAACGTAATAACCGGAGTCTGGATACACAACGAAATTGACCGGAGCCTGAACGCTCAACAAAATAACCGGAGTCTGGATACCCAACGAAACTGACCGGAGGCTGAACGCTCAACGTAATAACCGGAGTCTGGATACCCAAAGAAACTGACCGGAGCTTGAACGCTCAACGTAATAACCGGAGTCTGGATACCCAACGAAACTGACCGGAGCCTGAATGCTCAACGTAACAACCGGAGTCTGGATACACAACGAAATTGACCAGAGCCTGAACGCTCAACAAAATAACCGGAGTCTGGATACCCAACGAAACTGACCGGAGCCTAAACGCTCAACGTAATAACCGGAGTCTGGATACCAAAAGAAACTGACCGGAGCCTGAACGCTCAACTTAATAACCGGAGTCTGGATACCCAACGAAACTGACCGGAGCCTGAACGCTCAACGTAACAACCGGAGTCTGGATACACAACGAAATTGACCGGAGCCTGAACGCTCAACAAAATAACCGGAGTCTGGATACCCAACGAAACTGACCGGAGCCTAAACGCTCAACGTAATAATCGGAGTCTGGATACCAAAAGAAACTGACCGGAGCCTGAACGCTCAACATAATAACCGATGTCTGGATACCAAACGAAACTGACCGGAGCCTGAATGATCTACGTAATAACCGAAGTCTGGATACCCAACGAAACTGACCGGAGCCTGAATGATCAACGTAGTAACCAGAGTCTGGATACACAACGAAACTGACTGGAGCCTGAACGTTCAACGTAATAAACGGAGTCTGGATACCCAACGAAACTGACCGGAGCCTGAACGCTCAACGTAATAACCGAAGTCTGGATACCAAACGAAACTGACCGGAGCCTGAATGCTCTACGTAATAACCGGAGTCTGGATACCCAACGAAATTGACTGGAGCCTGAACGATCAACGTAATAACCGGAGTCTGGATACACAACGAAATTGACCGGAGCATGAACGCTCAACAAAATAACCGGAGTCTGGATACCCAACGAAACTGACCGGAGCCTGAACGCTCAACGTAATAACCGGAGTCTGGATACCCAACGAAACTGACCGGAGCCTGAATGTTCAACGTAATAAACGGAGTCTGGATACCCAACGAAACTGACCGGAGCCTGAACGTTCAACGTAATAACCGGAGTCTGGATACCCAAAGAAACTGACCAGAGCCTGAACGCTCAACATAATAACCGGAGTCTGGATACCCAAAGAAACTGACCGGAGCCTGAACGCTCAATGTAATAACCTGAGTTTGGATACCCAACGAAACTGACAAGAGCCTGAACCCACAACATGATAACCGGAGTCTGGATACCCAACAAAACTGACCGGAGCCTAAACGCTCATTGTAAAAACCAGAGTCTGGATACCCAACGAAACTGACCGGAGCCTGAATGCTCAACATAATAACCGGAGTCTGCATAACCAACGAAACTGACCGGAGCCTGAACGTTCAACGTAATAAACGGAGTCTGGATACCCAACGAAACTGACCGGAGCCTGAACGATCAACGTAATAACCGAAGTCTGGATACCAAACGAAATTGACCGGAGCCTGAATGCTCAACGCAATAACCGGAGTCTGGATACCCAAAGAAACTGACCAGAGCTTGAACGCTCAACGTAATAACCGGAGTCTGGATACCCAACGAAACTGACCGGAGCCTGAACGCTCAACGTAACAACCGGAGTCTGGATACACAACGAAATTGACCGGAGCCTGAACGCTCAACAAAATAACCGGAGTCTGGATACCCAACGAAACTGACCGGAGCCTGAACGCTCAACTTAATAACCGGAGTCTGGATACCCTACGAAACTGATCGGAGCCTGAACGCTCAACGTAATAACCGGAGTCTAGATACCCAAAGAAACTGACCGGAGCCTGAACGCTCAACGTAATAATCGGAGTCTGGATACCCAACGAAACTGACCGGAGCCTGAACCCTCAACATAATAACCGGAGTCTGGATACCCAACAAAACTGACCGGAGCCTAAACGCTCAATGTATAAACCAGAGTCTGGATACCCAACGAAACTGACCGGAGCCTGAATGCTCAACGTAATAACCGGAGTCTGGATACCCAACGAAACTGACCGGAGCCTGAACGTTCAACGTAATAAACGGAGTCTGGATACCCAACGAAACTGACGGGAGCCTGAACGCTCTACGTAATAACCGGAGTCTGGATACCCAACGAAATTGACTGGAGCCTGAATGATCAACGTAATAACCGGAGTCTGGATACACAACGAAATTGACCGGAGCCTGAACGCTCAACAAAATAACCGGAGTCTGGATACCCAACGAAACTGACCGGAGGCTGAACGCTCAACGTAATAACCGGAGTCTGGATACCCAAAGAAACTGACCGGAGCTTGAAAGCTCAACGTAATAACCGGAGTCTGGATACCCAACGAAACTGACCGGAGCCTGAACGCTCAACGTAACAACCGGAGTCTGGATACACAACAAAATTGACCGGAGCCTGAACGCTCAACAAAATAACCGGAGTCTGGATACCCAACGAAACTGACCGGAGGCTGAACGCTCAACGTAATAACCGGAGTCTGGATACCCAAAGAAACTGACCGGAGCTTGAAAGCTCAACGTAATAACCGGAGTCTGGATACCCAACGAAACTGACCGGAGCCTGAACGCTCAACGTAACAACCGGAGTCTGGATACACAACGAAATTGACCGGAGCCTGAACGCTCAACAAAACAACCGGAGTCTGGATACCCAACGAAACTGACCGGAGCCTAAACGCTCAACGTAATAACCGGAGTCTGGATACCAAAAGAAACTGACCGGAGCCTGAACGCTCAACTTAATAACCGGAGTTTGGATACCCAACGAAACTGATCGGAGCCTGAACGCTCAACGTAATAACCGGAGTCTGGATACACAAAGAAACTGACCGGAGCCTGAACGCTCAACGTAATAACCGGAGTCTGGATACCCAACGAAACTGACCGGAGCCTGAACCCTCAACATAATAACCGGAGTCTGGATACCCAACAAAACTGACCGGAGCCTAAACGCTCAATGTAAAAACCAGAGTCTGGATACCCAACAAAACTGACCGGAGCCTGAATGCTCAACGTAATAACCGGAGTCTGGATACCCAACGAAACTGACCGGAGCCTGAACGTTCAACGTAATAAACGGAGTCTGGATACCCAACGAAACTGACCGGAGCCTGAACGCTCAACGTAATAACCGAAGTCTGGATACCAAACGAAACTGACCGGAGCCTGAACGCTCTACGTAATAACCGGAGTCTGGATACCCAACGAAATTGACTGGAGCCTGAACGCTCAACGTAATAACCTGAGTCTTAATACCCAACGAAACTGACCGAAGCCTCAACATTCAACGTAATAACAGGAGTCTGGATACCCAACAAAACTTACCGGAACCTGAACGCTCAAAGTAAAAAACCAGAGTCTGGATACCCAACGAAACTGACCGGAGCCTGGACGCTCAACGTAATAACCAGAGTCTGGATACAAATCGAAACTGACCGGTGCCTGAAAGCTCAACGTAATAACCGGAGTCTGGATACCAAAAGAAACTGACCGGAGCCAAAACGCTCAACGTAATAACCTGAGTCTGGATACCCAACGAAACTGACCGGAGCCTGAACACTCAACGTAAGAACCGGAGTCTGGATACCCAATGAAACTGACCGGAGCCTGAACCCTCAACATAATAACCGGAGTCTGGATACCCAACAAAACTGACCGGAGCCTAAACGCTCAACGTAAAAACCAGAGTCTGGATACCCAACGAAACTGACCGGAGCCTGAATGCTCAACGTAATAACCGGAGTCTGGATACACAATGAAACTGACCGGAGCCTGAACGTTCAACGTAATAAACGGAGTCTGGATACCCAACAAAACTGACCGAAGCCTGAACGCTCAACGTAATAACCGAAGTCTGGATACCAAACGAAACTGACCGTTGCCTGAACGCTCTACGTAATAACCGGAGTCTGGATACCCAAAGAAATTGACTGGAGCCTGAACGCTCAACGTAATAACCGGAGTCTGGATACACAACGAAACTGACCGGTGCCTGAACGCTCAACGTAATAACCGGAGTCTGGATACCCAAAGAAACTGATCGGAGCCTGAACGCTCAACGTAATAACCTGAGCCTGGATACCCAACGAAACTGACCAGAGCCTGAACACTCAACGTAATAACCGGAGTCTAGATACCCAACAAAAATGACCGGAGCCTGAACCCTCAACATAATAACCGGAGTCTGGATACCGAACAAAACTGACCGGAGCCTAAACGCTCAATGTAAAAACCAGAGTCTGAATACCCAACGAAACTGACCGGAGCCTGAATGTTCAACGTAATAAACGGAGTCTGGATACCCAACGAAACTGACCGGAGCCTGAACGCTTAACGTAATAACCGAAGTCTGGATACCAAACGAAACTGACCTGAGCCTGAACGCTCAACAAAATAACCGGAGTCTGGATACCCAACAAAACTGACCGGAGGCTGAACGCTCAACGTAATAACCGGAGTCTGGATACCCAAAGAAACTGACCAGAGCTTGAACGCTCAACGTAATAACCAGAGTCTGGATACCCAACGAAACTGACCGGAGCCTGAACGTTCAACGTAATAACCGGAGTCTGGATACTCAAAGAAACTGACCGGAGCCTGAACGCTCAACGTAATAACCGGAGTCTGGATACCCAAAGAAACTGACCGGAGCCTGAACGCTCAACGTAATAACCGGAGTCTGGATACCCAAAGAAACTGACCGGAGCCTGAACGCTCAACGTAATAACCGGAGTCTGGATACCCAACGAAACTGACCGGAGCCTGAACGCTCAACGTAATAACCGGAGTCTGGATACCCAAAGAAACTGACAGGAGCCTGAACGCTCAACGTAATAACCGGAGTCTGGATACCCAACGAAACTGACCGGAGCCTGAATGTTCAACGTAATAAACGGAGTCTGGATACCCAACGAAACTGACCGGAGCCTGAACGCTCAACGTAATAACCGAAGTCTGGATACCCAAAGAAACTGACCGGAGCCTGAACGCTCAACGTAATAACCGGAGTCTGGATACCCAAAGAAACTGACCGGAGCCTGAACGCTCAACGTAATAACCGGAGTCTGGATACCCAACAAAACTGACCGGAGCCTGAACGCTCAACGTAATAACCGGAGTCTGGATACCCAAAGAAACTGACAGGAGCCTGAACGCTCAACGTAATAACCGGAGTCTGGATACCCAACGAAACTGACCGGAGCCTGAATGTTCAACGTAATAAACGGAGTCTGGATACCCAACGAAACTGACCGGAGCCTGAACGCTCAACGTAATAACCGAAGTCTGGATACCAAACGAAACTGACCGGAGCCTGAATGATCTACGTAATAACCGGAGTCTCGATACCCAACGAAACTGACCGGAGCCTGAATGATCAACGTAATAACCGGAGTCTGGATACACAACGAAGTTGACCGGAGCCTGAACGCTCAACGTAATAACCGGAGTCTGGATACCCAACAAAACTGACATGAGCCTGAACGCTCAACGTAATAACCGGAGTCTGGATACCCAACGAATCTGACTGGAGCCTGAACGCTCGAAGTAATAATCGGAGTCTGGATACACAACGAAACTGACCGGTGCCTGAACGCTCAACGTAATAACCTGAGTCTGGATACCCAACGAAACTGATCAGAGCCTGAACGCTCAACGTAATAACCTGAGTCTTGATACCCAACGAAACTGACCGAAGCCTCAACATTCAATGTAATAACAGGAGTCTGGATACCCAACAAAACTTACCGAAACCTGAACGCTCAACGTAAAAAACCGGAGTCTGGATACCCAACGAAACTGACCGGAGCCTGGACGCTCAACGTAATAACTAGAGTCTGGATACACAACGGAACTGACCGGTGCCTGAAAGCCCAACGTAATAACCGGAGTCTGGATACCCAAAGAAACTGACCGGAGCCAAAACGCTCAACGTAATAACCTGAGTCTGGATACCCAACGAAACTGACCGGAGCCTGAACACTCAACGTAAGAACCGGAGTCTGGATACCCAATGAAACTGACCGGAGCCTGAACCCTCAACATAATAACCGGAGTCTGGATACCCAACAAAACTGACCGGAGCCTAAACGCTCAACGTAAAAACCAGAGTCTGGATACCCAATGAAACTGACCGGAGACTGAATGCTCAACGTAATAACCGGAGTCTGGATACCCAACGAAACTGACCGGAGCCTGAACGTTCAACGTAATAAACTGAGTCTGGATACCCAATGAAACTGACCGGAGCCTGAACGCTCAACGTAATAACCAAAGTCTGGATACCAAACGAAACTGACCGGAGCCTGAACGCTCAACGTAATAACCGGAGTCTGGATACCCAAAGAAACTGACAGGAGCCTGAACGCTCAACGTAATAACCGGAGTCTGGATACCCAAAGAAACTGACCGGAGCCTGAACGCTCAACGTAATAACCGGAGTCTGGATACCCAACGAAACTGACCGGAGCCTGAACGCTCAACGTAATAACCGGAGTCTGGATACCCAAAGAAACTGACACGAGCCTGAACGCTCAACGTAATAACCGAAGTCTGGATAACCAAAGAAACTGACCGGAGCCTGAATGTTTAACGTAATAAACGGAGTCTGGATACCCAACGAAACTGACCGGAGCCTGAACGCTCAACGTAATAACCGAAGTCTGGATACCAAACGAAACTGACCGGAGCCTGAACGCTCAACGTAATAACCGGAGTCTGGATACCCAAAGAAACTGACCGGAGCCTGAACGCTCAACGTAATAACCGGAGTCTGGATACCCAAAGAAACTGACCGGAGCCTGAACGCTCAACGTAATAACCGGAGTCTGGATACCCAACGAAACTGACCGGAGCCTGAACGCTCGACGTAATAACCGGAGTCTGGATACCCAAAGAAACTGACAGGAGGCTGAACGCTCAACGTAATAACCGGAGTCTGGATAACCAAAGAAACTGACCGGAGCCTGAATGTTTAACGTAATAAACGGAGTCTGGATACTCAACAAAAATGACCGGAGCCTGAACGCTCAACGTAATAACCGAAGTCTGGATACCAAACGAAACTGACCGGAGCCTGAATGATCTACGTAATAACCGGAGTCTAGATACCCAACGAAACTGACCGGAGCCTGAATGATCAACGTAATAACCGGAGTCTGGATACACAACGAAACTGACCGGAGCCTGAACGTTCAACGTAATAAACGGAGTCTGGATACCCAACGAAACTGACCGGAGGCAGAAAGCTCAACGTAATAACCGAAGTCTGGATACCAAACGAAACTGACCGGAGCCTGAATGCTCTACGTAATAACCGGAGTCTGGATACCCAACGAAATTGACTGGAGCCTGAACGATCAACGTAATAACCGGAGTCTGAATACACAACGAAATTGACCGGAGCCTGAACGCTCAACAAAATAACCGGAGTCTGGATACCCAACGAAACTGACCGGAGCCTGAACGCTCAACGTAATAACCGGAGTCTGGATACCAAAAGAAACTGACTGGAGCCTGAACGCTCAACTTAATAACCGGAGTCTGGATACCCAACGAAACTGATCGGAGCCTGAACGTTCAACGTTATAACCGGAGTCTGGATACCCAAAGAAACTGACCGGAGCCTGAACGCTCAACGTAATAACCGGAGTCTGGATACCCAACGAAACTGACCGGAGCCTGAACGCTCAATGTAATAACCTGAGTTTGGATACCCAACGAAACTGACAAGAGCCTGAACCCACAACATAATAACCGGAGTCTGGATACCCAACAAAACTGACCGGAGCCTAAACGCTCAATGTAAAAACCAGAGTCTGGATACCCAACGAAACTGACCGGAGCCTGAATGCTCAAGGTAATAACCGGAGTCTGGATAACCAACGAAACTGACCAGAGCCTGAATGTTCAACGTAATAAACGGAGTCTGGATACACAATGAAGCTGACCGGAGCCTGAACGCTCAACGTAATAACCGAAGTCTGGATACCAAACGAAATTGACTGGAGCCTGAACGCTCAACGCAATAACCGGAGTCTGGATACCCAAAGAAACTGACCGGAGCTTGAACGCTCAACGTAATAACCGGAGTCTGGATACCCAACGAAACTGACCGGAGCCTGAACGCTCAATGTAACAACCGGAGTCTGGATACACAACGAAATTGACCGGAGCCTGAACGTTCAACAAAATAACCGGAGTCTGGATACCCAACGAAACTGACCGGAGCCTGAACACTCAACGTAAGAACCGGAGTCTGGATACCCAATGAAACTGACCGGAGCCTGAACCCTCAACATAATAACCGGAGTCTGGATACCCAACAAAACTGACCGGAGCCTAAACGCTCAACGTAAAAACCAGAGTCTGGATACCCAACGAAACTGACCGGAGCCTGAATGCTCAACGTAATAACCGGAGTCTGGATACACAATGAAACTGACCGGAGCCTGAACGTTCAACGTAATAAACGGAGTCTGGATACCCAACAAAACTGACCGAAGCCTGAACGCTCAACGTAATAACCGAAGTCTGGATACCAAACGAAACTGACCGTTGCCTGAACGCTCTACGTAATAACCGGAGTCTGGATACCCAAAGAAATTGACTGGAGCCTGAACGCTCAACGTAATAACCGGAGTCTGGATACACAACGAAACTGACCGGTGCCTGAACGCTCAACGTAATAACCGGAGTCTGGATACCCAAAGAAACTGATCGGAGCCTGAACGCTCAACGTAATAACCTGAGCCTGGATACCCAACGAAACTGACCAGAGCCTGAACACTCAACGTAATAACCGGAGTCTAGATACCCAACAAAACTGACCGGAGCCTGAACCCTCAACATAATAACCGGAGTCTGGATACCGAACAAAACTGACCGGAGCCTAAACGCTCAATGTAAAAACCAGAGTCTGAATACCCAACGAAACTGACCGGAGCCTGAATGTTCAACGTAATAAACGGAGTCTGGATACCCAACGAAACTGACCGGAGCCTGAACGCTTAACGTAATAACCGAAGTCTGGATACCAAACGAAACTGACCTGAGCCTGAACGCTCAACAAAATAACCGGAGTCTGGATACCCAACAAAACTGACCGGAGGCTGAACGCTCAACGTAATAACCGGAGTCTGGATACCCAAAGAAACTGACCAGAGCTTGAACGCTCAACGTAATAACCAGAGTCTGGATACCCAACGAAACTGACCGGAGCCTGAACGTTCAACGTAATAACCGGAGTCTGGATACTCAAAGAAACTGACCGGAGCCTGAACGCTCAACGTAATAACCGAAGTCTGGATACCCAAAGAAACTGACCGGAGCCTGAACGCTCAACGTAATAACCGGAGTCTGGATACCCAAAGAAACTGACCGGAGCCTGAACGCTCAACGTAATAACCGGAGTCTGGATACCCAACGAAACTGACCGGAGCCTGAACGCTCAACGTAATAACCGGAGTCTGGATACCCAAAGAAACTGACAGGAGCCTGAACGCTCAACGTAATAACCGGAGTCTGGATACCCAACGAAACTGACCGGAGCCTGAATGTTCAACGTAATAAACGGAGTCTGGATACCCAACGAAACTGACCGGAGCCTGAACGCTCAACGTAATAACCGAAGTCTGGATACCAAACAAAACTGACCGGAGCCTGAATGATCTACGTAATAACCGGAGTCTCGATACCCAACGAAACTGACCGGAGCCTGAATGATCAACGTAATAACCGGAGTCTGGATACACAACGAAGTTGACCGGAGCCTGAACGCTCAACGTAATAACCGGAGTCTGGATACCCAACAAAACTGACATGAGCCTGAACGCTCAACGTAATAATCGGAGTCTGGATACCCAACGAAACTGACCGAAGCCTGAACGCTCAACGTAAAAATCGGAGTCTGGATACCCAACAAAACTGACCGGAGCCTAAATGCTCAACGTAAAAACCAGAGTCTGGATACCCAACGAATCTGACTGGAGCCTGAACGCTCGAAGTAATAATCGGAGTCTGGATACACAACGAAACTGACCGGTGCCTGAACGCTCAACGTAATAACCTGAGTCTGGATACCCAACGAAACTGATCAGAGCCTGAACGCTCAACGTAATAACCTGAGTCTTGATACCCAACGAAACTGACCGAAGCCTCAACATTCAATGTAATAACAGGAGTCTGGATACCCAACAAAACTTACCGGAACCTGAACGCTCAACGTAAAAAACCGGAGTCTGGATACCCAACGAAACTGACCGGAGCCTGGACGCTCAACGTAATAACTAGAGTCTGGATACACAACGAAACTGACCGGTGCCTGAAAGCCCAACGTAATAACCGGAGTCTGGATACCCAAAGAAACTGACCGGAGCCAAAACGCTCAACGTAATAACCTGAGTCTGGATACCCAACGAAACTGACCGGAGCCTGAACACTCAACGTAAGAACCGGAGTCTGGATACCCAATGAAACTGACCGGAGCCTGAACCCTCAACATAATAACCGGAGTCTGGATACCCAACAAAACTGACCGGAGCCTAAACGCTCAACGTAAAAACCAGAGTCTGGATACCCAATGAAACTGACCGGAGACTGAATGCTCAACGTAATAACCGGAGTCTGGATACCCAACGAAACTGACCGGAGCCTGAACGTTCAACGTAATAAACGGAGTCTGGATACCCAATGAAACTGACCGGAGCCTGAACGCTCAACGTAATAACCAAAGTCTGGATACCAAACGAAACTGACCGGAGCCTGAACGCTCAACGTAATAACCGGAGTCTGGATACCCAAAGAAACTGACAGGAGCCTGAACGCTCAACGTAATAACCGGAGTCTGGATACCCAAAGAAACTGACCGGAGCCTGAACGCTCAACGTAATAACCGGAGTCTGGATACCCAACGAAACTGACCGGAGCCTGAACGCTCAACGTAATAACCGGAGTCTGGATACCCAAAGAAACTGACACGAGCCTGAACGCTCAACGTAATAACCGAAGTCTGGATAACCAAAGAAACTGACCGGAGCCTGAATGTTTAACGTAATAAACGGAGTCTAGATACCCAACGAAACTGACCGGAGCCTGAACGCTCAACGTAATAACCGAAGTCTGGATACCAAACGAAACTGACCGGAGCCTGAACGCTCAACGTAATAACGGGAGTCTGGATACCCAAAGAAACTGACCGGAGCCTGAACGCTCAACGTAATAACCGGAGTCTGGATACCCAAAGAAACTGACCGGAGCCTGAACGCTCAACGTAATAATCGGAGTCTGGATACCCAACGAAACTGACCGGAGCCTGAACGCTCGACGTAATAACCGGAGTCTGGATACCCAAAGAAACTGACAGGAGGCTGAACGCTCAACGTAATAACCGGAGTCTGGATAACCAAAGAAACTGACCGGAGCCTGAATGTTTAACGTAATAAACGGAGTCTGGATACTCAACAAAAATGACCGGAGCCTGAACGCTCAACGTAATAACCGAAGTCTGGATACCAAACGAAACTGACCGGAGCCTGAATGATCTACGTAATAACCGGAGTCTAGATACCCAACGAAACTGACCGGAGCCTGAATGATCAACGTAATAACCGGAGTCTGGATACACAACGAAACTGACCGGAGCCTGAACGTTCAACGTAATAAACGGAGTCTGGATACCCAACGAAACTGACCGGAGGCAGAACGCTCAACGTAATAACCGAAGTCTGGATACCAAACGAAACTGACCGGAGCCTGAATGCTCTACGTAATAACCGGAGTCTGGATACCCAACGAAATTGACTGGAGCCTGAACGATCAACGTAATAACCGGAGTCTGAATACACAACGAAATTGACCGGAGCCTGAACGCTCAACAAAATAACCGGAGTCTGGATACCCAACGAAACTGACCGGAGCCTGAACGCTCAACGTAATAACCGGAGTCTGGATACCAAAAGAAACTGACCGGAGCCTGAACGCTCAACTTAATAACCGGAGTCTGGATACCCAACGAAACTGATCGGAGCCTGAACGTTCAACGTTATAACCGGAGTCTGGATACCCAAAGAAACTGACCGGAGCCTGAACGCTCAACGTAATAACCGGAGTCTGGATACCCAACGAAACTGACCGGAGCCTGAACGCTCAATGTAATAACCTGAGTTTGGATACCCAACGAAACTGACAAGAGCCTGAACCCACAACATAATAACCGGAGTCTGGATACCCAACAAAACTGACCGGAGCCTAAACGCTCAATGTAAAAACCAGAGTCTGGATACCCAACGAAACTGACCGGAGCCTGAATGCTCAAGGTAATAACCGGACTCTGGATAACCAACGAAACTGACCAGAGCCTGAATGTTCAACGTAATAAACGGAGTCTGGATACACAATGAAACTGACCGGAGCCTGAACGCTCAACGTAATAACCGAAGTCTGGATACCAAACGAAATTGACTGGAGCCTGAACGCTCAACGCAATAACCGGAGTCTGGATACCCAAAGAAACTGACCGGAGCTTGAACGCTCAACGTAATAACCGGAGTCTGGATACCCAACGAAACTGACCGGAGCCTGAACGCTCAATGTAACAACCGGAGTCTGGATACACAACGAAATTGACCGGAGCCTGAACGTTCAACAAAATAACCGGAGTCTGGATACCCAACGAAACTGACCGGAGCCTAAATGCTCAACGTAATAACCGGAGTCTGGATACCAAAAGAAACTGACCGGAGCCTGAACGCTCAACTTAATAACCGGAGTCTAGATACCCTACGAAACTGATCGGAGCCTGAACGCTCAACGTAATAACCGGAGTCTGGATACCCAAAGAAACTGACCGGAGCCTGAACGCTCAACGTAATAACCGGAGTCTGGATACCCAACGAAACTGACCGGAGCCTGAACCCTCAACATAATAACCGGAGTCTGGATACCCAACAAAACTGACCGGAGCCTAAACGCTCAATGTAAAAACCAGAGTCTGGATACCCAACGAAACTGACCGGAGCCTGAATGCTCAACGTAATAACCGGAGTCTGGATACCCAACGAAACTGACCGGAGCCTGAACGTTCAACGTAATAAACGGAGTCTGGATACCCAACGAAACTGACTGGAGCCTGAACGCTCTATGTAATAACCGGAGTCTGGATACCCAACGAAATTTACTGGAGCCTGAACGATCAACGTAATAACCGGAGTCTGGATACACAACGAAATTGACCGGAGCCTGAACGCTCAACAAAATAACCGGAGTCTGGATACCCAACGAAACTGACCGGAGGCTGAACGCTCAACGTAATAACCGGAGTCTCGATACCCAAAGAAACTGACCGGAGCTTGAACGCTCAACGTAATAACCGGAGTCTGGATACCCAACTAAACTGACCGGTGCCTGAACGCTCAACGTAACAACCGGAGTCTGGATACACAACGAAATTGATCGGAGTCTGAACGCTCAACAAAATAACCGGAGTCTGGATACCCAACGAAAATGACCGGATCCTAAACGCTCAACGCAATAACCGGAGTCTGGATACCAAAAGAAACTGACCGGAGCCTGAACGCTCAACTTAATAACCGGAGTCTGGATACCCAACGAAACTGATCGGAGCCTGAACGCTCAACGTAATAACCGGAGTCTGGATACACAAATAAACTGACCGGAGCCTGAACGCTCAACGTAATAACCGGAGTCTGGATACCCAACGAAACTGACCGGAGCCTGAACCCTCAACATAATAATCGAAGTTGGATACCCAACAAAATTGACCGGAGCCTAAACGCTCAATGTAAAAACCAGAGTCTGGATACCCAACGAAACTGACCGGAGCCTGAATGCTCAACGTAATAACCGGAGTCTGGATACCCAACGAAACTGACCGGAGCCTGAACGTTCAACATAATAAACGGAGTCTGGATACCCAACGAAACTGACCGGAGCCTGAACGCTCAACGTAATATCCGAAGTCTCGATACCAAACGAAACTGACCGGAGCCTGAACGCTCTACATAATAACCGGAGTCTGGATACCCAACGAAATTGACTGGAGCCTGAACGATCAACGTAATAACCGGAGTCTGGATACACAACAAAATTGACCGGAGCCTGAACGCTCAACAAAATAACCGGAGTCTGGATACCCAACGAAACTGACAGGAGGATGAACGCTCAACGTAATAACCGGAGTCTGGATACCCAAAGAAACTGACCGGAGCCTGAACGCTCAACGTAATAACCGGAGTCTGGATACCCAACAAAACTGACCGGAGCCTGAACGCTTAACGTAATAACCGGAGTCTGGATACCCAACGAATCTGACCAGAGCCTGAACCCTTAACGTAAAAACCGGAGTCTGGATACCGAACAAAACTGACTAGAGCCTGAACGTTCAACGTAATAACCGGAGTCTGGATACACAACGAAACTGACTGGTGCCTGAACGCTCAACGTAATAACCTGAGTCTGGATACCCAACGAAACTGACCAGAGCCTGAACGCTCAACGTAATAACCGGAGTCTGGATACCCAACAAAACTGACTGGAGCCTGAACGATCAACGTAATAACCGGAGTCTGGATACCCAACGAAACTGACCGGAGCCTGAATGCTCAACGTAATAACCGGAGTCTGGATAACCAACGAAACTGACCGGAGCCTGAACGTTCAACGTAATAAACGGAGTCTGGATACCCCATGAAACTGACCGGAGCCTGAACGCTCAACGTAATAACCGAAGTCTGGATACCAAACGAAACTGACTAGAGCCTGAACGCTCTACGTAATAACCGGAGTCTGGATACCCAAACGAAACTGACCGGAGCCTGAACGCTCAACGTAATAACCGGAGTCTGGATACACAACGAAATTGACCGGAGCCTGAACGCTCAACAAAATAACCGGAGTCTGGATACCCAACGAAACTGACCGGAGCCTAAACGCTCAACGTAATAACCGGAGTCTGGATACCAAAAGAAACTGACCGGAGCCTGAACGCTCAACGTAATAACCGGAATCTGGATACCTAACGAAACTGACCAGAGCCTGAACGCTCTACGTAATAACCGGAGTCTGGATACCCAAAGAAACTGAGCGGAGCCTGAACGCTCAACGTAATAACCGGAGTCTGGATACCCAACGAAACTGACCGGAGCCTGAACCCTTAACATAATAACCGGAGTCTGGATACCCAACAAAACTGACCGGAGCCTAAACGCTCAACGTAAAAACCAGAGTCTGGATACCCAACGAAACTGACCGGAGCCTGAACGATCAACGTAATAACCGGAGTCTGGATACCCAACGAAACTGACCGGAGCCTGAACGCGCAACGTAATAACCGGAGTCTGGATACCCAAAGAAACTGACAAGAGCCTGAACGCTCAACGTAATAACCGGAGTCTGGATAACCAAATAAACTGACCGGAGCCTGAATATTTAACGTAATAAACGGAGTCTGGATACCCAACAAAACTGACCGGAGCCTGAACGCTCAACGTAATAACCGAAGTCTGGATACCAAACGAAACTGACCGGAGCCTGAATGATCTCGTAATAACCGGAGTCTGGATACCCAACGAAACTGACCGGAGCCTGAATGATCAACGTAATAACCGGAGTCTGGATACACAACGAAACTGACCGGAGCCTGAACGTTCAACGTAATAAACGGAGTCTAGATACCCATCGAAACTGACCGGAGGCTGAACGCTCAACGTAATAACCGAAGTCTGGATACCAAACGAAACTGACCGGAGCCTGAATGCTCTACGTAATAACCGGAGTCTGGATACCCAACGAAATTGACTGGAGCCTGAACGATCAACGTAATAACCGGAGTCTGGATACACAACGAAATTGACCGGAGCCTGAACGCTCAACAAAATAACCGGAGTCTGGATACCCAACGAAACTGACCGGAGCCTGAACGCTCAACGTAATAACCAGAGTCTGGATACCAAAAGAAACTGACCGGAGCCTGAACGCTAAACTTAATAACCGGAGTCTGGATACCCAACGAAACTGATCGGAGCCTGAACGTTCAACGTTATAACCGGAGTCTGGATACCCAAAGAAACTGACCGGAGCCTGAACGCTCAACGTAATAACCGGAGTCTAGATACCCAACGAAACTGACCGGAGCCTGAACGCTCAATGTAATAACCTGAGTTTGGATACCCAACGAAACTGACAAGAGCCTGAACCCACAACATAATAACCGGAGTCTGGATACCCAACAAAACTGACCGGAGCCTAAACGCTCAATGTAAAAACCAGAGTCTGGATACCCAACAAAACTGACCGGAGCCTGAATGCTCAACGTAATAACCGGAGTCTGGATAACCAACGAAACTGACCGGAGCCTGAATGTTCAACGTAATAACCGGAGTCTGGATACCCAACGAAACTGACCGGAGCCTGAACGCTCAACGTAATAACCGGAGTCTGGATACCCAAAGAAACTGACAGGAGCCTGAACGCTCAACGTAATAACCGGAGTCTGGATAACCAAATAAACTGACCGGAGCCTGAATGTTTAACGTAATAAACGGAGTCTGGATACCCAACGAAACTGACCGGAGCCTGAACGCTCAACGTAATAACCGAAGTCTGGATACCAAACGAAACTGACCGGAGCCTGAATGATCTCGTAATAACCGGAGTCTGGATACCCAACGAAACTGACCGGAGCCTGAATGATCAACGTAATAACCGGAGTCTGGATACACAACGAAACTGACCGGAGCCTGAACGTTCAACGTAATAAACGGAGTCTGGATACCCAACGAAACTGACCGGAGGCTGAACGCTCAACGTAATAACCGAAGTCTAGATACCAAACGAAACTGACCGGAGCCTGAATGCTCTACGTAATAACCGGAGTCTTGATACCCAACGAAATTGACTGGAGCCTGAATGATCAACGTAATAACCGGAGTCTGGATACACAACGAAATTGACCGGAGCCTGAACGCCCAACAAAATAACCGGAGTCTGGATACCCAACGAAACTGACCGGAGCCTGAACGCTCAACTTAATAACCAGAGTCTGGATACCAAAAGAAACTGACCGGAGCCTGAACGCTAAACTTAATAACCGGAGTCTGGATACCCAACGAAACTGATCGGAGCCTGAACGTTCAATGTTATAACCGGAGTCTGGATACCCAAAGAAACTGACCGGAGCCTGAACGCTCAACGTAATAACCGGAGTCTGGATACCCAACGAAATTGACCGGAGCCTGAACGCTCAATGTAATAACCTGAGTTTGGATACCCAACGAAACTGACAAGAGCCTAAACCCACAACATAATAACCGGAGTCTGGATATCCAACAAAACTGACCGGAGCCTAAACGCTCAATGTAAAAACCAGAGTCTGGATACCCAACGAAACTGACCGGAGCCTGAATGCTCAACGTAATAACCGGAGTCTGGATAACCAACGAAACTGACCGGAGCCTGAATGTTCAACGTAATAAACGGAGTCTGGATACACAACGAAACTGACCGGAGCCTGAATGCTCAACGTAATAACCGGAGTCTGGATACCCAAAGAAACTGTCCGGAGCCTGAACGCTCAACGTAATAACCGGAGTCTGGATACCCAACGAAACTGACCGGAGCCTGAACCCTCAACATAATAACCGGAGTCAGGATACCCAACAAAAGTGACCGGAGCCTAAACGCTCAATGTAATAACCGGAGTCTGGATACCCAACGAAACTGACCGGAGCCTGAACGTTCAACGTAATAAACGGAGTCTGGATACCCAACGAAACTGACCGGAGCCTGAACGCTCAACGTAATATCCGAAGTCTCGATACCAAACGAAACTGTCCGGAGCCTGAACGCTCTACATAATAACCGGAGTCTGGATACCCAACGAAATTGATTGGAGCCTGAACGATCAACGTAATAACCGGAGTCTGGATACACAACAAAATTGACCGGAGCCTGAACGCTCAACAAAATAACCGGAGTCTGGATACCCAACGAAACTGACCGGAGCCTGAACGCTCAACTTAATAACCAGAGTCTGGATACCAAAAGAAACTGACCGGAGCCTGAACGCTCAACGTAATAACCGGAGTCTGGATACCCAACGAAACTGACCGGAGCCTGAACGCTTAACGTAATAACCGGAGTCTGGATACCCAACGAATCTGACCAGAGCCTGAACCCTTAACGTAAAAACCGGAGTCTGGATACCCAACAAAACTGACTAGAGCCTGAATGCTCAACGTAATAACCGGAGTCTGGATACACAACGAAACTGATCGGTGCCTGAACCCACAACATAATAACCGGAGTCTGGATACCCAACAAAACTGACCGGAGCCTAAACGCTCAATGTAAAAACCAGAGTCTGGATACCCAACGAAACTGACCGGAGCCTGAACGCTCAACGTAATAACCGGAGTCTGGATACCCAACGAAACTGACCAGAGCCTGAACGCTCAACGTAAAAAACCGGAGTCTGGATACCCAACGAAACTTACCGGAGCCTGAACGCTCAACGTAATAACCGGAGTCTGGATACACAACGAAACTGACCGGTGCCTGAATGCTCAACGTAATAACCGGAGTCTGGATACCCAAAGAAACTGACCGGAGCCTGAACGCTCAACGTAATAACCTGAGTCTGGATACCCAACGAAACTGACCGGAGCCTGAACACTCAACGTAATAACCGGAGTCTGGATACCCAACAAAACTGACCGGAGCCTGAACCCTCAACATAATAACCAGAGTCTGGATACCCAACAAAACTGACCGGAGCCTAAACGCTCAACGTAAAAACCAGAGTCTGGATACCCAACGAAACTGACCGGAGCCTGAATGCTCAACGTAATAACCGGAGTCTAGATACCCAACGAAACTGACCGGAGCCTGAATGTTCAACGTAATAAACGGAGTCTGGATACCCAACAAAATTGACCGGAGCCTGAACGCTCAACGTAATAACCGAAGTCTGGATACCAAACGAAACTGACCGGAGCCTGAACGCTCTACGTAATAACCGGAGTCTGGATACCCAACGAAATTGACTGGAGCCTGAACGATCAACGTAATAACCGGAGTCTGGATACACAACGAAATTGACCGGAGCCTGAACGTCAACGAAATAACCGGAGTCAGGATACCCAACGAAACTGACCGGAGCCTGAACCCTCAACGTAAAAACCGAAGTCTGGATACCCAACAAAACTGACTGGAGCCTGAACGATCAACGTAATAACCGGAGTCTGGATACCCAACGAAACTGACCGGAGCCTGAACGCTCAACGTAATAACCGGAGTCTAGATACCCAACGAAACTGACCGGAGCCTGAACCCTCAACGTAAAAACCGGAGTCTAGATACCCAACAAAACTGACTGGAGCCTGAACGCTCAACAAAATAACCGGAGTCTGGATACCCAACGAAACTGACCGGAGCCTGAGCGCTCAACGTAATAACCGGAGTCTGGATACCAAAAGAAACTGACCGGAGCCTGAACGCTCAACTTAATAACCGGAGTCTGGATACCCAACGAAACTGATCGGAGCCTGAACGCTCAACATAATAACCGGAGTCTGGATACCCAAAGAAACTGACCGGAGCCTGAACGCTCAACGTAATAACCGGAGTCTGGATACCCAACGAAACTGACCGGAGTCCGAACGCTCAATGTAATAACCTGAGTTTGGATACCCAACGAAACTGACAAGAGCCTGAAACCACAACATAATAACCGGAGTCTGGATACCTAACAAAATTCACCGGAGCCTAAACGCTCAATGTAAAAACCAGAGTCTGGATACCCAACGAAACTGACCGGAGCCTGAATGCTCAACATAATAACCGGAGTCTGGATAACCAACGAAACTGACCGGAGCCTGAACGTTCAACGTAATAAACGGAGTCTGGATACCCCACGAAACTGACCGGAGCCTGAACGCTCAACGTAATAACCGAAGTCTGGATACCAAACGAAACTGACCGGAGCCTGAACGCTCTACGTAATAACCGGAGTCTGGATACCCAACGAAATTGACTGGAGCCTGAACGATCAACGTAATAACCGGAGTCTGGATACACAACAAAATTGACCGGAGCCTGAACGCTCAACAAAATAACCGGAGTCTGGATACCCAATGAAACTGACCGGAGGCTGAACGCTCAACGTAATAACCGGAGTCTGGATACCCAAAGAAACTGACCGGAGCTTGAACGCTCAACGTAATAACCGGAGTCTGGATACCCAACGAAACTGACCGGAGCCTGAACGCTCAACGTAATAACCGGAGTCTGGATACACAACGAAATTGACCGGAGCCTGAACGCTCAACAAAATAACCGGAGTCTGGATACCCAACGAAACTGACCGGAGCCTAAACGCTCAACGTAATAACTGGAGTCTGGATACCAAAAGAAACTAACCGGAGCCTGAACGCTCAACTTAATAACCGGAATCTGGATACCCAACGAAACTGATCGGAGCCTGAACGCTCAACGTAATAACCGGAGTCTGGATACCCAAAGAAACTGAGCGGAGTCTGAACGCTCAACGTAATAACCGGAGTCTGGATACCCAACGAAACTGACCGGAGCCTGAACCCTCAACATAATAACCGGAGTCTGGATACCTAACAAAACTGACCGGAGCCTAAACGCTCAATGTAAAAACCAGAGTCTGGATACCCAACGAAACTGACCGGAGCCTGAATGCTCAACGTAATAACCGGAGTCTTGATACCCAACGAAACTGACCAGAGCCTGAACGTTCAACGTAATAAACGGAGTCTGGATACCCAACGAAACTGACCGGAGCCTGAACGCTCAACGTAATAACCGAAGTCTGGATACCAAACGAAACTGACCGGAGCCTGAACACTCTACGTAATAACCGGAGTCTGGATACCCAACGAAATTGACTGGAGCCTGAACGATCAACGTAATAACCGGAGTCTGGATACACAACGAAATTGACCGGTGTTGCACCCTAAAATTTGACCAACCGGTTCTCCTATCTGACTCGTGGTTTAAATGCATACTTGTGCACAGACAGAGGATATCAGAGTTACAACTTGGGTTTCATTTACTAGATATGGCAGATCCAGTCCAGATCATCAGGGTTTTATTTTCGGGAAATTGTGCGCTCCTCGGTGTTTGCAGCTCACATGGTGATTTCAGGATATTCTGATGCCCGGGGGGGTTTACTGTTCGATTCGATCTGGTCTCGCGCGCTCTTTTATGGTGGTCGTTTGCATTTGTCTGCATTTTTTAGGGTTTAATAGCTTTCTGTAGATTTTTAATAGGCTTTGGGGATTTTTTAGGATTTAAATAGATTTTTTTACATTTTTTAATAGTTTAAATTTTTTTTTAGAATTTTATATAGAATTTTTTTTAAATAGATTTAATGGTATTTATCATTTTTAGAATATAATAGATTTTAAAATAGTTTTAATTGTTTTTAGAATAATATAAAAAGAATATAGTTTTCTTTTATTAATAATAGAATTTTAATAGTTTTAAATAAATAATGTAGAGTTTATTAGAATTTTAATAGAAATTTAATAGATTTAAATCAGTAGAGGTTGTTAGAGTTTTATTAATTTTAGTTTAATATTAGGTTTAATCAGATTTTTAATCATTTTTATATTTAACCAGGTTAATTAGGATTTTAATCATCTTTAGATCTAATTAGGATTAAGATAGTTTAATTTTCGGATTAGTCAGGTTAATTAGTTAATTAGGTTTTGATTGGTTAGACTTAATCAGTTTTAATCCATGTTCATGTTCAGTTTTATGGAGTTTTGCAATCAATTTCGTGGGCCCAGCAGGTTGGAGGCCCAATGGTATTTTCAGTCCAGTTTTTTGTTTGTGTGTGCAGTTTTTGGTCCAGAATTGGCGAGTGACACTTGTCACTATATAAGATGATCCACGCGTTCACACCAGGTCCCACCAACACACCACTCATAACTTCCCCAAAACCTGACACCTGCCCCACTATTTCTCCACTCTCTCTCCACGCAACGCCACGCGTCCTCCATGCAGACTCCCCACTGAGACACTTGTCTCCACTTCACACATCGCCTGAGAAGCCACCGGCGGCCATGCATCCGCCTTAACCAACTCCCGCCGGCAGCCCCAACCGTCACCGGACCACCGCAACCATCGCCGGAACTGATTTTCTGCCCAGAATCCCCAGAAACGCTTCGTTCTTCTCCGATCTTCCTCCATCCACCTTCATCTATACCTCACCGGAGAACTCAACATCGCCGGAAACTGCATCATCTCGCCCAGATTCATCCATCAATCTTCAAAGAAAATCTCCAAAAAACCCAGAAATTCTTCAAACCTTCATTGTTCTTCACGTTTCCAACACCTTCAACCTTCCTCCGTTTCCAGATCGTGAGGACACCCGAGATTCCCAGAACTTCTCCAAGATCTTCAGAACGCTTCAAACGCAATTTTCCCAGAACAAGGTCAAACCTTCATTGTTCTTCCAGAATTTTCCAGCGGCCTTCAACTTTCAGTTTTTCCAGAACGATCTCCTATCATCTTCTCAAGATCGTTCGAACGAGCAACTTCTAGAGAACCTCCAGATCTTCGTCTCTCTCGCGGCGACTTCCTTTGAAGCTTAAAGAACTCCAAGAGCTGGTTCTTGATTCGTCTCCAGGTACACATCTTTTCAAGCTTGAAGCTGGTTTTGCCTGATAGAATGAATGTTGATTAGGTTATTTCGCTGGGATTTAGATTTCATAGGATTTGCTTGTTTGTTTTTTTGGAGAAGGATCTTGAGAGTTTGTTAGAGGAATTGCAGAGAGGAGGAGGATGAGAGAGCGGCTAGGGTTTGCCTTAGGTGAACAGTGATCAGAGCAGTGGAGAGGAAGAGGGGTTTTGTGGTTAGGGTTTCTGATTAGGTTTGGGCTGGGTTAAGCCCAGCGTGTGGTTGCTAGGATCCACCCCCTGGTTTGCTCGTATCCCCCTGCGTGAGAATTGAGTGATGATTCTGGACTGGGCCTTAGGCCCCACTACTATTCGCACCCCCCCATAATGAAGCCCACTTAAAATGAACGGAAAAAACCTGCTAATTGCACCCACGCGTTGTCTTTTTTTGCTTTCAGCTGAATTTCTAATTGATGTGGGCCTGCGCCATTTGCTAGGCGCACCACCCCTCTCTGGCCCACCTTAGAATAACACTGGGCGCATGTGCTATCTGCACCCCCCTTCCCTTTTATTCATTTCTTTTATTCTTTGGATTTCTTTTATATTGTTAGCATTATTAAAAAAATCATAAAAAATAGGAAATTTGGTATTTTTAATTGGTTCTTTTTGCTATAGGTCCATACTTCTGTCTAGAAAAATATGAAAAAATAAAATTGACGTTTTATTTTGTTTTAATATTTTTCATGCATTTTTCTTGTAAATAGCATTTTGTGAAGTTTAGTTTGATGCTTAAATTTGATGATTTTTGTTCTAATAGATGCTTTAGTATTTTTAATCCTTTCTTTTTAGGTTGATTAGTAGACATTGTTAGCTTGTATATACAATTTAGTTCCCATTTTTAGGACTTAATTTTAGGTGTTTAGTTTAGGTGTGGATAACATGAACAAAATTAGGGTTTAAGTGATGACTTAGGAGAATTGAATCATTTCCCTTAGGACTTAGAGATTGAATATTTTAGATATGGGACTATAGGGACTATGGGTAGTTATTAGATCCCTTAGAAATCACTAGGATTCCCCTACTGCTATTAATATACTGTCTATATTTGTTTGACTGGTGTGGTGTGCCCTCTGGGGATTATTGACTTGTCTGTATGGGTATGGGGATTGCTTGGGGATTGGGAGAGCTGAAGACTTGTGATGATGAAGCCATTGGAGATCCAGAGCTTGAAGACCAACTTCCAGAGTTGATGAGGAGATTCCTGCTAGCAGCTGTTGAGGAGATTAGGGTTTAGGGGCTAGGCAGAGCTCTAGATTAGAAAGCTTGTTTCTCAAACATGGAATGCCTTGTCTGCATCCATCCTTTCTCTATGATTCAAAGTCTCTTTCAAATATCCACCTCCTTCCTTTGGAAGGATCAGTGAATGTATTTGAAAGATAGAACTTTTGAGAGAAAACTGTCTGTTTAATGTTAACAGTTGATGAACCACCCTTGGTAGGTAATTGACTGTCTAACATTCATTCACTTCATCTGGTTGACTGATATTCCTCCTGGAGATTGAGACTTGAAGAAAAGCCATTACGGATGGAAGATTGATGACAAAGACCTTGCTGGAAAGCTGTGGAGATAGAGATTGATGCTTGCTGAAGCTTGAAGACTGATGTGGTGCAGAGCTGCTGTGGCTGTTTATTTTCTGCTGTACTTCATTCTTGATGTATTGATTGGTTTTCTGGACTGTATTGTTTGCTGTTTAACCTGTTGGGTTGAAAGTGAATCCTGTTCACTTTTGCCTATTGTTTTCTAGGTTCGAGGTTGAGTGGGACTCCCTTGCCTCGCTTGTATTGCTGCATCCATGCATTTTATTGCTTTACTGTATATATCTGATATTGTTTCTGTTTCTGTCAATTCCCTTAGGATCTCTGTTTCTCTCTGTGCAAGAGAGGAGCATGATAGACATTAGGTCTTAACCCATGCATGACAACACTAGGTTAGTTGATTCCCTTCGCAACCGTAGGTTAGAGTTCTGTCTCTCCTTCCTCAAAACAAACAGAAAAACACAATAAAATTTCAAACTCAATAAAAGACACTTCTTCCGTAAAAGAAGATGAACTCATCAAGACGTCATTTTTGTCCGCTTGGACTGCTAATCAGAAAAACCTTTTTCAGAAGGAATAAAATCAACCAAGACAAGCTTGTGTCGTACGTGGCCCGAACTACGTTTGCTCTGATCTTTCATGCTGTATGAAAGTACGTAGGCATAGGATGCGATATCCTAGCGAGCAACCTTCCCCTCCTTTCCAGTAGGTAGGCGAACTACGTTGACTCTGATTTCTCGTTCCAGACGGGAATACGTAGGCATAAAGTGCGATACTTTGCCGAGTCATTTTATTTTCTTTTTAACCCTGACCTTTAGCTTAGATAGAATAACAATCCATACCCGAAAACAAGCGTGGATCCCGTCGAGTACGACGGACGTGAGGGGTGCTAATACCTTCCCCTTGCGTAACCGACTCCCGAATCCAGGTTTTGGTTGCGATGACCATACCTTTCCCGTGTTGTGCGAGGTTTACTCTGAGCGTTTCCTTTCCCTCCTGTGGGATAAATAACGCACGGTGGCGACTCTTCTGTTCAGCCGGCGCCGATTTTCGCAGTAGCGATAGCTGGCGACTCTGCTGGGGATCCAACGTCCCCTGGCTGCTAAGGACTGCGATGGTTCTTATGCATTTGGGATCCAACGTCCATTAAGAGAGTCAATCCTAACGCTTGTTTTCCCGTCGAGGATTTTGTATGGATTTATATTTCTGACCTTTATTTTCGGCATTATATATATTGATTATTATTGCTGTATTGGGTTGTGACGGGTGTTCATGATTGAGAGATAAGCCGGACCTGGGCTTGAGTGCACCTAGAATTAGAGTAGAAAGTAGTGGGCGCGTGCCGGCTTTGCTTGCATTAGTGTCTCATGAAATCTACACTCGGACGAGGTTCTTCTGGTTGGCTTCTTTTTCTACCCTTTGGGTCGAAGGGGTTGTTGGTCAGCTGAATTGTCGACTCCGGGAACCGATCATTTGGAAGTTGGCTAAGTGAGGCCTCTTCAGGATTTGATGATGCCACTCCTTCTGGGAATCGTATCATCAACCCTGAAAGTCTGTGACGCCGACGACCGCATAGGATGCCATACCTTTGTCAGTTACTAGGACATCCACCTGTGAGAGGGTTTGGGGTTATGCAGGTAACTAGACCTTCAGACTACCGGTTTATTTCTTGATCAGAGATCCTGGGTATTTATGGAGAGTTATGAGGTCTGTCAGAGACCATTTGGAGATGTGTTATGAGGTCTGTCAGAGACCAGTTGGATAGTTCTGGGGTCTGTCAGAGACCAGTTGGAGATGTGATTTGAGGTCTACCAGAGACCAGTTAGAGTTATGGTTTGAGGTCTGTCAGAGACCGTTGTTGGAGCTTTGTTGTAGGTCTATCTGAGACCAGGGTTTGAGGACTTCTATAGAGGCTATCTGAGACCTCTTGATATGGTTCAGGCTATTCAGCTACGGAATTTGGTCCCTGTTGCATGTTATTTGCATTGCATTGTTTGCATACCCATTATCATTGCATCCCATTAACGTGTGTCTGTGCTGCAGGTGCATTTGCATACCCTCCGATTCTAGTGCCCAGACTTCTGAGTATTGATTATGGCTGGTTTGAGGAAAACAGTTGCGTATAAGCTACCTACACCTGATATTACTTCTTTGCTTGGTCTGATATCTCTTGCTGATGAGGAGGTTAGGAGAAGCTTCAGAATGAGTCATGGGAGATTACTGAGATTAGTCTGCAAGCCCACTACTGATGAGATGAACGGGCTGTACACCTTGATGCAGTTCTATGACCCCGCATTGAGATGTTTTACGTTTGCTGACTTCATTCTAGGGCCCACCATTGAGGAGTATGTGGAGTTTACGGAGCTACCCGTGCAGAACAAGGTTCCCTTTATTCACTCTGCTGCTGAGCCCAAGTTGGAGGACTTAGCCAAAGCCTTGCATATGGACGCTGCAGAACTGTTAGTGACTTCTTGGCTTGGGGTTTCAGGTTTCTCTCTTGATTTCTCGGTTGGCAAAGCTCAGGAGTATGCCAAGAGCGGATGTTGGGTGGTTTTCAATGCTATTTTGGCTCTATGCATTTATGGGATTGTGTTGTTTCCTAACTTGCCCAATTTCATAGACTTGGACGCTTTCCATCTATTTGCTGCCGGCAATCCAGTGCCAACGTTGATCGGAGACTTCTACCACTCCTTGCACTACAAGAATGAAAACAGAAGGGGAAAGGTTGTTTACTGCTGTGCTCCTTTGTTGAATATGTGGTTCAAGAGTCATCTTCCCATGAAGGGATCTTTTGTGGAGAGTGCAACCACCGCTAGCTGGTCAGAGCGCTTGATGAGGCTATCTTCCGAAGACGTTGAATGGTTTGATAGAGATCTGCTGGGATCCGAGCTTATCTTCAGTTGTTCTGGGTACCCTAATGTCCCGCTGATAGGAAGAAAAGGGTGTATCAATTACAACTCTTCTCTGTTCATTCGCCAATTCGGATATGCGCTGAAGAGCCCACCAAAGGAGGAAGAAGTACATGAATCTCTGTACTTCACCGGAGACTTGAAGGGGGAGTTATCGGCCAAGCTGCAGCATGCCTGGACGCGTATTAACCGAAGAGGGAAGCCGTTGTTAGGGAAGAATGACTGTCAGGCCTATGCACCTTACAGGGTTTGGATCCGGGAGAGAGCCGGTCAGTTGCGGATGCCGTTTCCAGATGCACCAGCCCTTGTTCCTATTCCGGTAGCAGAGCCAACTACTGTTTCTCGGGAAGCCTACGAGCAAGTTGTGAAAGAAAAAGAGGCCTTGATGAAGATCAACGAAGGGTTAGAGCAGGAACTAGCCCAGATACGCAGTGAGAAAAACAAGGCCGTGCACGCTTTCCAACAGCAGATCGAGCTAGTAAACAGACTAGGGGCTGAGTTGACTGAGGAGAAGAAGAAGCGCGAACGTCTGGGGCAAGATTTCAGAAGCTCCCATGACATGCTTGAATCCAAGAAGAAAGCGCTCGACGCAGCTCACCGAGAGATCTCTTCTTGCAATCAGACTTGGAATGCTACGCTCACCAACAATAAGAAGAGGGAAGATAAGTTGAAGCAGCAAATTTCCGACCTCGAAGAGCAGTTGAAGTCCAGCATCAAGAAGTGTGAAGAAGAAGTGATGACCCGGTATAGTCTCCAGAACGCCCTAAACAAGGCCATCAAAGGCAGAGACGAAGCTGTGTCTCAGAAGCGTAAACTAGAGGATCGCTTCGGAGAAGGGGCATGGGAAGAAACTGCTGAAGACGTGCGACGTGTTCTTAAGAAAAGAAACCAACTTGTTGAAGGGATGCTTGCTCGACCAAGTCATCCGGAGACCAAGAAGTTTCTAGAAGAATACCAGACTTATGGGAGTGTTTGATCTTTTCATGTAGTGACTTGTATGCTTTATTTGCATAGCGCTGACCATCACCAGGATTGTTGGTTGAGGTCATGCCTTCTTATTGTACTCTCAGTGATATTGTATTCTTGGCTTATTGGTTCCTCCGTAATATATGAGGCTTTCTGTGATCCAACTCCGATCTTTGTATTGCTAGCACTGTCACTGCACCGGCACCTTCACACTAGAATCGGGGAATGAATTTCCCTAATGCACAGACACATATTGCATTGCATTCATATTCATATTGCATTGCAGGTAATTATTAAATTGTATCTCATCTCCTGTATCTTCCAGGTCCTCCCAGATTAGCGACCGAAGAATCCCCTGGCAGTCAACCAGAAGCAGCAGTAAGGAAGTCATGAGTCAGGAACAGACTAAGATGCAAGAGGTGCACGACAATATAATGCAGCTCATACAGGTAATGGAAGCCATGGCCGAGAGTCAGAAGCAGTTGCAGAATATGGTGCAGCCTCTGATTGCACGGGCTAATGATAGAGCTGCCGATTTTGCTCAGCCAGAGAATCAAGGTTTTCTCCCAGGCCGCATACGCCAACTTATGGGGATAGACATCAAGCAGGTTCAAGCAGAATTGACGGATGTTCGAGGCCAGCTGGGGCAGTTCACGAGAGATATGCAAGTGTTGCGCTCGAATCAAGAGACGCTAGAAGAAGAGAACTGCTGATTGAAGGCACAGATAGGGTTGATGGCTGAAATATTAAGGAACGTACTCAGGAGAGAAGGATGGCAAATGTCGGAAGACGCGGCTGGCTTGTCTGCTCCTCAGGGGTCTGAAGAACCGCTACCCACGCACGATAGGCGTAAGAGACCCTCTCCACAATTCGAAGCTCAGGATTCTCCTCGTCAGCAGTCGCAATTGATCTTTCAGGATAACTCAAGAAGGTGTGGTAAGAGGATGAGGTCTTCTAACAGATTATTTGATGAGATCCCTGTGGATTATGATCAGCTGGTGCAACTCTTGTTCCAACTTCAACTGGTTGAGCCCCGCATTTTGGTCCCATTAACAGGGCAGCCGCCACCAGACTATGACCTGAACGCCCATTGTGCCTTCCACTCCGGCGCACCGGGGCATATCATTGCAAACTGCAAAGCTTTTAAGCATAAGATTCAAGATTTGCTGGATGAGAAAACAATTGAGTTTGTACCAGGGGGCATAAAAGTTTCAGGGACTGACATTCCCATTTCTCCGCCAGAGGTTGCAGACGAATCGAGGTATATCCCAGAGCCACTGGAAGCTAAGTCCCCATGTCCACAACAGTTGCCGATGCCAGGGTTGAATTTAAGGATGATAACGCGTGAGCCTGAGGAGTCGTCCGAGCAAAGCCAGCAGCCTGCGAAATGCCAGTATCCGGCCCAACAAAGAATTCGGGGAAAGAAGCCAAGGAGGGTGTTTGAAAAGCCTCCCTCAACGTACGCAGATTTGTTACAGACACTACTAAGATTGAACTTGGTGGAGAAAAGAACTCTGGCGCCAATAACCGGCACTCTGCCGGATGACTATGATGCGAGCAGGCACTGTGAATTCCACTCCGGGGCTCCCGGGCATGATATTGAAGGTTGCCACGCGTTCAAGCATAACGTCCAAGATTTAATCGACAGCAGGGTTATTAACTTCTCTAAAAGGGTCCCCAAGGTGGTGCAAGGCCATAGACAAGCAAAAGCCGGGGTGATGAAAAGGTTTCCCAGATTTGATCGGGCCGTTGAGAGAAGATCGAGACAGCAGTAGACTACCCCTGATGATCGCTTCTGAGGATGGTTGACTCGCCAATAAGTCAAAGTGCAGAAAGTCCAGTTCTGAGACACCGACATTTTTCATGTTATCTTGTTCATGTCCTCGCATTTGTAGTTTCTTTTCTGTGTAATTGCAAATTTCGCTCTTAAAACTTGTTGTTTTTTCAATTGATATTGATGAACGAAATGAATATGCATGTTTTGAATTAATCCAGTCGTGTTCACTCTTTGTTTTTCTTTAATGCTTAATGCTTGTTTTAGCAGGAATCTGGGGAGGATGACGAAAACAGATGACGAATAATATTCCGATTGTATGCTTTTGGATAAAAAACTTATTGATGAAATACAGGCATTGTTTCAATCCATAAACACAGGAGATATAAGGAAGATAATCCCTTGATAACCCCTTTCGAGCCAGTAGTAGGAGTTCCTTTTTGAAAATGAAAAAACCCTAAATCTTAAACCCGGGGCAGGGTAGGTGTCAGCTAGTTTGACCAAGCGGTCGAATTACGAAAAGAGTGTCCGTTTGAGGATAAATCACACTTGTATAGGTCGTTCCTAAAGAACCGCAATGGTTAAACCTTGCCGACAAAGAGTGAAACAGTCACATTATTCCACAAAAAGTCAGACAAACCAGTGTCATACGACTTGTTCAAAAAAAAAAAACGAAAAGCGAAAAGAATCAAAAGCCCGCTAAGTCAAAGCTTGAAAACGAATGACTTAGGCAAAAACAGGGGCATCCCGCTGGACTGGAAAATCGAAAGAATCTCAAAAGATACTCAGTCCAGGCAAAGGTTAGGGAATGAAAAAAAAACGAAAAACGAAAAGGATTGTCAAAGAAAAGAAAAAAAAGCCTTCGAAAAGGACAAAGTCGTGTGACTCCAGGCACCCAAAGACGAAAAGCAAATGACTGTCACTCAAAAAACAAAAAAATGTGTGGTATCCTGAACCATCACTCCTATCATTCCACCTCTAATAGGTGAATGCTGAAGTCAGATTAGCTGAACATAGGATTGGAGAACATCACGAAGAATGGGTGGGTCGAAATAAATTTTGAGCCTATATCTTTCCTTGTTAACCGTGAACCTGACCACGTTACAACCCGAAAAAGTCCTAATTGAAACAGGTTTTGGTCAAGAGCATACGTCAGTAAAGATCTCGTCGATTCTGACTCCTAAAAGGGTTCCTCCTACCAGCTTTCATATTGACATTTTGATAATTGATTCATTACATGTCACAAAATTTTTCAGTGAACAGACTTGGATTTTGAAACTGTCATATGCATTGCGTTTAATATATCTTTTATACAGAACAACTTGTGTTACTTGCGAGTAAGCGCATGCCGACAGGAAAGATTCCTACAGTGGAAGGTATGATCGGGATAAAATGCAGAATGCCCAAATGTTTCGTGAACTGGGGCAAGCTATACTGATTAATTCAGGCAGAGTCAGTCATCCTAGAATCAGCAAATCTGAGGCAGTCAGGTCAAGATTCGGCAAATCTCTCATAGTTATGGGCAGTGCTCCACGACTCAGTCGATCAGAGATAAAAGATTTTTGCGAGACCGGGGCAGGTCACCCTAGAAGCACGAAAGTTATGTTCTTGAAACACCCCTTCGAGGTCCGAAATGTAGAAGCAGTCCATGTCTGGTTGTCAGGATACAAAGACTGTAGGGTCCATTCCAAAATTGTTGCAGATTCAGGGGCAAGCTAAGCAAAAATACAAACTGGGGCATGTTAGTATCCCCGAAGCGGAGTTCTCTCCTTTCAGCAAGTGTTCTTTCCTCCCAGTAGAACTCGAAGATTAAGACCATCCCCGCAGAGTTGGTTGTGCATCCAGGCGTTTATTTTGTCAGAATACCGTGGGATACCTGCTCACTCTCCAGCAGAAGTCCAATCATACTTGGCACATCTGCTATTCCCCAGCAGAGTTATATTCCCCAGCAGGATGTTACTTCAACAAGGTGCTTGGTTAAGTTCCCAATTTCCCAGCAGGGTTGACTTCACCCTTCCAGCATTTATTTTGCTGGAATAATTTTGTAGCACCTGGCTATCCCCAGCGGAGTTGGCATTATCTTCATCATTTATTTTGCTGAAGAGGTTTCTGTATCCCGGCAGGTGGAGAGAGCTCTTGCCCAAATGAACTACCAAACGTTCAAGATCTCGGCATGAGACATTCAATGATAATGTCAGTTTCGGCAGTATTCCCCACAGAGTTATCAGGATAAGTTTCTCTTTATTCCCAGGCAGAGTTATTTGTCATCAGGGGTTTCATGAATCAGAATTTCAGAAGTTGCAACCGGTTATCAGAACAGGCGTCCGGTAGTTTGGTTTCCAAATATCCCCAGTAGAGTCAGCCTCAAAGCTGTTGTAACGTCAGTGCTAAGAAGTTTGTGGGTTGGGATCGATGGAGCAATAAGTCCTGACGTGGACGGTGTATTCCCATATTGACTGGATTTCTTTGTGCTAGAGAGGTGGGGGTCCTAGCTGTCGCTTGCGCGAAAATAAGGTGCCGGCATGACAGAAGAGTCGCCACCTTTCGTTATTTATCCCTCAGAGCGGGAAAGGAAACGATCGGAAAAACCTGACGAAAAAAGGGTAAGACAAGGTCATCGCAACCATTGTCTGGGTTCGGGAGTCGGTTACGCAAGGGGAAGGTATTAGCACCCCTCACGTCCGTCGTACTCGACGGGATCCTCGCTTGTTTGTTTACTTGGACGGGTTAGTTATAATCTATCTACCTATCAAGGCTGGCTGAAAGAGAAAAGAAAAATGACTCGGCAAAGCGTCGCGCTTTATGCCTACGTATTCTCATCAGAGAATGAGAAATCAGAGTCAACGTAGTTCGGCTAACTACGGGGGGAGGTTGCTCGCTAGGACATCGCATCCTATGCCTACGTACTTTCATCTGGTATGAAAGATCAGAGCAAACGTAGTTCGGGAAACTACGGGGAAAAATGGCTCAACTAGGAGGGAGACTATCAAGTCCTACTGTTATCATGCCATGGATTCATCCTATGGTTGAGGTTTGAACAGGGAACTCCTAGATGTTGTCATGCATAGGTTTCAACCTAAAAGTCTATCATCAAATCCTCATCAGAAGAAATGAGAGTCCTAAGGGATCATGTCAAGGATACACCAAAACAGACAAAGCATCAGCTTAACAGTAAAATGCATGCAATGCAAGTGAGGGAGGAAATGTGTGTGGGGTTTCAGCCTCCACAAGCTCGTCTCGACCTCAAGCCAGTCATGAAATAACAGTAATCATACTGAAGATAAACAACATGCTATCAAGCAATAACAGATAAAAGAAATGAAGTGCCATCAGGCAAACAAACACATGCCTGAGAAAGAAAGAATATACTCTCTAATCCTAACCCTAACACAGAATCCTGAATCAAATCTAAGCAAAGCCCTAAAGCAAAACCCTAAACAAGAGAAAACAATCCCAGTCTTCAAGCTTCAGAACAAGCTTACCAAAGAAAGGGAGCTAAGTAAGCAGACTCATAGTGTCTTCCTCAGGAGAACACTAGGAGGTGTATACTCAGGAGTCATACCCTATGTGGCTCAACCACTGTGATCAGTTTACGTTCCTCCTCAGGAGAAATTAAACTCACAAGCAGGCTCCAACATCACTGGATATTTAGGAAATCCTATTTGAACTAGTGGAACTAAGTGAATAGACTCATAGGACCTTCCTCAGGAAAGTACTAGGAGGCTTCCACTTAGGAGTTGTATCCTGCGTGGCTCAACAACTGTGATCAGTTTACATTCCTCCTCAGGAGAAATTAAACTCACAAGTTGGCTCCTACATCATTGGATACTTGAGAAATCCTAGATAAACTAAGGGAACTAAGTGAATAGACCCACAGGACCTTCCTCAGGAAAGTACTAGGAGGCTTCCACTTAGGAGTTGTATCCTATGTGGCTCAACAACTGTGATCAGTTTACATTCCTCCTCAGGAGAAATTAAACTCACAAGTTGGCTCCAACATCATTGGATACTTAAGAAAGAGGTGAGAAGAAAGAATGAAGGTCATTCGTAGTGCCTTCCTCAGGAAAGTACCATGAACTCCCTTCAAACTTCAGGATCTCAAACCTCACAGACAGGGAACAAGCCAAGCTCTGGGTCTCTGAGTCTTGATCTCCAATCTTCTCCTCATGATGCTCTCCATCAAGGATCTTCAAGGCAACACAAGCCCCACAACAAATTCCCCACAATGAACCCCAAAGATGAACAGATAACCACAGGGTACACAAAATCAATAGGCAACTTCAGAAAATACCTAAAAATACTAAACCAAAGGGGAAAAATCTAACAATTATTCACAAGGGTCTACAATATCTACCCATAACATCTACATAGGCCTCTACCTAAAAATCAAGACAAACCTCAATCAAAGAAAGGGATTCTTCACCTAAACACAAATTAAACCCTAATTAGGATACCCTAAATCCACCCTAATTAAACTAATCAAAATTTAATTCTAAAAAATCTAGAAAAAATCCTATGGGGAACTATGATTCATCATCTAATTGCACAAAAAAGAATGGATAAAAAAACCTAAGGGAAGGTCCTCAAACAATTCCTACAAAATCATGATACCAAATTAAGACTATTTAAAAGCTATTTATTTGGAAAATCTATTAAAAATACTAGACTAAAAAATAAAATCCCATTTTTATTTTTAATATTTTCTACACAAAATGATCTAATCATAGAAAAAAGAAGAATTCAAAAATCATTTTTTATCAATTTTTAATGAATTAAACAAAACAGAAAAAATATTAAACAATATAAAAGAAATTAAATTAATTAAAGAGGGGGGGGGTTGGAATAGCACATCTCGCTAGTTAAAAACATATGGGCCAGAAATAAGGGGGGGTGCGGATAGCGCCAAGCCCAGAATGGCTGGTTTAATGAAACGGCCGCGTTTCATTCATTTGAAATCTTCCCTCCAATTCTCAGACTTAATCACAGCCACTGGATCAGATTAATTGGTCAAATTCTGAAGCGAATCCAAGGGCTATCCTTCATCGTCCCAAATGACACCTAGGGTTTTCAGACCCCTCCTCTCATGCACTCAAATTCGAGCTCCTCTATCTCTCTGCTCAGGCCATGGTTTCACACGATTCCAAAACGAAATTTGCTCTACTAAATGCCTAGAACACAGCCATGCGTACACTTTTTATTAACTCTACCTAGGTTGTTCTAACAGAGGGATTAAAGATCATGGTTCAAATGAAATCAACTGAGATCAACCTTCACTAGTCTTGATTCTAATGGTGTACAGATACTCTTCATGCTACCCTAGCTATTCTAAACCAGTTCTTAGTGCCTAAAACTAACAATCTACACAATTCTTGGAGATTAAAGATTCATGGTTCTGTTATGCATTGTCATGGAATGAGCTATGACTCCTAGGGCTTAATCATCTAGCCTAGTACAACCTTCCTATACCTCTAAAACTAAGCAAGACCATATAATTCAAGAGAATTAAGATGGAGAAGGAACCTGTCAAGAGGTTATGGTGGAGTGATGTAGAGCACGATTCAAGCCTTGGAATTGCTTCTGGATGATCCTTGGATGATCACCAGTCTTCTGTTTGCAATGGTTGTGAAGGAGATGGCTTGTAGTGGAAGAAAACTCAAGTTGCTTCAACTTGAAGAAACCTCTTCAATGGCAATGTATCTCTCTCTTTCTCCTCTGACTTGACTCTCTATCACCAACCTGGATCACTTTCTGATGCACTCTCTTTATAATGATCCTTAGATGTGTCTAGATTCATCTAGAATGTGGTGGAAACTTCTTGAAATTCTCATGTGATGACAAGTTGGATTTCTCATATTCCATGCTTCATGCCTTGCCATTTAGTCTTAAAATACCCTTACATGAGTTATTGAGTGTGGATGAGTGAAAAACAAGTTCATTTTTGGCTTATGTAGGGTTTTTCAACATTGCCTTCTTTTTCAAGTAATAACTTTTCAAAGCATCACCCATTTTTAGACCTCAAATGAAAATTCTAGCTAAACCAATGTTCTCAAAATGGTTTTTCCAATCAAAATGATATATTGGATGACCTATTTTGGATTTGTGGATCTTCCAAATCACTTTTCAATTTCAACTTTTCAAAGTTATAAGCCTTTTTTAGTTCATTTTTGACCAATCATGTAATCTTGTGCTATGAGCTTTTCCAACAATTTGTGACCTTCTTTCTAGACTTAAAATCACATTTTGAGCAACTTTCATGTTTTGAGTTTTTCCATTTGAGGCTTGGAAATAGGAGTTTTAGGCATTGGCTAAAATGACCTATAACTGACAAATGACCAAAATACCCCTGCCTTGTTCAAACCATAAGTTGAGTTCCACAAATCCAATCAAGGACTTCTACCACTCAAATTAAAGCTTAGAAGATGCTCTTCAGCATTCATGTTGGCCAAGAAATCATAGGAATCATCCTGCTAGGGCAAAAGTTGTCTGCAAGTTGGGTGACTTTCAAGGACCCAGATTCACACACCTCTGCTGACCTGTAATTTGTCAAAACCATATCTTAAGCTCTGTAACTCCTGTCAAGGACTTCCACCACTCAAATTAAAGCTTAGAACAAGCTCTACAACATTCATGTTGTGGGGAAGATGAGATATCAATCACATCTATAGCTAAAACTGCCTGGAAGATAGGGATCAAATTAGGGTTTTTTCACTGACAATCCTTGGAAACCCTAATTCAAAACTTCTCAAACTCCTCAATCATGATGAGTTGGTCTAGGAATCACCTTTACAACATCTCTATGCATCATTCCATGATCTCATGGCTCTTGGGTTAGGTCTCAACCTTCTCCAAATTATCAGCTGATCCAGGGTTGACCCAGTCAAAAACCCTAATTCATCATTCATGGCTGAATCTTCTGAACTCTTGCATAATGACCTCTTTGGACTTCATGATGGCTATCAAGACATCTCATAGGCTTTCTCAAAACATCAAGTTCATTCTCAAAGTCTCAGAATCATCTGAGGAGCACCCACAACTCTCAAGCTATGAAGCACACAATCCTGGTTTCAACCCATTCCTCTGAGGATCTCTTGAACTTTCTGATGAAGGTATCTATTTCCAAACACTCAATGAATAAATAACTGTTGGTCAAATTTTGGGGTGCAACAGCTGCCCCTATTCAAACGGCTTGAACCTGACTGGGTGAGAAGCGAACGGCTCTCAACCAATCAAGGTGCGAGACGATTGAATACCGGTAAACCCGAAAATTTGCCAACTGCACGAGCACACGATACTCTGCGGGGAACAAATCTTCGAATACTACCTTCAGACAACCAAAATACCCCGCATCGCTGCTGGAGAACTAAACCATCTGACGTCGCCGTCGGAAACAAACATCGCTTTGAGAGACACTCGACATCGCCGTCGTACAGAATTCATCTCTGCTGGGGATTTAAAGAGTCTGACCTCGCCGTCAAATCCAAACATTCAACCTCGCCGTCGAATAAACATCCAACCTCGCCGTCAGAAGCAAACATGATCTGACCTTGCCGTCAAATCTAAACGTTCGACCTCGCCGTCGAACAAACATCCAACCTCGCCGTCGGAAGCAAACATGATCTTAAACATCTCTGACCTGGGGTTCACCCCTGGTAAATGGAACTTGCGTATTTGGAGCTACTATGCTGGGGATGAGAGACTCAACCAAGCGCACTCTGATCTGGGGTTCACCCTCAGAACCATGACGAACATCCAAATATTACTGCATACTGAGAAACCGTGGAAGTTCAACACTACAGATATATGAAACCCTGGCCCCTGGCCACTTCCAGCTTCAGCTAGAAAAATCTTTAGGTACTCCTGAAGATGGGATCCTTGGCCTGCAAGGATATAAACTTTGCCTGTCGGCAACTCTACCGGAGGTATCTTCGACTTCAATCTGAAGAAGTGGTCCTTGGCCTTCAAGGATACATGGACCTGCCTTCAGGCAACTCCGCCTCTGCTATAGAGCATCCGAGACTTCAGTCAGGGATATACTCCTTCAGTCCGAAAAAATGAATCTTAGGTCATTCATGACCTTGGGGATAACCTTGCCCTTAGGCACCTTCGCTTCAGCTTAGGAAATCTGTGACTTCAGTCAGAGAAATGGTATCCTGAGCCATTCATGACTCTACGGGGATTCAAACACTTTGCCTTCAGGCAAAACTCCGCTTCAGCTGGAGAAACATTTTCGGCTTCAGTCAGAAGAAACACTATTCACTTGATCGCAATCAATCATCACCTCAGGACAACTGACTTGGTCTTCAGACTCACACGAATCACTCTGTTGTATCTACAACCCTGGAACCTTGTCTTTAGCCCCCCGTTGATTCTTCAACACGGAAATCTGGACTCACCGGAACCTTCTGATATCGCCATCGGGCGCTTACGAAATCCATCTTCAGATTAGACCTCGTTGTTGGAGCAGACATATCATGCTGCTGAGGACTTCAAGAATCATCTTGAACAAACAGATCCGTCGGGCATCTTCAAGAATCGTCCTGAACTGATAACCTTTCCGGAGCAAACATTCTGTTGGGAATTCCAGGAATCTTCCTGGGCAACTCTTGCTGGCGGCGCTATTGGGGAGCTCAAGTATCATACTAGGCGAACAACCCGGGAAGCTGTACTGAGGTCTTTAAGAATCATCTTAAGCAAATGGCCCTGCTGAGGGATTTGAGAATCATCTCGAACTGAAAACTTTGCTGGGGATCTCAAAAATCATCTTGAGCGAGCGAGCGACCGTGGGGATTACACCGGGGTCTTTAAGAATCATCTTAAGAAAGCAACCTTGCTGAGGAGAACATCAAGAATCGTCCTGAGCAACCGGTCTTTCGGTGGAACACCTGTAAGGCAAGAATGATAATGATCTAGATCATGCCTATGATGCATATGCTTCTGCTATGCCCCACACGATGGGAATGATATGCATTTATGCTAAATGCCATGCAATCCTGCACAATTCTATGCAGCGTTTAAATGCTATGCAGTCATGCACAATGCTATGCAATCATGCACAATGATGCGATCCCATCAGCAAAATAAATGCCGAAGGGGGGAAATCCTCCTGTCAAGGAGAAAGAACCGCTCAGATAGAGGAATCGTCCTGCTGAGGAGAATGTGAACACGCCCATATCAATTAGGCTCTGTCTGGGGAACTGATCTTCCGCGAACTGCTGCAGGGGACGAAGCTCTACGAGAACTTGGATCTGCTGATATCAATCGCGAGAATGAACTGCGCGGCCGCCATGGCTACTCTTCTGGGGATGACCACTCTGTGGGGGACCAACTTCAGCTGCTCAACACTCCACTGGGAAAAAACCAATCATGATCTGATCAACTTCCAAGGATTCGGATCTCTTGGACATCTGCAAACTCGGCTGAAGAAGGAGAAATCATTCTGCTTTGCTGGATAGAGTACGACTCTGGGGAAACACAGCATTAACTGCCCCACGCTCTGCTGGGGAAAATTGATCATGATCTGATCAACTTCCAAGGATTCTTCTTTTCTGCGGACTCAGTCGGGGAGGGAAATCATTCTACTCCGCTGGAGAGTGCAACTCTGATGGGGAAACTCAATTCCGCTGGGGAAGAAAGAATCATCTGACTTCGGGGGAGAGTACAACTCTGCAAGGGAATACAACATCAGCCGTTCCAACGCTCTACTGGGGAGGAAGGAATTATCGAACTTCCGGAGAGAGCCTGACTCTGGTGAGGAATCTCAATTCCACTGGAGACTTCAGTCCGGCATCATCAGTTACTGCATCCTTCGGCATACGAACAGCCTTTTGCGAAACCTGCACTTGTGACCCGGTGCGGGGGAGATCTTACTTCAGTGACTTTACTGGGGGAAAACACGAGCTTCGGCTCCCGAACATTGCTCTGAAATCTGCACTTGTGACCCGGTGCTGGGGAAAGACGACAGCATCATTCTTTGGTGCTTGACTCAGCTGATGAGGTGGCGTTCCTTCAGGATGCGTCTGCTTGGGAAAGAGAATCATCTCTGCACGGGGAAACATATCAATGCTCACTATCTGATTCTGATTCTGCGGAGGAGAAACTACTGAACTCTGCTGGAGAAGGAGGACTCATCCTGCTTCGGGGATACGCACGGCACATCTTCTGGCAAGGGTTACACCTGCAACAACACAAACAAACAGACGAGATACCCTCCTCAAAGGGGCCTATCAGGGTCATTATCTTGTGACAATGTTCAGTTAGTTAATTGTTTCAACAATCAATGGGCTTAGGCCCGTAAGTTTATGTATGCGCATTTTATCAGAAAAACACATCGGCGTTATCATTCGCAAACAAAACAGATAAATGCTAAACAGACAAGTAGAATCGCTGAATAATGTGCATTTTATTGATGATGAACCCCTGAATGGGCAAAAATGTTTTACAACAGAGGCAAGCTCCTGGAATGAGGAAGCCGCGCAAAAAGAAAACATAAATATACATCAGTATATACAAATGTCGGCAATCGAGGCGTAGACGAACACCATGAGTTGATCCCTCTAAGACCCACTCGACTTCGACACTTCTCCGATGCTTCAGCTTTGGAAGAGATTGATTCAGATAAACGGCCCTCAGGTCTTCCGAACCACTAAACAATGAAAGTCCATACGCGGAACGCAGTCATTTGCTTATTCAAATCCCTAACTTTTGCGTGAACCGCCCTTCACGGGTTTTCAGTTCACCGGGATACCCTTTTTTGCCGAAGCCGCCCAGTGTAGGTTTTCGACTTCGCGGGTGTACATTTTTTCAATATATCCCTAATTTTTGCCCGAACCTTTTATTCTGTTTTTGGTTCGCCGGGATGCCCCTTTTTTGCCTGGACTCTTTCTTTTTTTTTTGTCCAGCGGGTCGCTTTCAAGCAAAGTATTTTTTAACTGCGTCCGCGTTCACCGGGGATGCAAAATCTTCACCATCCATCGTGGATAACAACAAAGCTCCTCCCGAGAAGACCTTGCTGACGACATACGGCCCTTCGTAATTCGGAGTCCACTTGCCCCGGTGATCGGAGTGTGGCGGAAGAATCTTCTTCAGGACGAGATCACCCGTCTGAAAGCTTCGAGGACGCACCTTCTTATCATAAGCTTTCTTCATTCGGCTTTGGTACAGGCGACCAAATGCAATCGATGCTAACCTCTTCTCGTCCATCAGGCTGAGCTGGTTCAAGCGATTCGTAACCCATTCTGCCTCGTCAAGTTTCACATCAACCAAAACTCGCAAAGAGGGAATCTCCACTTCTAGCGGTAGGACAGCTTCCATACCGTACACCAAGGAGAAAGGAGTTGCCCCGGTCGACGTACGCACCGTCGTACGATAACCGTGCAAGGCAAACGGCAGCATCTCGTGCCAATCTTTATACGTCACAACCATCTTCTGAACAATCTTCTTGATGTTCTTGTTGGCCGCTTCAACAGCGCCATTCATCTTCGGCCGATAAGGAGATGAGTTGTGGTGTTCAATCTTGAAGCTCTGGCACAGCTCCTTCATCATCTTATTATTCAAATTCGAACCATTATCAGTAATGATCCGCTCGGGAATTCCATAGCGACAGATGATGTCCCTCTTAATGAATTTAGCTACCACCTGCTTGGTCACATTAGCGTACGAGGCTGCCTCCACCCACTTGGTGAAGTAGTCGATAGCTACCAGAATAAAACGATGACCATTGGATACGGTGGGCTCGATCTTGCCTATCATGTCGATGCCCCACATGGAGAACGGCCAAGGGGAGGACATGACATTCAATGGGCACGGCGGCACATGAACTTTATCAGCATGAATCTGGCATTTATGACATTTCTTCGCGAATCTGAAGCAATCCGACTCCATAGTCAGCCAGTAATATCCTGCTCTCAGGATCTTTCTCGTCATGGCATGCCCGCCGGCGTGCGTACCAAATATGCCCTCATGGACTTCTTCCATGAGCATACTTGCTTCTTTCTCATCTACACATCTGAGTAGCACGAGATCGTGGTTTCTCTTGTACAGCACTCCATCAGGGTTGAGGTAAAAGTTTCCAGATAGCCTCCTCAGAGTCTTCTTATCCTGGGTTGACGCACCCACAGGATACTCCTTAGTCATAAGGAAGGTCTGGATGTCGTGGAACCATGGCTTGCCGTTAGTGGCATCCTCAATTGCGAACACATATGCTGGTCTGTCAAGACGCGAAAGAACAATGCTTGGAGCTTCATTCCAAAGGTTGACCTTATACATTGAAGCCAGGGTGGCTAAAGCATCAGCCATTTGATTTTCAGCCCGGGGTACATGATGAAGTTCTACTCGGTCGAAGAACGGAAGCAGCCTTCTGGCATAATTCATGTACGGCACTAGATTCGGTTGACGAGTTTCCCACTCCCCTTTAATCTGATTGATTACAAGCGCTGAGTCACCATATATGTCTAGATTCTTGATTCTCAAATCAATTGCCTCTTCTAGACCCATAATACATGCTTCGTACTCGGCTTCGTTGTTGGTAACTGAAAACGTCAGTCTTGCAGTAAACGGGATGTGGGATCCGTGGGGAGTCGTGATGATAGCCCCGATACCACTTCCATAGGAATTAACCGCTCCGTCGAATATCAACTTCCACTGAGACTTCCTATCTGGCCCCTCGTCGGGCAATGGCTCATCGCAATCCTTCGCTTTGAGAAACATAATGTCCTCGTCAGGGAATTCGAACTTCATCGGCTGATAGTCTTCGATTGGCTGTTCGGCAAGGTAGTCAGACAATACGCTTCCCTTGATGGCTTTCTGAGAGACGTACTGAATATCATATTCTGTTAACACCATTTGCCATCTGGCAATCCTGCCCGAAAGAGCCTGCTTTTCGAAGACGTACTTGATCGGATCCATCTTCGAAATTAGCATAGTGGTGTGGTTGAGCATATACTGTCGTAGACGTTTGGCAGCCCAAGCTAATGCACAACACGTCTTCTCCAGCATCGAGTATCGAGATTCACACTCAGTGAACTTTTTACTCAAATAATA
>CAWUDS030000710.1:0-7500 GCA_963859935.3 Lathyrus sativus
CTAATGCTCCCTTTCGCCATGCATAAACTAAACCAACAATTAGGATAAGCACGAAGATGAAAGCTTCTATAAATACGGATACCCCTAATACATCAAAACTCATTGCCCATGGGTAAAGAAAGACTGTTTCAACATCAAAAACAACAAAAACGAGAGCAAACATATAATAACGGATTTCAAATTGTAACCAAGCATCGCCCATCGGTTCTATTCCAGATTCATAACTAGAAAGTTTTTCTGGCCCTTTCCTAATTGGAGCTAAAATTCCAGAAATTAGAAATGCCAAAATAGGAATAAAGATCGATATTATTAGAAATGTCCAAAAAATATCATATTCATAAAGCAAAAACATAAATGTACTCCTATGAATGTGGAAAATATACTGGATTCATATTAATTCTTAGTCGATTTGAATTTAAATTTCAAAATTATTAGATTCATTAATCTAAATAGAAATGCTTTGTATTTTATTAAGTTTACATTTTAAAAGTTGACATTATTTCTAGATTAGTATCTGAGTATACTAATACTAATATTAGTATATCATTAATCTATTCAAATAGAAATGAATTGATTCATTCTTTCGATTACAAAAAGTATTTCAACTATATTTATACTACTAGTATTACTAGTATGGAGTATTTAGTATTCCATATACTACTACTATACTAAATATAGTAGTATCGGTAGTACTATTAGGGCTATACGGACTCGAACCGTAGACCTTCTCGGTAAAACGGATCAAACTATTATTATTATCAAAATGATTTGAATTGTTTTAAAGACCCAACGTGCATTTTTTTTTTTTTGCATTGGGCTTTTTCATTAACTGATAGAAATATCAATTAGTCTACCATCTTTTTTCTTTACACAAAGAAAAAGGAAATGACTCCCTGTGCTCTGATTTCTTATTTAGATCAAAATCTAAGAGCACTACCAAAGTTTTTCAAAGAAGAAGGTTATTCTGACGTAGGTCTGCTTCTGGCCTGGATCAACTTAAGTTAAATGGACTCTCTATCAACCTACTTCAATAAAAATATCAAATAGGAAATGAAACTTCATACACCTTAAAGTTCATAAGATAGGAAGAAAAGATATTTTTTTGGAGGTCCCTAGCCTCATTGCCTAGCATTGAATAGATTTTAGTATTCACCTTATCAATATCTCATTATGGATTCCATTTGACGTCTAAATCCTTTGTCAGGCTATTGTTCTCTTAATTTTCTTTCTGGAGTAAGACATTGATTTATCAATTAAGATCAACTCTTTTAATTACATGATGGACTCCTATGAAAAAACATTGGCGCATGTGTAAACGAGGTGCTCTACCTAACTGAGCTATAGCCCTTGTGCTTTTGATACAGATTTGATCATATTCGATAAATAAATTCTTGTCAAGATAAATATTAAATTACATGATCCAATCTCTTTGATTTATATTGCGTTTGTATTATTTATAAATAATATAACATTTATAATCCATTGATCTGATCGAGAGCTACTTTTTTTATTTAGGATGATAAATGACCTACTTAACTCAGTGGTTAGAGTATTGCTTTCATACGGCAGGAGTCATTGGTTCAAATCCAATAGTAGGTAAGGTATTGGTAGAACTTAGTAGATACCATTGATTCCGGTATCTAATAAGTTTTTCTACTCACCATTTTTTTTTATTGTAATTTTCTATCTTTTTTCTATTTTTTGGCTGCACCAACTTGTTACGAGATCCTCTTGATAGGCTCTACGATAGCCTCGACTCGTGTCTTAGCTCGCCGGAGAGCTAGATTTGCTTCAATTGTTTGTCTCTTGCCTTCAGCCTTATTTAAGTTAGCTTCTGCTATTTTAAGAGTTTGTTGTGCTTCTTGTGGATTAATGTCACTAGCCCTTTCTGCATCAGGTACTAAAATAGTGATCTCATTATTGCCGATTCTAGCAAAACCACCCATCAGAGCCATCGTTAACCATCGGTCCTTAAGGCGTATTCTCAAAATACCTATATCTAAAGCTGTGGCAATAGGCACATGATTTTTTAATACCCCAATTTGTCCACTATTAGTAGATAAAATAATTTCTTTCACTTCTGAATCCCAAACAATTCGATTGGGGGTCAGTACACAAAGATGGAAAGTCATTTCTTGAATTTGTTCTCCATTTCTAAGTTAAGTTCGTAGCCTTCGCAGTAGCTTCATCGATATTACCCACCAAATAAAAGGCTTGTTCAGGAAGACTATCTAATTCTCCAGAAAGAATCAATTGAAATCCTCTAATTGTTTCTGCGAGACCAACATATTTCCCTGGGGAACCAGTAAATACTTCTGCTACGAAAAAAGGTTGTGATAAGAAACGTTCCATTTTTCGTGCTCTTGCTACGGTTAAGCGATCCTCTTCGGATACTTCGTCCAACCCAAGAATAGATATCATGTCCTGAAGTTCTTTGTAACGCTGTAACGTTTGTTTAACTCTTTGCGCAGTTTCATAATGTTCTTCACCGACGATCCGAGGTTGGAGCATGGTGGACGTTGAATCTAAAGGATCTACTGCTGGATAGATACCTTTGGCAGCTAATCCTCTTGATAGTACAGTAGTTGCATCCAAATGTGCAAATGTCGTGGCAGGAGCAGGATCGGTCAAATCGTCTGCAGGTACATAAACTGCTTGAATAGAAGTTATTGACCCTTCTTTGGTAGAAGTAATTCTTTCTTGTAAAGTACCCATTTCAGTACCCAGGGTCGGTTGATAACCCACAGCGGAAGGCATTCGGCCCAATAAGGCCGATACTTCGGATCCGGCTTGGACAAAACGGAAGATATTGTCGATAAATAGAAGGACGTCCTGCTCATTGACATCTCGGAAATATTCTGCCATAGTTAGGGCAGTTAAACCAACTCTCATACGAGCTCCGGGGGGTTCATTCATTTGACCATAGACTAAAGCGACTTTTGATTCCGCAATATTTTTTTCATTAATTACTCCGGATTCTTTCATTTCCATATAAAGATCATTTCCCTCACGAGTACGCTCACCTACTCCGCCAAATACAGATACACCTCCATGAGCTTTGGCAATGTTATTGATCAATTCCATAATGAGTACTGTTTTACCTACCCCAGCTCCACCGAAAAGTCCTATTTTTCCGCCACGGCGATAAGGAGCTAAAAGATCGACTACTTTAATTCCTGTTTCAAAAATGGATAATTGTGTATCTAACTGTATAAAGGCAGGCGCAGATCTATGAATAGGAGATGTTGTGCGAGTATCTACAGGACCCAAATTATCTATGGGTTCTCCAAGCACGTTGAAAATTCGACCTAGGGTTGCTCCGCCGACTGGAACACTTAGAGCAGCTCCTGTGTCAATCACTTCCATTCCTCTCTTTAGACCATCTGTAGCACTCATAGCTACAGCTCTAGCTCGATTATTTCCTAATAATCGCTGTACTTCACAAGTTACGCGAATTTGTTGGCCAACCGTATCTCGACCTTGAACTATCAGAGCGTTGTAAATATAAGGCATCTTCCCTGGTGGAAAAACTATATCGAGTACCGGACCGATTATTTGCGTAATACGCCCCAGATTTTTGTTTTCAAGTGCAGAAACCTCAGTATCAGAAGGGGGAGGATTTATTGTCATATTGAAAAATATCCTTTTTTTTTTTTGAAAAAAAAAAAAAAAAATTCAAATTAAGAAAAAAATGTTCGAGAACAACGCAAGTGGATTGGTTCATTATTTGAATATTTAATAACAAATGAAATGTATTAATTCATATTTAATAAAATATTTAATAATAAAAAAATATGGAATAATAAATGTAATTTAATAATCGATTTTCACCATCCAATCAATTCAATTGTTTTCAAATTTCAATGATTTAATTTTTAAGGTCAACCCAGTCATCCAGATTGTAGACAATACTATCTATATTATCTATGGAATTCCAACCTGAACTTTGTTTATGATTCTGTTTTTCTATCTCATTGGTCCTTATTTTTTATTTCCTCAGCATAGGATTTATACTGAGCATATTATTTCTTTTTACCGATTTTTCTTTTTATTGGGCAAATTCTGCCGATTTTGACATCTAGGATTTACATATACAACATATATCACTGTCAAGGTCAAGAGTATACTTTTTATTTATTATTTAGATTCGAAAATTATATTCCAAAATTCAAAAAAAAAATAAGAGATTCGAAAAAAAACGGTTGGGTTGCGCCATACATATGAAAGAGTATAGAATAATGATGTATTTGCCAAATCAAATATCATGGTCAAATTTAACAATGACCCATTCGGATTAATTGATAATATTAGTTGATGGATCATTTGTAAAAAGGTTTGATTAACTCTTAAGTTATGTCGAGTAGACCTTGTTGTTGCTATAATTCAATTCTTAATTCATGCGTTGTAGGGGGGGGGGATTTATGTCACCACAAACAGAAACTAAAGCAAAGGTTGGGTTCAAAGCTGGTGTTAAAGATTATAAATTGACTTATTATACTCCTGACTATCAAACCAAAGATACTGATATCTTGGCAGCATTCCGAGTAACTCCTCAACCTGGAGTTCCGCCTGAAGAAGCAGGTGCAGCGGTAGCTGCAGAATCTTCCACTGGTACATGGACAACTGTGTGGACCGATGGACTTACCAGCCTTGATCGTTATAAAGGACGCTGCTACGAGATCGAGCCTGTTCCTGGAGAAGATAATCAATTTATTGCTTATGTAGCTTATCCCTTAGACCTTTTTGAAGAAGGTTCTGTTACTAACATGTTTACCTCCATTGTAGGTAATGTATTTGGGTTCAAGGCCTTGCGCGCTCTACGTCTGGAAGATTTGCGAATCCCTAATGCTTATGTTAAAACTTTCCAAGGTCCTCCTCACGGAATCCAAGTTGAGAGAGATAAATTGAACAAGTATGGACGTCCCCTATTGGGATGTACTATAAAACCCAAATTGGGTTTATCAGCTAAGAATTATGGTAGAGCAGTTTATGAATGTCTCCGCGGGGGACTTGATTTTACCAAAGATGATGAAAATGTGAACTCCCAACCATTTATGCGTTGGAGAGACCGTTTCTTATTTTGTGCCGAAGCAATTTATAAATCACAGGCCGAAACAGGGGAAATCAAAGGACATTATTTGAATGCTACTGCGGGTACATGTGAAGAAATGCTAAAAAGAGCTGTATTTGCTAGAGAATTGGGCGTTCCTATCGTAATGCATGACTACTTAACAGGTGGATTCACTGCAAATACTACCCTGTCTCACTATTGCCGCGATAATGGTCTACTTCTTCATATCCACCGTGCAATGCATGCAGTTATCGATAGACAAAAAAATCATGGTATGCACTTTCGTGTATTAGCTAAAGCCTTACGTTTGTCTGGTGGAGATCATATTCACGCTGGTACTGTAGTAGGTAAACTTGAAGGAGAAAGGGAGATTACTTTAGGTTTTGTTGATTTACTACGTGATGATTATATTGAAAAAGATCGAAGTCGCGGTATTTATTTCACTCAGGATTGGGTTTCTTTACCAGGTGTTATCCCTGTTGCTTCAGGGGGTATTCACGTTTGGCATATGCCTGCTCTGACCGAGATATTTGGAGATGATTCTGTACTCCAATTCGGTGGAGGAACTTTAGGACACCCTTGGGGAAATGCACCTGGTGCCGTAGCGAATCGAGTAGCTCTGGAAGCATGTGTACAAGCTCGGAATGAGGGACGTGATCTTGCTCGCGAGGGTAATGCAATTATCCGTCAAGCTTGCAAATGGAGTCCTGAATTAGCTGCTGCTTGTGAAGTCTGGAAGGAAATCAAATTTGAATTCCCAGCAATGGATACTTTGTAATCCAGTAATAATAATTCGTTCTATTAATTTCCATTAAACTCGGCCCAATCTTTTACTAAAAGGATTGAGCCGAATACTGTACAGAATACTTGTTGTATCTATAAATGAATCCTATGGATCTTTCGGATTGATAGATTTTTTTCTAGTTCATTATTCTTTTTTGATTTGGAATATAATGAATTAAAATAGAAGTATTTTCTATTAATATTGACAACAGTGTATCAAACCAATATAATCCGATCGTGAATAAATGGATCGATTGACTCATGTCAGATAGGTTTTTTACTTCATCAAATGGTGGATTCGTTGTATTTTTTTTTTCTTTCATTGTAATTTAATGTCATTCATTGTAATTTAATGTAATATGTAACATAATATGTAACATTTGATTCTATTATTTATAGAATTGCATCTTTTTTTATTGCGATTGGATATAGACATTCTTGTTTGTAATTGGATTAGGGTTGCTAACTCAATGGTAGAGTACTCGGCTTTTAAGTGCGACTCCATTTTTTACACATTTCTATGAACTAATTGGTTCATCCCTACCATCGGTAGGGTTTGTAAGACCACGACTGATCCAGAAAGGAATGAATGGAAAAAGCAGCATGTCGTATCAACGGTGAATTCTAAAAATTTTTCATTCATATTTGATCCGACCAATATTTTTCTTTGAATTGTTGGCTCCGAACAAATGAATTCCGTTGGGTTTAATTAATAAAGGGATAGAGCTTAGCTGCTCCAATTATAGGGAAACAAAAAGCAACGAGCTTTCATTTTTGATTTGAATGATTACCACATCTAATTATACGTTAAAAAAGAATTAGTGCTTGCTGTGGAAAAAGTTTTTCCTACGAATGATGGATTAACGATTTTTGTTATGAGTCCTAATTATTAGCTATTCCCCATTATTTTATGGGGTAGCAATAAATGTGTAGAAGAAAGAGTATATTGATAAAGATCTGATTTTTTTCCAAAATCAAAAGAGCGATTGGTCCAAAAAATAAAGGATTTCTAACTAGCTTGTTTGTCCTAGAAAAATGAGAAGGAACAAGCGAGGGGAGATAGTCCATTAATGGGTTTTAACTCGTTTTCTAGGTATCGCTTCATATTTGTTTTTTTTTTCAATTCGAATATAGATCTAGAATACCTTGTTTTGACTGTATCGCACTATGTATCATTTCATAATCCAATGAATCTTTGACCAAATCAAATTTAGAAAATGAAGGAATATAAAGTATATTTAGAACGAGCTAGATCTCGCCAACAGGACTTCCTATACCCACTTCTTTTTAGGGAGTATATTTATGGACTTGCTTATAGTCATAATTTGAATAGATCCATTTTTTTGGAAAATGTAGGTTATGACAATAAATATAGTTTACTAATTGTAAAACGGTTAATTACTCGAATGTATCAACAGAATCATTTAATCATTTCGGCTAATGATTCTAACAAAAATCGATTTTGGGGATATAATAAGAATTTGGATTCTCAAATAATATCAGAGGGGTTTGCCATCGTCGTGGAAATTCCATTTTTGCGACAATTAAGCTCCTCCTTAGAGGAGGCAGAAATCCTCCAATCTTATAAAAATTTGAGATCAATTCATTCCATTTTTCCCTTTTTGGAAGATAAATTTACATATTTA
>CAWUDS030000710.1:12500-15000 GCA_963859935.3 Lathyrus sativus
CCAAAAAATATAAACTTGTATCAAATTGGAACTAGTAACTAATCCTAACATTGAAGTATTAAAAAAACTCATATAAGTAAAAAATCTCAAATAGCCTTGATCATGAGACATGTAACTATCACTATAAATTAGAACCAGAATACCAACAGTAGTTATTAATATTGACATAATAGAACTAAGTGAATCGATCAAGTAGCCAAACTCTAAAGAAAGATCATTATTTATAGTCCAAGACCATACATATTGATAGATAGAACGATTCTCGATTTGATGAATCGATAAATCGATCGAAAAAATCATAACTATGGTTAACAATAAAATACTAGGAAAAGCCCACATACGGCGAATATTTTTTGTTCCCGTGGGAAAAAGTAGAAGTCCTACCCCTATTAAAATAGGAATTGGAAGAGGGATGAAAGGTATGATCCATGAAGATTGATGTGTATATTCCATACAAAAAAAAGAATAAAAAATATTTAGATTCTTTATGAATTTTGTTTCTTATTCGTTTGTTTTATCTCTTTTGTTTGTAAAGGGGTTCGGTTAATAAAAAAGTGGATATAGAAATAGAATTGGATATTCTTAATTGTTCTGAATCTTTGCACAATACAATGGTTGGTCCCAATATTGGAAAGTACAAAGTGAAAACCGGCCAATAAGAAAATTCCTAGTGAAAAAAAAGAGTATTTAAAGTAATATATTCATGAATCATCAATATTATCTATGAAAAATTTGGAAAAGGTTTATAATATTCAATGTTTTTACTTTACCTTTTGATCGAAAAAAAAGAAAGAGGGAATTCCGATAGATAAGACATACGGCTAATTGCAGAATAATTCGTGTTCATTTACAGAACAAATGTCTTTCACATCAAACTATAGCAACGAAAAAACTATACTACTTGTATGCCAGTTCCCAAAAAACGCACTTCTATATCAAAAAAAAAAATTCGTAAGAATTTTTGGAAAAAAAAAGGATATACGGCAGCATTGAAAGCCTTTTCATTAGCTGAATCTATTTTTACAGATAACTCAAAAAGTTTTCAAATAAAAATGTTGGACTGGAATACTATGAATTAGCTCTATTCAAAGAGTATTGTTTAATAGTAATTTTATACTAATTAATACTATTATGGAAGAGTAAACATCTATTTAGAATATATTAAATATTATTCTAGAATATATTCTATATTCTAATCATAATAGATATCTTTTCAACATAGGTCATCGAAAGGATCTCAAAGACCCACCAAAGCACGAAAGCCGGGATTTTTCACAAAATAGATTCCTATTCAAAGAGAGCATAACCGCATGGATAAGCTCACACTAACCCGTCAATTTAAGATCCAATTCGGTATTTTCTTTGGGAAATATTGGGAAGGAATTGGAATGTAATAATATGGATTCATACAAAAAAAAGGTTTTCTATTGATTGAAACAGTTGATTAGAAGATCATAATTGGATCCACATATGTTTGGTAAAAGTAAAAAGAATAATTTTCTCCTTTGAGAATAAAAAAACGAAAGTGTTCAATTCAAACATGAAAACGTGGCTGACTTCATTCGTTCTCGTTATTTTGTTGGGTTTGGGGGAAGAAGTGGAGATTATCGAACGAGGATAAAGGATCTAATTACGTCGAAAGAATTGAACGAGGAGCCGTATGCGGTGAAAATCTCATGTACGGTTCTGTAGAGTGGCAGTAAGGATGACTTATCTGTCAACTTTGACACTATTAACCCGAAAAAACCAAACTCTGCGTTACGTAAAGTTGCCAGAGTACGCTTAACCTCAGGATTTGTAATTACTGCTTATATACCTGGTATTGCCCATAATTTACAAGAACATTCTGTAGTCTTAGTAAGAGGGGGAAGGGTTAAGGATTTACCTGGTGTGAGATATCACATTGTTCGAGGACCCCTAGATGCTGGCGGAGTAAGGGATCGTCAACAAGGGCGTTCAAAATATGGAGCCAAAAAGCCAAAATAAATTATTATTTTAGCCCCATAAGTTAAGTTATAAAAAAATGGATTATTAAGCTCATGTCACGACGAGGTACTGCAGAAAAGAAAATCGAAAAATCCGATCCAATTTATCGTAATCGAGTAGTTAACAGGTTGATTAACCATATTATGAAACACGGAAAAAAATTATTGGCTTATCGAATTTTCTATCGAGCTATGAAAAGGATTCAACAAAAGACAGAAAAAAATCCACTATCCGTTTTACGTGAAGCAATACTTCAGGTAACTCCCAAGATAGTAGTAAAAGCGAGACGCGTGAGCGGATCGACTCATCAAGTTCCCATTGAAATAAAAAAGCCACAAGGAAGAGCACTTGCCATTCGTTGGTTAGTAGCGGCATCCCGAAAACGTCCGGGTCGAAATATGGCTTTCAAATTCAGTTCCGAATTAGTGGATGCTGTCAAGGGGCGTGGTGATGCCATACGCAAAAAGGAAGAGATTCAGAAAATGGCGGAAGCAAATAGAACTCGTGCACCTTT
>CAWUDS030000710.1:17500-32500 GCA_963859935.3 Lathyrus sativus
AAAATGGAATAAGGAAGTTTTGTTTTTTACATATCTATCATTATTTGTGACCTTATATCAACCCTGATTACTCCTTTTAGCTTCGATTGAATCGAGAAATGAAATAGGTTTGATTGTCCCTTTCTTTATTTTGTTTGTAAATAAAAGAATATAAAATAAAAAGACATAGAATAATCAGAATTTTATTAAAAAAGTAAAGAAAACGCAAAATTAGAAAACCTATAGTAACATATAATAGTAACATATGAAACATCGAAATCACAATTCTAGATTAAAGAAAGAAACTTCAAAGTAAATGGATAAATGGAAGACATTTTTAATAGTAACATATAATAGTAACATATAAAATAATAAAAAAATATAAAATAAACATCGAAATAACAATTGTAAATAAAAACAAACTTAAAAGGGGGATAACTATGACTTTTAACTTTTTTATACGAAATTCCTTAGTGGGTTTCTGCCTTAGGATACTGAATTCAACCGTTGTGATCGGACTCTATTATGGATTTCTTACTACAGCCTGCATAGGACCGTCTTATCTCTTCCTTATTCGAGCCCGGGTTATGGAAAAAGGTTCCGAGACGGAAATAGCAGCAACAAGCGGGTTTCTTACGGGACGCGTCATGATGTTCATATCGATCTATTATGCGCCTTTGCATTTGGCATTGAATCGACCTCATACACTAACATTCTTAACTCTGCCGTATCTTTTCTGTAATTATGTCTATCAAAATAACAAACATTACTATTCGGACGATTGGGGTTGGGCATACTACCCGGAGGATTCTGGAGACAACAATCCAAATTCAATACGTAATTTTAGGACTTACAAAGTATTCTTTAACAATCTTTTTTTTCAATTATTAAACCCCCTTCTTTTCCCAAGTTCAATCTTAATAAGATTAATGAACATTTATCTGTTTCGATCCAACAATAAATTGTTATTCTTAACAAGTAGTTTTGTTGGGTGGGTAATTGGTCACATCTTTTTAATGCAATGTGTTGGATTGGTATTAGTCTGGTTCAAGAAAAAAAATTCGATCAAATCTAAGATAACGATGAGATTTGATAAATACATTCTCCTACAATTACGAAATTATGCGGGGCAAATATTTGCCGTTTTCGCCTTTGCAATTTTTGCGCACTATTCAGGCAGAGCAATGATCCCTTATTTTTATGGTGAGGAAATGGAAGGCTACGACGAGAGGTACTCGGAGGAAATCCAAGCTGCAATAGATGCGGAAAGGGAAGAAAATAACGAAGAAGATCTGATGGTTTATTTTTCCGAGAATGAGAAGACTTCCAACAACACGAATATTCAGAAAAAGACAAAAATTGTCCCCCCGGTGGCGGAAAGAGGTCTTGTAAATATTCTTTTCGATTTTCAAAGATGGACTAGGCCTTTGCGATATATAAAAAATGATCACTTCGAGCGGGTTGTAAGAGATGAAAATTCACAATTTTTTTTTCAAACATGTCAAAGTGATGGAAAAAAACGAATATCTTTCACGTATCCACCTCATTTATCTACTTTTCTGAACATCATGGAAAAAAAAATGGATCTCTTCAGAACAGAGAAAACCTCCAATAATGAGAATGAATTGTATAATTCTTGGATCTCCCGTAATAAAGAAAAAAAAAATCAACTAAGCAAGGAATTATTTCAAAGGGCAAAAATTCTAGATAAGAAAGTTAAGAAAGGTAAGAAATTTAATCTTGTGGATGTATTAGAAACTCGAGTTCGATTATCGGATGATAGGGGTCGAAAAAAATACTTACCTAAAATATATGATCCTTTCTTGAATGGACCCGCTCGTGGAGAAATCCAAAAAAGCGTTTCTAAAAAGAAAACTTTTGACTCAAACTCCATATTGATAAATAGGATTCATGGTCTCCTTCTTTGTATGAATACCAATTCTCCAGAATTGGAACAGAAAATAGATAAATTGGATAGAAAATTAGTATTCACTGAAATGGGTTTTTATTTTAAAATAATGAGTAAATTTTCGGAAAAATCAGTATCCAATTTTCATTTTGACGGACTTTCTTCAGTTCCAGAACATGAACAAGTAAAAATCTATTCCAAAGAAAAAAAAATAAAAAGAAACTTCTTATTTGATGCAATTCGGACTAATCCTTTCAATCATAAAACAATTTTTAATAGAAAACTATGTAGTGAAATCAAGGAAATAAGTAAAGAAGTTCCTCGATGGAACTACGAATTACTGGACGAGACGGAGTACATGCTGGAACCGGGCTATAAACAAGAACATCATATTCGTTCCCCAAACGCTGAATATGTAGTTATTTTTAATATGGAATCAAGCTCATTGGGTCCTCGTATTCAAAATAATTCTTTTGCGCATCAATATAAGGAGGCAGAGGACCGCCGTAACGAATTCTCTGTAGCTTGTTATGTACCCGGCGCAGATTTTAACAGAGATCTTATTCGAGGATCTTGGCGCCCTCAAAGGCGTAAAACAGTTATTTCGAGACTCTTTCAAGCAAATGGGAATGTCCATTCCCCCCTTTTTTTGGATATGATCAACAAAAGCAATTCCTTTTTGTTTGATGTTTTGGAGGACATGTGGGACTATTTGACCCTATATTTCAGGAAACCCGATCCTGATAATGTATCATTTTTGAGGTTAAAAAAGGCAAAAAAAGAGAACGAGCAAAGAATGAGAATGGAACAGGACGCCGAAGACGAGGCTGTTGAGACACTTCGAAGAGTCGAAGAAGCCTGGGAGAGCATTCTATATGGTCTAGTAATCAGAAATTTCGTATTGTTATTTATGTCCAGGTTTCGAAAATATATTCTATTACCGTCGTTGATAATAACGAAAAATATCATTCGTATATTATTATTTCAAGATCCAGAATGGTCAGAAGATTTTGGGGATTGGCAAAAAGAAACCCATATTAACTGCACCTATCGGGGCACTCCAGTATATAACAACGCATTGCCATACAACTGGCTCGACGCCGGTCTTCAGATAAGGGTCTTATTCCCTTTTGTTCTGAAAGCTTGGCACGAGAAACCTAAGGTACTATCTACTGAAAAAAAACAATACAGTGAAAAAATATCCGCTGGAGATGAAAAAAGAATCTCTGCAACCCACTTATGGTTTTTAACAGCTTTTGGAACAGTACTCGAATCGTACCCTCAGGTGCATGTACCAAACCCATTTGCATTTTTGGGTCCCATTTTAAAACAAATAACAAAAAAATTGAAAAAAGATTTGAAAAAATGTTTGAAAAAATGGGAGAATGAAGCAAAAGAAGAGTCTCGAATCCTGTTAAAAGAATTCAACGAAATAGAAATTGAAAAAAATTCACCAATCAGTACGAGTAATGCAACTATTAGTCCATCCACATCCACATCCACAGAAAGAAGGATAAAAATCACAGAAAGAAGGATAAATCGTTTAAATGCGAAAAGAAATCAAATCTTAAAAGAAATGGAAAAATTGAGAAAAGAAAGGGTTATAACTAATCCTACAACATTAGAATTACTCAAAAATAGTTGGAAAATATTCAAAAGAAGAAACGTTCGATTAATCCGTAAATCCTATTGTTTTTTCCAAATTTTCATGGAAAGGCTATACACGCATATCGATAACATGGATATCTTTAATATTAACTATATTATAGGATTGACTATTCAATATGTAGAACATTTCCTTACTTCGAGCATTGTACAACGTTCTCTTAATTTTATTAATAATTCTATTAAATTAACTCGTGATTTATTGGAATCAACAAAGAAATTTGTAAAAAAATTCATTTACACGAAAAAAAAAAATGAAGAATATATTGATAGAATAAATCAAAGTATAATTCCATTTATGTCGGTTGTAGACAAACAAAAACGTCGGAATAGGACGGATATGTATTCACAGAATTCTTGTGATGTATCTTCTTTGTCACAAGCCTATGTATTGTTTCAATTATCACAAATGCAAGTTTGTAATGGATATAAATATAGGTTAAGATCTATTTTTGAATCACCTGGAAAATCTTTTTTTCTTCCGAATGAAATAAAGGATTATTTTTTAAAAATACAAGGAGAAAGATTCAATTCCAAATTAAGCCATAAGAACCGTCCCGATTCTATAATGAATCAATGGACAAATTGGTTAAAGATTCATTATCAATATGCTTTACCTGAGAGCACATGGTCGAGATTAGCACCACAAAAGTGGAGGAATACAATCCATGAACATCGCGTGGCTCAAAATAAAGATTTACTTGACTATGATTCATCGGAAAAAACTCAATTAATTGTTTCCAAAAAACGAAAAGTAGACTTATTAGAAGAAGTAGACTTATTAGAACAAGTAGACTTATTAAAAAATAAAAAAAAAATAAAAAAACAATATGGATATGATCTTTTTGCCTATCAATATCTAAATTATGTAGATAAGAATCAACCTTCTATTTATAGATATACATCACCTAGTTATAACACACCTAAAAATATAAAAGAAGTATTTGATCTAATGGGCGATAGCTTTATCCAAAATTATATAGCGGAAGATGATGAAAATAAGCCGGATAGAAAGTATTTTCGTTGGAGAGAAAGAAGGATGGGAATGAATGAAAAAAGAAGGAGAAGGACCAAAATAAGAAGGATAGCAATGAATGGAAAAAGAAAAAAGAATTCCATAACGAATGACAAATTATTGACTCCGAGTTTTGGTTTTTTGTCAAAATCAAAAATAGATGCATATAAGAAGAATCCGTGGATCTTACCACTAAATTTCTTGTTTATGCCGTTTTATAGTCAGAAGAACATTACTGATCAACTGGAATTACAGTTAGAAAAGAACGAATACGCGATTCACAGCAATCTAAAATCATATCTCGAAAGGTATTATAAGCCCAAGCATCGTTATAATGCAAATAGCCCTAAATACAGGAAGGATATGGCTGCAGAACAGAATTTCTTAATAGATAGATATGTGGGTTATTATTTACGCTGTGCGGAGTTTACGTACTACGGCGACAGCTACGCGAACATTGTCGGCGTACTAAATCTCCTGAAGCAAACGAAACAACCAAAACAAATTTTGTTGTCTACTATAAGGAGGGGAGAACTAGATCTGGAAACTTTTGTGCGTATAGTCAGTGATGATCCTTGTTTTTTTTACAGCAGGGATATTGAGGAAGTGCAGGACAACCTAGTTTTTTGTTTAGAACCCATTCGTTGTTCTTACAAAAAAAACTACGAACAATCATTTCTATATCAAACCATAAGCGTATCATTGAAGCACAAACGCCAAATTATAAATAAAGATAAAAATCATTATGATTTACTTGTTCCTGAAAATATTTTCTCCCCTAGACGCCGTAGAGAATTGCGAATTCTAACTTGTTTGAACCATAGGAAGAATCGGAAGACGATGGATAGAAACACAATAACTGATAAAGAAAAAACGAATTCTTCTGAAGTTTTGACTAAAAAGAAAGATCTTGATAGCGATACAAAAAAACTAAGGAATTTAAAATTCTTTCTTTGGCCAAATTATCGATTCGAAGATTTAGCTTGTATGAACCGCTATTGGTTTGATACACATAATGGAAGCCGTTTCAGTATATTGAGAATACGTATGTATCCTCGCCTCGATTGAAAATCTAGATTTTTGTTCTATTTATCCTAATATTTCTCGTAACATATCTATCTGATATGTGAACAATATTTATAGATAAATAAAATAAACGTCCACACACATTGTGGGAGTCATACGAATTCAATTTCTCAATGATGTCTCCATAAATCCATCGAAAAATGAATAAAATCTATTGTCTTATTTTTGTCTTTAAAATACAAGACAATAGATTTTATTCATTTTATGAATCCATAAATATAGTATTTATTATCTATTTGAATTACATTCCTTAATAATGAATTAATTTGAAAAAAAAAAAAGAAATTCAGAATTGTTAAATAAATGAAGAGAAAATTTTTTATAAAAAATTAAAAATAAGTGTAATTACTATTACTGATCAATAAAAATATCTACCAAAAAGGAGGGGGGGGAAGCTTTCATTTTATGATCAAAAATCCAGTTATACCTGTTATTTCAAAAAAAAAAAAAGAAGAAGAAAACCCGGGATCGGTTGAATTTCAAGTATTCATCTTAACTAATAAGATACGAAGACTTACTTCACATTTTGAATTACATCCAAAGGACTATTTATCTCAAAGAGGTTTACGTATAATTCTGGGAAAACGACAACGACTATTGTCGTATTTGTCAAAGAAAAACAAAATACGTTATCAAAATTTAATAAATCGGTTGGGTATTCGGGATTCATTCACAAATTAGCTAATTTCAAGAATCATTTTCAATTATTCGATTTATTAGATACTGAATTTTGATTAACTTTTTTTTGAACGATTCATGGAAGAATGAATCGAGGAAAAACCTATGAATGTCCCAGCTACAAGAAAAGACCTCATGATAGTAAATATGGGGCCTCAACACCCATCGATGCATGGTGTTCTGCGACTTATTGTTACTCTGGATGGTGAAGATGTTATTGATTGTGAGCCAATATTGGGTTATTTACACAGAGGTATGGAAAAAATAGCGGAAAACCGAACAATTATACAATATCTGCCTTATGTAACACGTTGGGATTATTTAGCTACTATGTTCACAGAAGCAATAACTGTAAATGGACCGGAACAATTGGGAAATATTCAAGTACCTAAAAGAGCCAGCTATATAAGAGTAATTATGTTGGAGTTAAGTCGTATAGCTTCTCATCTACTATGGCTGGGACCTTTTATGGCAGATATTGGTGCACAAACCCCTTTTTTCTATATTTTTAGAGAAAGAGAATTAATATATGATCTATTCGAAGCTGCCACAGGTATGAGAATGATGCATAATTTTTTTCGTATTGGGGGAGTAGCGGCTGATCTACCTTATGGTTGGATCGATAAATGTTTGGATTTCTGCAATTATTTTTTAACAAGGGTTATTGAATATCAAAAACTTATTACGCGAAATCCAATTTTTTTAGAACGGGTTGAAGGAGTGGGTGTTGTTGGTAGAGAGGAAGTTATAAATTGGGGGTTATCAGGACCGATGCTTCGGGCTTCCGGAATACAATGGGATCTACGTGAAGTTGATAATTATGAGTGTTACGAGGAATTGGATTGGGAAGTTCAATGGCAAAAAGAAGGAGATTCATTAGCTCGTTATTTAGTTCGAATTGGTGAAATGGTGGAATCCATAAAAATAATTCAACAGGCTTTGGAAGGAATTCCAGGGGGGCCTTATGAAAATTTTGAAATTCGCTGCTTTGATAGAGAAAAGGAGCCAGAATGGAATGATTTTGAATATCGATTCATTGGTAAAAAACCGTCTCCTACTTTTGAATTGCCGAAACAAGAACTTTATGTGAGAATTGAGGCCCCCAAGGGAGAATTAGGAATTTTTCTAATAGGAGATCAGAATGGTTTTCCTTGGAGATGGAAAATTCGTCCACCCGGTTTTATCAATTTGCAAATTCTTCCTCAATTAGTTAAAAGAATGAAATTGGCTGATATTATGACAATACTAGGTAGCATAGATATCATTATGGGAGAAGTTGATCGTTGAAATGATAATTGATACAACGGAAGTCCAAGATATAAACTCCTTTTCCGGATTGGAATCTTTCAAAGAGGTCTATGGAATTCTATGGATACTTTTACCAATTTTGATTCTTGTCTTGGGAATTACAATAAGTGTACTAGCAATTGTATGGTTAGAAAGAGAAATATCTGCAGGGGTACAACAGCGTATTGGACCTGAATATGCTGGTCCTTTTGGAATGCTTCAAGCTCTAGCAGACGGAACAAAACTACTATTCAAAGAGAATCTTATTCCATCTAGGGGAGATATTCATTTATTCAGTATTGGACCATCCATATCAGTCATATCCATTCTAATAAGTTATTCAGTAATTCCGTTTGGCTATAATTTTGTTTTATCTGATTTCAATATGGGTGTTTTTTTATGGATTGCTATTTCGAGTATTGCTCCCATTGGACTTCTTATGTCAGGATATGGCTCAAATAATAAATATTCCTTTTTGGGTGGTCTACGAGCTGCTGCTCAATCGATTAGTTATGAAATACCATTAACTCTATGTGTCTTATCAATATCTCTACGTGCGATTCGTTGAAACCGAAAAAGCTATTCGATGCTATTCTATTGCTATACTCCTCTCTTTATAGTACTATATTTCTATATAGTACTATAATTTCTGTATAGTACTATATAGCGAATAAATTGAATAGAAACCTTCATTATCTTTATTTTCTTTTTCAAAATTCTGATTGAAGAACTAAATTAGATAGTTATATGAGTGAAATAAAACAGCTTATATTGAATCTAATTTCAGAATACTAGATTCCTGCTAGTTAATAGATAGTATGATGATTTTATAAGGGCAGTCAAAATATTGAGTCTCATTTTCTATGTATAAGAATGAAATAAAATTATAAACAGAAGAGGACATTTAACCCAAGATTGGATAATTTGTCATCCTGTTTTGAAGCGGTCTCAAAAGACCAACCTTATTGAGTTTTAGTTACCATTTTTATGAATTATCATAGATATATAAAAATAAATAAGGGGGGTTAATAAAAAAGACTGGATGGTTAGAAACACCAAGATACACAAAGGATTAGTAACACAGATTTTGTAAATTATCCAAAAGAAAATTTACGCAGAATATAAAAAGAATACTAATTGGGGGCTTTAAGTTGGTAGAAAAAAGAAAGCAGTACTCCCCACAACTCCGATCCAGAGTATGCTTCCATTCAATCACTAAATAAATTACTATCAGGAACGAAAAAATCCTTTCCAATTTTTGGAGGTCCCTTTTTCATTTCATAGCACAAAAAAGAAGAATAGGAACGAAAAAAAAATAAGAAATCAAAAACGAAAAATAGATTTCTCTTTCGTTTTTGATTTCTTATATCCATATTCATGGAGATAAAATTCACATCATAATTAAGAAACGGATGTGTAATTATTTTTCGTCATTCAAAATCATGAGGGTTATTGAGAATTATAAAAGAGTATTTTATTGAAGAATTCAGTTATTACTCAACAAATTTGTATTTTCTTAGGGATGAGATCAATTCAGAAGTGCTTTAATTGGATCTTTTATGAAAATCGATTTCTCTTTCTTATTTCTAGAACAGACAGAATTGAATTGGTCTAATTCAGAACCGTTCGATAGATTTTAATCTTCTATATCTTAGGGATATATCAAGAGATAAATAATCGACCCGGTCCTTAGATTTACTTAAGGCTTTCCAGGAGCCGTATGAGGTGAAAATCTCATGTACGGTTCTGTAATAGAGATGGGAACAGGAATGTTATCACCGACTAGGATTATCTAACAGTTTAAGTACAATTGATATAGTTGATGCGCAATCAAAATATGGTTTTTGGTGTTGGAATTTGTGGCGTCAACCTATGGGTTTCATCGTTTTTATAATTTCTTCGCTAGCAGAATGTGAAAGATTACCTTTTGATTTACCAGAAGCAGAAGAAGAATTAGTAGCTGGTTATCAAACAGAATATTCAGGTATTCGATTTGGTTTATTTTACGTTGCTTCCTATTTAAACCTTTTCATTTCTTCATTATTTGTAACAGTTCTTTACTTGGGCGGTTCCAATATTTCTATTCCATACATATTTGTTTCTGAATTTTTTGAAATAAATAAAACATACGGAGTTTTTGGAACTACAATTGATCTCTTTATTACATTAGCTAAAAGCTATTTTTTCTTATTCGTTTCTATCATAACAAGATGGTCTTTGCCTAGGCTAAGAATGGATCAATTATTAAATCTTGGATGGAAATTTCTTTTACCGATTTCTCTCGGTAATCTATTATTAACAACTTCATCTCAATTGTTTTCGCTGTAAAAGATGTTCTATATTCATTACTTGTCTCAAATAAGAGAAAGAAATCAAAAAAAACTATACTATTCATAGATATTTACAATATGTTCCTTATGGTAACTGGGTTCATGAATTATGGTCAACAAACAGTACGAGCTGCAAGGTACATTGGTCAAAGTTTCATGATTATCTTATCTCACGCAAATCGTTTACCTGTAACTATTCAATATCCTTATGAAAAATTAATCACATCAGAACGTTTCCGCGGTCGAATCCATTTTGAATTTGATAAATGCATTGCTTGTGAAGTATGTGTTCGTGTATGTCCTATAGATTTACCCGTTGTTGATTGGAAAATGGAAACGGATATTCGAAAGAAACGATTGCTAAATTACAGTATTGATTTCGGAATCTGTATTTTTTGTGGTAACTGTATTGAGTATTGTCCAACAAATTGTTTATCAATGACTGAAGAATATGAACTTTCAACTTATGATCGTCATGAATTGAATTATAATCAAATTGCTTTGGGCCGTTTACCAATGTCAATAATTGATGATTATACAATTCGAACAATTCAAATCAAAAAAGACAATTTATTATAATTCAATAAAATACAACTTAAAAAAAAAACACACACAAATATTCTATATATTTCTATAGATAGAATAGATATAAATAGAATAATCTAAATCAAATATTTTAAATGTATAAAAAATGAATAATATAGTAAATATCATATTAGTAGAAATATTCTATAATTATTAGAGAACTATATTCTTCAATAGAATATATTAATATATTCTCGAAATTGAAAATATTTTGGAATTTCAATAAGATTTTCAATGGTTATATATGTTCTATCTACCTTTATACTTGAGTTTTCATATCGTTTCAAACTACTCTTTTGTATAAAGAGTGGAATGACATTGATTATATAACCATAACTATATCAATTTAAACTACTTAGGTTTTTCAATGCAAAGAAAAATTGAAATATATAAATTTTTTTTCCTGGTCATATCAATAAGGTCATGAAATTTCGATTTCGTTGTCTTTTTTTTTACATATAATGGATTTGCCTGAAACGCTGCACGATTTTCTTTTAGTCTTTCTGGGATCGGGTCTTCTATTAGGAAGTTTAGGAGTAGTATTACTTACCAACCCCATTTTTTCTGCTTTTTCGTTGGGACTGGTTCTTGTTTGTATATCTTTATTATATATTTTAGCAAACTCGCATTTTGTAGCTGCATCACAGCTACTTATTTACGTGGGAGCTATTAACATTTTAATCATATTTGCTGTGATGTTCATGAATAGTTCCGAATATTACCAAGATTTGAATCTTTGGACCGTAGGGGATGGAATTACTTTGATAGTTTGTACAAGTATTTTTGTTTCATTAATCACTATTATTTCCGATACATCATGGTACGGAATTATTTGGACTACAAGACCAAATCAGATTATTGAGCAAGATTTGATAAGTACTAGTCAACAAATTGGAATTCATTTATCAACAGATTTTTTTCTTCCATTTGAACTAATTTCCATAATTCTTTTAGTTTCTTTGATAGGTGCAATTGTCGTAGCTCGCCAGTAAGAAATCTTTAGAGAACTAGTAATAGAAATCAAGATTCTTTTTTTTTTCAATTTTCTCACATTTATTTCTGTCGAATTCTATGTGAAGTGAAAGAGTTTTTTTTTATGTAGAAATTCTTTTTTTTTTTATTGCCGATATATTCTTTTGTTAATGAATCCAAATTTATAAGGAGTTGGTCAATGATGCTCGAACATGTACTTGTTTTGAGTGCCTATTTATTTTCTATTGGTATCTATGGATTGATCACGAGCCGAAATATGGTTAGAGCCCTTATGTGTCTTGAACTTATACTGAATGCAGTTAATATAAATCTAGTAACTTTTTCTGATTTTTTTGATAATCGCCAATTAAAAGGAAATATTTTTTCAATTTTTGTTATAGCTATTGCAGCCGCTGAAGCGGCTATCGGACTGGCTATTGTTTCCTCAATTGCTCGTAACAGAAAATCAACCCGTATCAATCAATCGAATTTGTTGAATAAATAGCATTAATCCTATAATAATAAAGTAGAATTTCAAATAGTGTAATATGAATCTAATCAATTCATTTGAGTATTTATTCGACACAACTTATGATCATATCATGTTTACATTGCCTAAATCATAAGAAATGAAAGTATCCTGGTCCTCTTCGATTCCCTCTTGTAAATTTATCTAGACGCCTTTTTTTATTAACAGTTAACAATATTATCACAAATCATTGATTCATCTGGTATATAAATATACGATTCATTTACGAGTTTACTAGATCGATAATTTGCATTTTTGAACATCCAAAATTACTATAGATAATGTCACATTCAGTAAAGATTTATGATACATGTATAGGATGTACTCAATGTGTCCGAGCCTGTCCCACAGATGTATTAGAAATGATACCTTGGGGTGGATGTAAAGCTAAGCAAATAGCTTCTGCCCCAAGAACAGAGGACTGTGTTGGTTGTAAGAGGTGTGAGTCCGCTTGTCCGACGGATTTCTTAAGTGTTCGAGTTTATTTATGGCATGAAACAACTCGAAGTATGGGTCTCGCTTATTGATTCGTTTCAAAAAACACCACACGAATACGTTTTTTACTGGCAAAAACTCGTGTTCAAAATAAAAAAGAAAAAAATTCTATTTTATTTTGAGCATGGGCTTTTCTGGCCCAAGTGTATCTTATTTTTATCACGAATTTTTTTCCTTGGTTAACAATAGTTGTTGTTTTCCCAATAGCCGCAGGTTCCTTAATTTTCTTATTTCCTCATAGGGGAAATAAGGTAATTAGGTGGTATAGCATTTGTATATGCTTAATCGATCTCCTTCTAACAACCTATGCATTTTGTTATCATTTCCAATTGGATGATCCACTAATTCAACTGACGGAGAATTATAAATGGATCCATTTTTTTGATTTTTACTGGAGATTAGGAATAGATGGACTCTCCATAGGACCTATTTTACTGACAGGATTGATAACTACTTTAGCCACTTTAGCAGCTCAGCCGGTTACTCGAAAATACCAATTATTTTATTTCCTGATGTTAGCAATGTATAGCGGTCAAATAGGACCATTTTCTTCTCGAGACATTTTACTTTTTTTCATCATGTGGGAATTGGAATTAATTCCCGTTTATCTACTTTTATCCATGTGGGGGGGAAAGAAACGTTTGTATTCAGCTACAAAGTTTATTTTGTACACTGCAGGAGCTTCTGTTTTTTTATTAATGGGAATTCTGGGTATTGGTTTATATGGCTCTAATGAACCAACATTTAATTTTGAAACATTAATTAATCAATCATATCCCGTGGCACTAGAAATAATATTCTATACGGCATTTCTTATTGCTTTTGCTGTCAAATCGCCGATTATACCCTTACATACATGGTTACCAGATACCCACGGAGAGGCGCATTACAGCACTTGTATGCTTTTAGCCGGAATCTTATTAAAAATGGGAGCATATGGGTTGGTTCGAATTAATATGGAATTTTTTTCCCACGCTCATTCCATATTTTGCCCCTGGTTAATGATATTAGGTTGTATTCAAATAATCTATGCCGCTGCAACATCTTTTGGTCAACGGAATCTAAAAAAAAGAATCGCTTATTCTTCCGTATCTCATATGGGTTTTATAATTATAGGAATTGGTTCTATAAGTGATACTGGTCTCAACGGGGCCATTTTACAAATAATATCTCATGGATTTATTGGCGCTGCCCTTTTTTTCTTGGCAGGAACTAGTTATGATAGACTGCGTCTTCTTTATCTTGACGAAATGGGCGGAATGGCTATCCCAATGCCAAAAATATTCACTATTTTCACTATCTTATCAATGGCTTCTCTTGCATTGCCTGGCATGAGCGGTTTTGTTGCAGAATTGATAGTTTTTTTTGGAATAATTACTAGTCAAAAATATCTTTTCATGATGAAAATACTAATTACTTTTGTAACAGCAATTGGAATGATATTAACTCCTATTTATTTATTATCTATCTTACGGCAAATGTTCTATGGATACAAGTTTTTTAATACATCAAACTCTTCTTTTTTTGATTCTGGGCCCAGAGAATTATTTATTTCTATTTCTATCCTTATACCCATAATAGGTATTGGTATTTATCCAGATTTCATTTTCTCATTTTCGGTTGACAAGGTTGAAGCTATTCTATCTCATTTTTGATGGATGATTTTTGTGAATAAATGAATCAAAAAGATACAAAAAAATATTTTCCCGTTAGATTCATTTAAAAAATTGAAATTAGAATCGAATATGTTTGTTGTTTGTGAGAACCCCTTGAATCATTACATTACTTGATTGAAAGGGTTCTCGACGATTTATGGAAAGTATATATTTATATGCTTTCCATATTTTTCTTTATCAGGTTCTTTGAGTCAATTAGATGTAAATGAACCATAACTATGTAGTCCTATTCCTAATAGATTGATCCCCAAATAACATATCCAAATTATAAGAAATCCTATCGAGGCCACTATTGAAGAATTTACACCCTCTAATTTTTTATTTTTTCTAGTATGTAAATAAATCGCGAATATGGTCCAAGTAATAAAGGCCCAAGTTTCCTTTGGATCCCAATTCCAATAGGAACCCCATGCCTCGTTAGCCCATACTGCTCCTGAAAGAATACCTACCGTTAAAAAGAGAAAACCCATACTAATAATACGATAACCCCAACGATCCAATTGTTGAATAAATTGAGACCTATAATAATTTCTAGAAGAAGAAAAATAAGTTTTTCGTAAAACATTGTTTCTTTCATTCCTATTCATGTATTTGATTTCAACAAAATCAACTGATTTTTTTAAAGAATCAAAATTCTTGGTAAAAGAAAGAATTTGGATGACTTCTTGAAACGTAATGACTAAAATAGCCACTGATAATAATGATCCACATAAAAGAGCTGCATAGCCCAGTATCATCATACTTACGTGCATCATTAGCCAATGGGATTGTAGAGCGGGTACTAATATTACGGA
>CAWUDS030000711.1:0-175824 GCA_963859935.3 Lathyrus sativus
CCTAAACGCTCAACGTAAAAACCAGAGTCTGAATACCCAACGAAACTGACCGGATCCTGAATGCTCAACGTAATAACCGGAGTCTGGATACCCAACGAAACTGACCGGAGCCTGAATGTTCAACGTAATAAACGGAGTCTAGATACTCAACGAAACTGACCGGAGCCTGAACGCTCAACGTAATAACCGAAGTCTGGATACCAAACGAAAGTGACCAGAGCCTGAACGCTCTACGTAATAACCGGAGTCTGGATACCCAACGAAATTGACTGGAGCCTGAACGATCAACGTAATAACCGGAGTCTGGATATACAACGAAATTGACCGGAGCCTGAACCCTCAACGTAATAACCGGAGTCTGGATACCCAACGAAATTGACCGGAGCCTGAACCCTCAACGTAATAACCGGAGTCTAGATACCCAACGAAACTGACCGGAGCCTGAACGCTCAACGTAATAACATGAGTCTGGATACCCAACGAAACTGACCGGAGCCTTAACCCTCAACGTAAAAACCGGAGTCTGGATACCCAACAAAACTGACCGGAGCCAGAACGATCAACGTAATAACCGGAGTCTGGATACCCAACGAAACTGACCGGAGCCTGAACGCTCAACGTAATAACCGGAGTCTGGATACACAACGAAATTGACCGGAGCCTGAACGCTCAACAAAATAACCGGAGTCTGGATACCCAACGAAACTGACCGGAGGCTGAACGCTCAACGTAATAACCGGAGTCTGGATACCCAAAGAAACTGACCGGAGCCTGAACCCTCAACGTAATAACCGGAGTCTGGATACCCAATAAAACTGACCGGAGCCTGAACGCTCAACGTAATAACTAGAGTCTGGATACCCAACAAAACTGACCGGAGCCTGAACCCTCAACGTAATAACCGGAGTCTGGATACCCAAAGAAACTGACCGGAGCCTGAACGCTCAACGTAATAACCGGAGTCTGGATACCCAACGAAACTGACCGTAGCCTGAACGCTCAACGTAATAACCGGAGTCTAGATACCCAAACAAACTGACCGGAGCCTGAACGCTCAACGTAATAACCAGAGTCTGGATACCCAACGAAACTGACCGGAGCCTGAACGCTCAATGTAATAACCGGAGTCTGGATACCCAATGAAACTGACCGGAGCCTGAACCCTCAACATAATAACTGGAGTCTGGATACCCAACAAAACTGACCGGAGCCTAAACGCTCAACGTAAAAACCAGAGTCTGGAAACCCAACGAAACTGACCGGAGCCTGAATGCTCAACGTAATAACCGGAGTCTGGATACCCAACGAAACTGACCGGAGCCTAAACGTTCAACGTAATAAACGGAGTCTGGATACCCAACGAAACTGACCGGAGCCTGAACGCTCAACGTAATAACCGAAGTCTGGATACCAAACGAAACTGACCGGATCCTGAACGCTCTACGTAATAACCGAAGTCTGGATACCTAACGAAATTGACTGGAGCCTAAACGATCAACGTAATAACCGGAGTCTGGATACACAACGAAATTGACTGGAGCCTGAACGCTCAACAAAATAACCAGAGTCTGGATACCCAACGAAACTGACCGGAGTCTGAACGCTCAACGTAATAACCGGAGTCTGGATACACAACGAAACTGACCGGTGCCTGAACGCTCAACATAATAACCGGAGTCTGGATACCCAAAGAAACTGACCGGAGCCTGAACGTTCAACGTAATAACCTGAGTCTGGATACCCAACGAAACTGACCGGAGCCTAAACGCTCAACGTAAAAACCAGAGTCTGAATACCCAACGAAACTGACCGGATCCTGAATGCTCAACGTAATAACCGGAGTCTGGATACCCAACGAAACTGACCGGAGCCTGAATGTTCAACGTAATAAACGGAGTCTAGATACTCAACGAAACTGACCGGAGCCTGAACGCTCAACGTAATAACCGAAGTCTGGATACCAAACGAAACTGACCAGAGCCTGAACGCTCTACGTAATAACCGGAGTCTGGATACCCAACGAAATTGACTGGAGCCTGAACGATCAACGTAATAACCGGAGTCTGGATACACAACGAAATTGACCGGAGCCTGAACCCTCAACGTAATAACCGGAGTCTGGATACCCAACGAAATTGACCGGAGCCTGAACCCTCAACGTAATAACCGGAGTCTAGATACCCAACGAAACTGACCGGAGCCTGAACGCTCAACGTAATAACATGAGTCTAGATACCCAACGAAACTGACCGGAGCCTTAACCCTCAACGTAAAAACCGGAGTCTGGATACCCAACAAAACTGACCGGAGCCAGAACGATCAACGTAATAACCGGAGTCTGGATACCCAACGAAACTGACCGGAGCCTGAACGCTCAACGTAATAACCGGAGTCTGGATACACAACGAAATTGACCGGAGCCTGAACGCTCAACAAAATAACCGGAGTCTGGATACCCAACGAAACTGACCGGAGCCTGAACGCTCAACGTAATAACCGGAGTCTGGATACCCAAAGAAACTGACCGGAGCCTGAACGCTCAACGTAATAACCGGAGTCTAGATACCCAACAAAACTGACCGGAGCCTGAACGCTCAACGTAATAACCGGAGTCTGGATACCCAACGAAACTGACCGGAGCCTGAAACCTCAACGTAAAAACCGGAGTCTGGATACCCAACAAAACTGACTGGAGCCTGAACGCTCAACGTAATAACCGGAGTCTGGATACACAACGAAACTGACTGGTGCCTGAACGCTCAATGTAATAACCGGAGTCTGGATACCCAACAAAACTGACCGGAACCTGAACGCTCAACGTAAAAAACTGGAGTCTGGATACCCAACGAAACAGACCGAAGCCTGAACGCTCAATTTAATAACCGGAGTCTGGATACATAACGAAACTGACTGGTGCCTGAATGCTCAACGTAATAACCGGAGTCTGGATACCCAAAGAAACTGACCAGAGCCTGAACGCTCAACGTAATAACCTGAGTCTGGATACCCAACGAAACTGACAGGAGCCTGAACACTCAACGTACTAACCGGAGTCTGGATACCCAACAAAACTGACCGGAGCCTGAACCCTCAACATAATAATCGGAGTCTGGATACCCAACGAAACTGACCGGAGCCTGAACCCTCAACGTAAAAACCGGAGTCTGGATACCCAACGAAACTGACCGGAGCCTGAACGATCAACGTAATAACCGGAGTCTGGATACCCAACGAAACTGACCGGAGCCTGAACGATCAACGTAATAAACGGAGTCTGGATACCCATTGAAATTGACCGGAGCCTGAACCCTCAACGTAAAAACCGGAGTCTGGATACCCAACGAAACTGACTGGAGCCTAAATGCTCAACGTAATAACCTGAGTCTGGATACACAACGAAACTGACCGGTGCCTGAACGCTCAACGTAATAACCTGAGTCTGGATACCCAACGAAACTGATCAGAGCCTGAACACTCAATGTAATAACCGGAGTCTGGATACCCAACAAAACTGACCGGAACCTGAACGCTCAACGTAAAAAACCGGAGTCTGGATACCCAACGAAACTGACCGGAGCCTGAACGCGCAACGTATTAACCGGAGTCTGGATACACAACGAAACTGACCGGTGCCTGAACGCTCAACATAATAACCGGAGTCTGGATACCCAAAGAAACTGACCGGAGCCTGAAACCTCAACGTAATAACATGAGTCGGGATACCCAACGAAACTTACCGGAGCCTGAACACTCAACGTAATAACCGGAGTCTGGATACCCAACAAAACTGACCGGAGCCTGAACCCTTAACATAATAACCGGAGTCTGGATACCCAACAAAACTGACCGGAGCCTAAACGCTCAACGTAAAAACCAGAGTCTGAATACCCAACGTAACTGACCGGAGCCTGAATGCTCAACGTAATAACCGGAGTCTGGATACCCAACGAAACTGACCGGAGCCTGAATATTCAACGTAATAAACGGAGTCTGGATACCCAACGAAACTGACCGGAGCCTGAACGCTAAACGTAATAACCGAAGTCTGGATACCAAACGAAACTGACCGGAGCCTGAACGCTCTACGTAATAACCGGAGTCTGGATACCCAACGAAATTGACTGGAGCCTGAACGATCAACGTAATAACCGGAGTCTGGATACACAATGAAATTGACCGGAGCCTGAACACTCAACGAAATAACCGGAGTCTGGATACCCAACGAAACTGACCGGAGCCTGAACGCTCAACGTAATAACCGAAGTCTGGATACCAAACGGAACTGACCAGAGCCTGAACGCGCTATGTAATAACCGGAGTCTGGATACCCAACGAAATTGACAGGAGCCTGAACGATCAACGTAATAACCGGAGTCTGGATACACTACGAAATTGACCGGAGCCTGAATGCTCAACAAAATAACCGGAGTCTGGATACCCAACGAAACTGACCGGAGGCTGAACGCTCAACGAAATAACCGGAGTCTGGATACCCAAAGAAACTGACCGGAGCCTGAACGCTCAACGTAATAACCGGAGTCTAGATACCCAACAAAATTGACCGGAGCCTGAACGCTCAACGTAATAACCGGAGTCTGGATACCCAACGAAACTGACCGGAGCCTGAACCCTCAACGTAATAACCGGAGTCTGGATACCCAAAGAAACTGACCGGAGCCTGAACGCTCAACGTAATAACCGGAGTCTGGATACCCAACGAAACTGACCGGAGCCTAAACGTTCAACGTAATTAACGGAGTCTGGATACCTAACGAAACTGACCAGAGCCTGAACGCTCAACGTAATAACCGAAGTCTGGATACCAAACGAAACTGACCGGAGCCTGAACGCGCTATGTAATAACCGGAGTCTGGATACCCAACGAAATTGACTGGAGCCTGAACGATCAACGTAATAACCAGAGTCTGGATACACAACGAAACTGACCGGTGCCTGAACGCTCAACATAATAACCGGAGTCTGGATACCCAAAGAAACTGACCGGAGCCTGAACGCTCAACGTAATAACCTGATTCTGGATACCCAACGAAACTGACCGGAGCCTAAACGCTCAACGTAAAAACCAGAGTCTGAATACCCAACGAAACTGACCGGATCCTGAATGCTCAACGTAATAACCGGAGTCTGGATACCCAACGAAACTGACCGGAGCCTGAATGTTCAACGTAATAAACGGAGTCTAGATACTCAACGAAACTGACCGGAGCCTGAACGCTCAACGTAATAACCGAAGTCTGGATACCAAACGAAACTGACCAGAGCCTGAACGCTCTACGTAATAACCGGAGTCTGGATACCCAACGAAATTGACTGGAGCTTGAACGATCAACGTAATAACCGGAGTCTGGATACACAACGAAATTGACCGGAGCCTGAACCCTCAACGTAATAACCGGAGTCTGGATACCCAACGAAATTGACCGGAGCCTGAACCCTCAACGTAATGACCGGAGTCTGGATACCCAACGAAACTGACCGGAGCCTGAACCCTCAACGTAATAACTGGAGTCTGGTTACACAACGAAACTGACCGGAACCTGAACGCTCAACGTAAAAAATCGGAGTCTGGATACCCAACGAAAATGACCGGAGCCTGAACGCGCAACGTAATAACCGGAGTCTGGATACACAACGAAACTGACCGGTGCCTGAACGCTCAACGTAATAACCGGAGTCTGGATACCCAACAAAACGGACCGGAGCCTGAACCCTCAACATAATAACCGGAGTCTGGATACCTAACAAAACTGACCGGAGGCTAAACGCTCAACGTAAAAACCAGAGTCTGAATACCCAACGAAACTGACCGGAGCCTGAATGCTCAACGTAATAACCGGAGTCTGGATACCCAACGAAACTGACCGGAGCCTGAACGTTCAACGTAATAAACGGAGTCTGGATACCCAACGAAACTGACCAGAGCCTGAACGCTCAACGTAATAACTGAAGTCTGGATACCAAACGAAACTGACCGGAGCCTGAACGCTCTATGTAATAACCGGAGTCTGGATACCCAACGAAATTGACTGGAGCCTGAACGATCAACGTAATAACCGGAGTCTGGATACACAACGAAATTGACCGGAGCCTGAACGCTCAACGAAATAACCGGAGTCTGGATACCCAACGAAACTGACCGGAGCCTGAACGCTCAACGTAATAACCGAAGTCTGGATACCAAACGGAACTGACCGGAGCCTGAACGCGCTATGTAATAACCGGAGTCTGGATACCTAACGAAATTGACTGGAGCCTGAACGATCAACGTAATAACCGGAGTCTGGATACACAACGAAATTGACCGGAGCCTGAACGCTCAACAAAATAACCGGAGACTGGATACCCAACGAAACTGACCGGAGGCTGAACGCTCAACGAAATAACCGGAGTCTGGATACCCAAAGAAACTGACCGGAGCCTGAACGCTCAACGTAATAAACGGAGTCTAGATACCCAACAAAATTGACCGGAGCCTGAACGCTCAACGTAATAACCGGAGTCTGGATACCCAACGAAACTGACCGGAGCCTGAACCCTCAACGTAATAACCGGAGTCTGGATACCCAAAGAAACTGACCGGAGCCTGAACGCTCAACGTAATAACCGGAGTCTGGATACCCAACGAAACTGACCGGAGCCTGAACGCTCAACGTAATAACCGGAGTCTGGATACCCAAAGAAACTGACCGGAGCCTGAACGCTCAACGTAATAACCGGAGTCTGGATACCCAACGAAACTGACCGGAGCCTAAACGTTCAACGTAATTAACGGAGTCTGGATACCTAACGAAACTGACCAGAGCCTGAACGCTCAACGTAATAACCGAAGTCTGGATACCAAACGAAACTGACCGGAGCCTGAACGCGCTATGTAATAACCGGAGTCTGGATACCCAACGAAATTGACTGGAGCCTGAACGATCAACGTAATAACCAGAGTCTGGATACACAACGAAACTGACCGGTGCCTGAACGCTCAACATAATAACCGGAGTCTGGAACCCAAAGAAACTGACCGGAGCCTGAACGCTCAACGTAATAACCTGAGTCTGGATACCCAACGAAACTGACCGGAGCCTAAACGCTCAACGTAAAAACCAGAGTCTGAATACCCAACGAAACTGACCGGATCCTGAATGCTCAACGTAATAACCGGAGTCTGGATACCCAACGAAACTGACCGGAGCCTGAATGTTCAACGTAATAAACGGAATCTAGATACTCAACGAAACTGACCGGAGCCTGAACGCTCAACGTAATAACCGAAGTCTGGATACCAAACGAAACTGACCAGAGCCTGAACGCTCTACGTAATAACCGGAGTCTGGATACCCAACGAAATTGACTGGAGCTTGAACGATCAACGTAATAACCGGAGTCTGGATACACAACGAAATTGACCGGAGCCTGAACCCTCAACGTAATAACCGGAGTCTGGATACCCAACAAAATTGACCGGAGCCTGAACGCTCAACGTAATAACCGGAGTCTGGATACCCAACGAAACTGACCGGAGCCTGAACCCTCAACGTAATAACCGGAGTCTGGATACCCAAAGAAACTGACCGGAGCCTGAACGCTCAACGTAATAACCGGAGTCTGGATACCCAACGAAACTGACCGGAGCCTGAACGCTCAACGTAATAACCGGAGTCTGGATAACCAAAGAAACTGACCGGAGCCTGAACGCTCAACGTAATAACCGGAGTCTGGATACCCAACGAAACTGACCGGAGCCTAAACGTTCAACGTAATTAACGGAGTCTGGATACCTAACGAAACTGACCAGAGCTTGAACGCTCAACATAATAACCGAAGTCTGGATACCAAACGAAACTGACCAGAGCCTGAACGCGCTATGTAATAACCGGAGTCTGGATACCCAACGAAATTGACTGGAGCCTGAACGATCAACGTAATAACCAGAGTCTGGATACACAACGAAACTGACCGGTGCCTGAATGCTCAACATAATAACCGGAGTCTGGATACCCAAAGAAACTGACCGGAGCCTGAACGCTCAACGTAATAACCTGAGTCTGGATACCCAACGAAACTGACCGGAGCCTAAACGCTCAACGTAAAAACCAGAGTCTGAATACCCAACGAAACTGACTGGATCCTGAATGCTCAACGTAATAACCGGAGTCTGGATACCAAACGAAACTGACCAGGGCCTGAATGTTCAACGTAATAAACGGAGTCTAGATACTCAACGAAACTGACCGGAGCCTGAACGCTCAACGTAATAACCGAAGTCTGGATACCAAACGAAACTGACCAGAGCCTAAACGCTCTACGTAATAACCGGAGTCTGGATACCCAACGAAATTGACTGGAGCTTGAACGATCAACGTAATAACCGGAGTCTGGATACACAATGAAATTGACCGGAGCCTGAACCCTCAACTTAATAACCGGAGTCTGGATACCCAACGAAATTGACCGGAGCCTGAACCCTCAACGTAATGACCGGAGTCTGGATACCCAACGAAACTGACCGGAGCCTGAACCCTCAACGTAATAACTGGAGTCTGGTTACACAACGAAACTGACCGGAACCTGAACGCTCAACGTAAAAAACCGGAGTCTGGATACCCAACGAAACTGACCGGAGCCTGAACGCGCAACGTAATAACCGGAGTCTGGATACACAACGAAACTGACCGGTGCCTGAACGCTCAACGTAATAACCGGAGTTTGGATACCCAACAAAACTGACCGGAGCCTGAACCCTCAACATAATAACCGGAGTCTGGATACCTAACAAAACTGACCGGAGGCTAAACGCTCAACGTAAAAACCAGAGTCTGAATACCCAACGAAACTGACCGGAGCCTGAATGCTCAACGTAATAACCGGAGTCTGGATACCCAACGAAACTGACCGGAGCCTGAACGTTCAACGTAATAAACGGAGTCTGGATACCCAACGAAACTGACCGGAGCCTGAACGCTCAACGTAATAACTGAAGTCTGGATACCAAACGAAACTGACCGGAGCCTGAACGCTCTATGTAATAACCGGAGTCTGGATACCCAACGAAATTGACTGGAGCCTGAACGATCAACGTAATAACCGGAGTCTGGATACACAACGAAATTGACCGGAGCCTGAACGCTCAACGAAATAACCGGAGTCTGGATACCCAACAAAACTGACCGGAGCCTGAACGCTCAACGTAATAACCGAAGTCTGGATACCAAACGGAACTGACCGGAGCCTGAACGCGCTATGTAATAACCGGAGTCTGGATACCTAACGAAATTGACTGGAGCCTGAACGATCAACGTAATAACCGGAGTCTGGATACACAACGAAATTGACCGGAGCCTGAACGCTCAACAAAATAACCGGAGACTGGATACCCAACGAAACTGACCGGAGGCTGAACGCTCAACGAAATAACTGGAGTCTGGATACCCAAAGAAACTGACCGGAGCCTGAACGCTCAACGTAATAACCGGAGTCTGGATACCCAAAAAAACTGACCGGAGCCTGAACGCTCAACGTAATAACCGGAGTCTGGATACCCAACGAAACTGACCGGAGCCTGAACCCTCAACGTAATAACCGGAGTCTGGATACCCAAAGAAACTGATCGGAGCCTGAACGCTCAACGTAATAACCGGAGTCTGGATACCCAACGAAACTGACCGGAGCCTGAACGCTCAACGTAATAACCGGAGTCTGGATACCCAAAGAAACTGACCAGAGCCTGAACGCTCAACGTAATAACCGGAGTCTGGATACCCAACGAAACTGACCGGAGCCTGAACGCTCAATGTAATAACCGGAGTCTGGATACCCAATGAAACTAACCGGAGCCTGAACCCTGAACATAATAACCGGAGTCTGGATACCCAACAAAACTGACCGGAGCCTAAACGCTCAACGTAAAAACCAGAGTCTGGATACCCAACGAAACTGACCGGAGCCTGAATGCTCAACGTAATAACCGGAGTCTGGATACCCAACGAAACTGACCGGAGCCTAAACGCTCAACGTAATAAACGGAGTCTGGATACCCAACGAAACTGACCGGAGCCTGAACGCTCTACGTAATAACCGAAGTCTGGATACCAAACGAAACTGACCGGAGCCTGAACGCGCTATGTAATAACCAGAGTCTGGATACCCAACGAAATTGACTAGAGCCTGAACGATCAACGTAATAACCGGAGTCTGGATACACAACGAAATTGACCGGAGCCTTAACGCTCAACAAAATAACCGGAGTCTGGATATCTAACGAAACTGACCGGAGGCTGAACGCTCAACGTAATAACCGGAGTCTGGATACCCAAAGAAACTGACCGGAGCCTGAACGCTCAACGTAATAACCGGAGTCTGGATACCCAACAAAACTGACCGGAGCCTGAACGCTCAACGTAATAACTGGAGTCTGGATACCCAACGAAACTGACCGGAGCCTGAACCCTCAACGTAATAACCAGAGTCTGGATACCCAAAGAAACTGACCGGAGCCTGAACGCTCAACGTAATAACCGGAGTCTGGATACCCAACCAAACTGACCGGAGCCTGAACGCTCAACGTAATAACCGGAGTCTAGATACCCAAACAAACTGACCGGAGCCTGAACGCTCAACGTAATAACCGGAGTCTGGATACCCAACGAAACTGACCGGAGCCTGAACGCTCAATGTAATAACCAGAGTCTGGATACCCAATGAAACTGACCGGAGCCTGAACCCTCAACATAATAACCGGAGTCTGGATACCCAACAAAACTGACCGGAGCCTAAACGCTCAACGTAAAAACCAGAGTCTGGATACCCAACGAAACTGACCGGAGCCTGAATGCTCAACGTAATAACCGGAGTCTGGATACCCAACGAAACTGACTGGAGCCTAAACGTTCAACGTAATAAACGGAGTCTGGATACCCAACGAAACTGACCGGAGCCTGAACGCTCAACGTAATAACCGAAGTCTGGATACCAAACGAAACTGACCGGAGCCTGAACGCTCTACGTAATAACCGGAGTCTGGATACCTAACGAAATTGACTGGAGCCTGAACGCTCAACAAAATAACAAGAGTCTGGATACCCAACGAAACTGACCGGAGTTTGAACGCTCAACGTAATAACCGGAGTCTGGATACACAACGAAACTGACCGGTGCCTGAACGCTCAACATAATAACCGGAGTCTGGATACCCAAAGAAACTGACCGGAGCCTGAACGCTCAACGTAATAACCTGAGTCTGGATACCCAACGAAACTGACCGGAGCCTGAACACTCAACGTAATAACCGGAGTCTGGATACCCAACAAAACTGACCGGAGTCTGAACCCTCAACATAATAACCGGAGTCTGGATACCCAACAAAACTGACCGGAGCCTAAACGCTCAACGTAAAAACCAGAGTCTGAATACCCAACGAAACTGATCGGATCCTGAATGCTCAACATAATAACCGGAGTCTGGATACCCAACGAAACTGACCGGAGCCTGAATGTTCAACGTAATAAATGGAGTCTAGATACTCAACGAAACTGACCGGAGCCTGAACGCTCAACGTAATAACCGAAGTCTGGATACCAAACGAAACTAACCAGAGCCTGAACGCTCTACGTAATAACCGGAGTCTGGATACCCAACGAAATTGACTGGAGACTGAACGATCAACGTAATAACCGGAGTCTGGATACACAACGAAATTGACCGGAGCCTGAACCCTCAACGTAATAACCGGAGTCTGGATACCCAACGAAACTGACCGAAGCCTGAACCCTCAACGTAAAAACCGGAGTCTGGATACCCAACAAAACTGATTGGAGCCTGAACGCTCAACGCAATAATCGGAGTCTGGATACACAACGAAATTGACCGGAGTCTGAACGTTCAACGTAATAAACGGAGTCTGGATACCCAACGAAACTGACCGGAGCCTGAACGCTCAACGTAATAACCGAAGTCTGGATACCAAACGAAACTGACCGGAGCCTGAAGGCGCTATGTAATAACCGGAGTCTGGATACCCAACGAAATTGACTAGAGCCTGAACGATCAACGTAATAACCGGAGTCTGGATACACAACGAAATTGACCGGAGCCTGAACGCTCAACAAAATAACCGGAGTCTGGATATCTAACGAAACTGACCGGAGGCTGAACGCTCAACGTAATAACCGGAGTCTGGATACCCAAAGAAACTGACCGGAGCCTGAACGCTCAACGTAATAACCGGAGTCTGGATACCCAACAAAACTGACCGGAGCCTGAACGCTCAACGTAATAACTGGAGTCTGGATACCCAACGAAACTGACCGGAGCCTGAACCCTCAACGTAATAACCAGAGTCTGGATACCCAAAGAAACTGACCGGAGCCTGAACGCTCAACGTAATAACCGGAGTCTGGATACCCAACGAAACTGACCGGAGCCTGAACGCTCAACGTAATAACCGGAGTCTAGATACCCAAACAAACTGACCGGAGCCTGAACGCTCAACGTAATAACCGGAGTCTGGATACCCAACGAAACTGACCGGAGCCTGAACGCTCAATGTAATAACCAGAGTCTGGATACCCAATGAAACTGACCGGAGCCTGAACCCTCAACATAATAACCGGAGTCTGGATACCCAACAAAACTGACCGGAGCCTAAACGCTCAACGTAAAAACCAGAGTCTGGATACCCAACGAAACTGACCGGAGCCTGAATGCTCAACGTAATAACCGGAGTCTGGATACCCAACGAAACTGACTGGAGCCTAAACGTTCAACGTAATAAACGGAGTCTGGATACCCAACGAAACTGACCGGAGCCTGAACGCTCAACGTAATAACCGGAGTCTGGATACCCAAAGAAACTGACCAGAGCCTGAACGCTCAACGTAATAACCGGAGTCTGGATACCCAACGAAACTGACCGGAGCCTGAACGCTCAATGTAATAACCGGAGTCTGGATACCCAATGAAACTAACCGGAGCCTGAACCCTGAACATAATAACCGGAGTCTGGATACCCAACAAAACTGACCGGAGCCTAAACGCTCAACGTAAAAACCAGAGTCTGGATACCCAACGAAACTGACCGGAGCCTGAATGCTCAACGTAATAACCGGAGTCTGGATACCCAACGAAACTGACCAGAGCCTAAACGTTCAACGTAATAAACGGAGTCTGGATACCCAACGAAACTGACCGGAGCCTGAACGCTCAACGTAATAACCGAAGTCTGGATACCAAACGAAACTGACCGGAGCCTGAACGCGCTATGTAATAACCGGAGTCTGGATACCCAACGAAATTGACTAGAGCCTGAACGATCAACGTAATAACCGGAGTCTGGATACACAACGAAATTGACCGGAGCCTGAACGCTCAACAAAATAACCGGAGTCTGGATATCTAACGAAACTGACCGGAGGCTGAACGCTCAACGTAATAACCGGAGTCTGGATACCCAAAGAAACTGACCGGAGCCTGAACGCTCAACGTAATAACCGGAGTCTGGATACCCAACAAAACTGACCGGAGCCTGAACGCTCAACGTAATAACTGGAGTCTGGATACCCAACGAAACTGACCGGAGCCTGAACCCTCAACGTAATAACCAGAGTCTGGATACCCAAAGAAACTGACCGGAGCCTGAACGCTCAACGTAATAACCGGAGTCTGGATACCCAACCAAACTGACCGGAGCCTGAACGCTCAACGTAATAACCGGAGTCTAGATACCCAAACAAACTGACCGGAGCCTGAACGCTCAACGTAATAACCGGAGTCTGGATACCCAACGAAACTGACCAGAGCCTGAACGCTCAATGTAATAACCAGAGTCTGGATACCCAATGAAACTGACCGGAGCCTGAACCCTCAACATAATAACCGGAGTCTGGATACCCAACAAAACTGACCGGAGCCTAAACGCTCAACGTAAAAACCAGAGTCTGGATACCCAACGAAACTGACCGGAGCCTGAATGCTCAACGTAATAACCGGAGTCTGGATACCCAACGAAACTGACTGGAGCCTAAACGTTCAACGTAATAAACGGAGTCTGGATACCCAACGAAACTGACCGGAGCCTGAACGCTCAACGTAATAACCGAAGTCTGGATACCAAACGAAACTGACCGGAGCCTGAACGCTCTACGTAATAACCGGAGTCTGGATACCTAACGAAATTGACTGGAGCCTGAACGATCAACGTAATAACCGGAGTCTGGATACACAACGAAATTGACTGGAGCCTGAACGCTCAACAAAATAACAAGAGTCTGGATACCCAACGAAACTGACCGGAGTTTGAACGCTCAACGTAATAACCGGAGTCCGGATACACAACGAAACTGACCGGTGCCTGAACGCTCAACATAATAACCGGAGTCTGGATACCCAAAGAAACTGACCGGAGCCTGAACGCTCAACGTAATAACCTGAGTCTGGATACCCAACGAAACTGACCGGAGCCTGAACACTCAACGTAATAACCGGAGTCTGGATACCCAACAAAACTAACCGGAGTCTGAACCCTCAACATAATAACCGGAGTCTGGATACCCAACAAAACTGACCGGAGCCTAAACGCTCAACGTAAAAACCAGAGTCTGAATACCCAACGAAACTGATCGGATCCTGAATGCTCAACATAATAACCGGAGTCTGGATACCCAACGAAACTGACCGGAGCCTGAATGTTCAACGTAATAAACGGAGTCTAGATACTCAACGAAACTGACCGGAGCCTGAACGCTCAACGTAATAACCGAAGTCTGGATACCAAACGAAACTAACCAGAGCCTGAACGCTCTACGTAATAACCGGAGTCTGGATACCCAACGAAATTGACTGGAGACTGAACGATCAACGTAATAACCGGAGTCTGGATACACAACGAAATTGACCGGAGCCTGAACCCTCAACGTAATAACCGGAGTCTGGATACCCAACGAAACTGACCGAAGCCTGAACCCTCAACGTAAAAACCGGAGTCTGGATACCCAACAAAACTGATTGGAGCCTGAACGCTCAACGCAATAATCGGAGTCTGGATACACAACGAAATTGACCGGAGTCTGAACGTTCAACGTAATAAACGGAGTCTGGATACCCAACAAAACTGACCGGAGCCTGAACGCTCAACGTAATAACCGAAGTCTGGATACCAAACGAAACTGACCGGAGCCTGAAGGCGCTATGTAATAACCGGAGTCTGGATACCCAACGAAATTGACTAGAGCCTGAACGATCAACGTAATAACCGGAGTCTGGATACACAACGAAATTGACCGGAGCCTGAACGCTCAACAAAATAACCGGAGTCTGGATATCTAACGAAACTGACCGGAGGCTGAACGCTCAACGTAATAACCGGAGTCTGGATACCCAAAGAAACTGACCGGAGCCTGAACGCTCAACGTAATAACCGGAGTCTGGATACCCAACAAAACTGACCGGAGCCTGAACGCTCAACGTAATAACTGGAGTCTGGATACCCAACGAAACTGACCGGAGCCTGAACCCTCAACGTAATAACCAGAGTCTGGATACCCAAAGAAACTGACCGGAGCCTGAACGCTCAACGTAATAACCGGAGTCTGGATACCCAACGAAACTGACCAGAGCCTGAACGCTCAACGTAATAACCGGAGTCTAGATACCCAAACAAACTGACCGGAGCCTGAACGCTCAACGTAATAACCGGAGTCTGGATACCCAACGAAACTTACCGGAGCCTGAACGCTCAATGTAATAACCAGAGTCTGGATACCCAATGAAACTGACCGGAGCCTGAACCCTCAACATAATAACCGGAGTCTGGATACCCAACAAAACTGACCGGAGCCTAAACGCTCAACGTAAAAACCAGAGTCTGGATACCCTACGAAACTGACCGGAGCCTGAATGCTCAACGTAATAACCGGAGTCTGGATACCCAACGAAACTGACTGGAGCCTAAACGTTCAACGTAATAAATGGAGTCTGGATACCCAACGAAACTGACTGGAGCCTGAACGCTCAACGTAATAACCGAAGTCTGGATACCAAACGAAACTGACCGGAGCCTGAACGCTCTACGTAATAACCGGAGTCTGGATACCTAACGAAATTGACTGGAGCCTGAACGATCAACGTAATAACCGGAGTCTGGATACACAACGAAATTGACTGGAGCCTGAACGCTCAACAAAATAACAAGAGTCTGGATACCCAACGAAACTGACCGGAGTTTGAACGCTCAACGTAATAACCGGAGTCTGGATACACAACGAAACTGACCGGTGCCTGAACGCTCAACATAATAACCGGAGTCTGGATACCCAAAGAAACTGACCGGAGCCTGAACGCTCAACGTAATAACCTGAGTCTGGATACCCAACGAAACTGACCGGAGCCTGAACACTCAACGTAATAACCGGAGTCTGGATACCCAACAAAACTGACCGGAGTCTGAACCCTCAACATAATAACCGGAGTCTGGATACCCAACAAAACTGACCGGAGCCTAAACGCTCAACGTAAAAACCAGAGTCTGAATACCCAACGTAACTGATCGGATCCTGAATGCTCAACATAATAACCGGAGTCTGGATACCCAACGAAACTGACCGGAGCCTGAATGTTCAACGTAATAAACGGAGTCTAGATACTCAACGAAACTGACCGGAGCCTGAACGCTCAACGTAATAACCGAAGTCTGGATACCAAACGAAACTAACCAGAGCCTGAACGCTCTACGTAATAACCGGAGTCTGGATACCCAACGAAATTGACTGGAGACTGAACGATCAACGTAATAACCGGAGTCTGGATACACAACGAAATTGACCGGAGCCTGAACCCTCAACGTAATAACCGGAGTCTGGATACCCAACGAAACTGACCGAAGCCTGAACCCTCAACGTAAAAACCGGAGTCTGGATACCCAACAAAACTGATTGGAGCCTGAACGCTCAACGCAATAATCGGAGTCTGGATACACAACAAAATTGACCGGAGTCTGAACGCTCAACAAAATAACCGGAGTCTGGATACCCAACGAAACTGACCGGAGCGTGAACGCTCAACGTAATAACCGGAGTCTGGATACACAACGAAACTGACCGGTGCCTGAACGCTCAACGTAATAACCGGAGTCTGGATACCCAAAGAAATTGACCGGAGCCTGAACGCTCAACGTAATAACCTGAGTCTGGATACCCAACAAAACTGACCGGAGCCTGAACACTCAACGTAATAACCGGAGTCTGGATACCAAACAAATATGACCGGAGCCTGAACCCTCAACATAATAACCAGTGTCTGGATACCCAACAAAACTCACCGGAGCCTAAACGCTCAACGTAAAAACACGAGTCTGAATACCCAACGAAACTGACCGGATCCTGAATGCTCAACGTAATAACCGGAGTCTGGATACCCAACGAAACTGACCGGAGCCTGAATGTTCAACGTAATAAACGGAGTCTAGATACCCAACGAAACTGACCGGAGCCTGAACGCTCAACGTAATAACCGAAGTCTGGATACCAAACGAAACTGACCAGAGCCTGAACGCTCTACGTAATAACCGGAGTCTGGATACCCAATGAAATTGAATGGAGCCTGAACGATCAACGTAATAACCGGAGTCTGGATACACAACAAAATTGACAGGAGCCTGAACCCTCAACGTAATAACCGGAGTATGGATACCCAACGAAACTGACGGGAGCCTGAACCCTCAACGTAAAAACCAGAGTCTGGATACCCAAAGAAACTGACCGGAGCCTGAACACTCAACGTAATAACCGGAGTCTGGATACCCAACAAAACTGACCGGAGCCTGAACGCTCAACGTAATAACTGGAGTCTGGATACCCAACGAAACTGACAGGAGCCTGAACCCTCAACGTAATAACCAGAGTCTGGATACCCAAAGAAACTGACCGGAGCCTGAACGCTCAACGTAATAACCGGAGTCTGGATACCCAACGAAACTGACCGGAGCCTGAACGCTCAACGTAATAACCGGAGTCTGGATACCCAAACAAACTGACCGGAGCCTGAACGCTCAACGTAATAACCGGAGTCTGGATACCCAACGAAACTGACCGGAGCCTGAAAGCTCAATGTAATAACCGGAGTCTGGATACCCAATGAAACTGACCGGAGCCTGAACCCTCAACATAATAACCGGAGTCTGGATACCCAACAAAACTGACCAGAGCCTAAACGCTCAACGTAAAAACCAGAGTCTGGATACCCAACGAAACTGACCGGAGCCTGAATGCTTAACGTAATAACCGGAGTCTGGATACCCAACGAAACTGACCGGAGACTAAACGTTCAACGTAATAAACGGAGACTGGAGACCCAACGAAACTGACCGGAGCCTGAACGCTCAACGTAATAACCGAAGTCTGGATACCAAACGAAACTGACCGGAGCCTGAACGCTCTACGTAATAACCGGAGTCTGGATACCTAACGAAATTGACTGGAGCCTGAACGATCAACGTAATAACCGGAGTCTGGATACACAACGAAATTGACTGGAGCCTGAACGCTCAACAAAATAACCGGAGTCTGGATACCGAACGAAACTGACCGGAGTCTGAACGCTCAACGTAATAACCGGAGTCTGGATACACAACGAAACTGACCGGTGCCTGAACGCTCAACATAATAACCGGAGTCTGGATACCCAAAGAAACTGACCGGAGCCTGAACGCTCAACGTAATAACCTGAGTCTAGATACCCAACGAAACTGACCGGAGCCTGAACACTCAACGTAATAACCGGAGTCTGGATACCCAACAAAACTGACCGGAGTCTGAACCCTCAACATAATAACCGGAGTCTGGATACCCAACAAAACTGACCGGAGCCTAAACGCTCAACGTAAAAACCAGAGTCTGAATACCCAACGTAACTGATCGGATCCTGAATGCTCAACATAATAACCGGAGTCTGGATACCCAACGAAACTGACCGGAGCCTGAATGTTCAACGTAATAAACGGAGTCTAGATACTCAACGAAACTGACCGGAGCCTGAACGCTCAACGTAATAACCGAAGTCTGGATACCAAACGAAACTAACCAGAGCCTGAACGCTCTACGTAATAACCGGAGTCTGGATACCCAACGAAATTGACTGGAGACTGAACGATCAACGTAATAACCGGAGTCTGGATACACAACGAAATTGACCGGAGCCTGAACCCTCAACGTAATAACCGGAGTCTGGATACCCAACGAAACTGACCGAAGCCTGAACCCTCAACGTAAAAACCGGAGTCTGGATACCCAACAAAACTGATTGGAGCCTGAACGCTCAACGCAATAATCGGAGTCTGGATACACAACAAAATTGACCGGAGTCTGAACGCTCAACAAAATAACCGGAGTCTGGATACCCAACGAAACTGACCGGAGCGTGAACGCTCAACGTAATAACCGGAGTCTGGATACACAACGAAACTGACCGGTGCCTGAACGCTCAACGTAATAACCGGAGTCTGGATACCCAAAGAAATTGACCGGAGCCTGAACGCTCAACGTAATAACCTGAGTCTGGATACCCAACAAAACTGACCGGAGCCTGAACACTCAACGTAATAACCGGAGTCTGGATACCAAACAAATATGACCGGAGCCTGAACCCTCAACATAATAACCAGTGTCTGGATACCCAACAAAACTCACCGGAGCCTAAACGCTCAACGTAAAAACACGAGTCTGAATACCCAACGAAACTGACCGGATCCTGAATGCTCAACGTAATAACCGGAGTCTGGATACCCAACGAAACTGACCGGAGCCTGAATGTTCAACGTAATAAACGGAGTCTAGATACCCAACGAAACTGACCGGAGCCTGAACGCTCAACGTAATAACCGAAGTCTGGATACCAAACGAAACTGACCAGAGCCTGAACGCTCTACGTAATAACCGGAGTCTGGATACCCAATGAAATTGAATGGAGCCTGAACGATCAACGTAATAACCGGAGTCTGGATACACAACAAAATTGACCGGAGCCTGAACCCTCAACGTAATAACCGGAGTATGGATACCCAACGAAACTGACGGGAGCCTGAACCCTCAACGTAAAAACCAGAGTCTGGATACCCAAAGAAACTGACCGGAGCCTGAACACTCAACGTAATAACCGGAGTCTGGATACCCAACAAAACTGACCGGAGCCTGAACGCTCAACGTAATAACTGGAGTCTGGATACCCAACGAAACTGACAGGAGCCTGAACCCTCAACGTAATAACCAGAGTCTGGATACCCAAAGAAACTGACCGGAGCCTGAACGCTCAACGTAATAACCGGAGTCTGGATACCCAACGAAACTGACCGGAGCCTGAACGCTCAACGTAATAACCGGAGTCTGGATACCCAAACAAACTGACCGGAGCCTGAACGCTCAACGTAATAACCGGAGTCTGGATACCCAACGAAACTGACCGGAGCCTGAAAGCTCAATGTAATAACCGGAGTCTGGATACCCAATGAAACTGACCGGAGCCTGAACCCTCAACATAATAACCGGAGTCTGGATACCCAACAAAACTGACCAGAGCCTAAACGCTCAACGTAAAAACCAGAGTCTGGATACCCAACGAAACTGACCGGAGCCTGAATGCTTAACGTAATAACCGGAGTCTGGATACCCAACGAAACTGACCGGAGACTAAACGTTCAACGTAATAAACGGAGACTGGAGACCCAACGAAACTGACCGGAGCCTGAACGCTCAACGTAATAACCGAAGTCTGGATACCAAACGAAACTGACCGGAGCCTGAACGCTCTACGTAATAACCGGAGTCTGGATACCTAACGAAATTGACTGGAGCCTGAACGATCAACGTAATAACCGGAGTCTGGATACACAACGAAATTGACTGGAGCCTGAACGCTCAACAAAATAACCGGAGTCTGGATACCGAACGAAACTGACCGGAGTCTGAACGCTCAACGTAATAACCGGAGTCTGGATACACAACGAAACTGACCGGTGCCTGAACGCTCAACATAATAACCGGAGTCTGGATACCCAAAGAAACTGACCGGAGCCTGAACGCTCAACGTAATAACCTGAGTCTAGATACCCAACGAAACTGACCGGAGCCTGAACACTCAACGTAATAACCGGAGTCTGGATACCCAACAAAACTGACCGGAGCCTGAACCCTCAACATAATAACCGGAGTCTGGATACCCAACAAAACTGAACGGAGCCTAAACGCTCAACGTAAAAACCAGAGTCTGAATACCCAACGAAACTGACCGGATCCTGAATGCTCAACGTAATAACCGGAGTCTGGATACCTAACGAAACTGACCGGAGCCTGAATGTTCAACGTAATAAACGGAGTCTAGATACTCAACGAAACTGATCGGAGCCTGAACGCTCAACGTAATAACCGAAGTCTGGATACCAAACGAAACTGACCAGAGCCTGAATGCTCTACGTAATAACCGGAGTCTGGATACCTAAAGAAATTGACTGGAGCCTGAACGATCAACGTAATAACCGGAGTCTGGATACACAACGAAATTGACCGGAGCCTGAACCCTCAACGTAATAACCGGAATCTGGATACCCAACGAAACTGACCGGAGCCTGAACCCTCAACGTAAAAACCGGAGTCTGGATACCCAACAAAACTGATTCGAGCCTGAACGCTCAACGCAATAACCGGAGTCTGGATACACAACGAAATTGACCGGAGCCTGAACGCTCAACAAAATAACCGGAGTCTGGATACCCAACGAAACTGACCGGAGCCTGAACGCTCAATGTAATAACTGGAGTCTGGATACACAACGAAACTGACCGGTGCCTGAACGCTCAACGTAATAACCGGAGTCTGGATACCCAAAGAAACTGACCGGAGCCTGAACGTTCAACGTAATAACCTGAGTCTGGATACCCAACGAAACTGATCGGAGCCTGAACACTCAACGTAATAACCGGAGTCTGGATACCCAACAAAACTGACCGGAGCCTGAACCCTCAACATAATAACCGGAGTCTGAATACCCAACAAAACTGACTGGAGCCTAAACGCTCAACGTAAAAACCAGAGTCTGAATACCCAACGAAACTGATCGGATCCTGAATGCTCAACGTAATAACCGGAGTCTGGATACCCAACGAAACTGACCGGAGCCTGAATGTTCAACGTAATAAACGGAGTCTAGATACCCAACGAAACTGACCGGAGCCTGAACGCTCAACGTAATAACCGAAGTCTGGATACCAAACGAAACTGACCAGAGCCTGAACGATCAACGTAATAACCGAAGTCTGGATACACAACGAAATTGACCGGAGCCTGAACCCTCAACGAAATAACCGGAGTCTGGATACCCAACAAAACTGACCAGAGCCTGAACGCTCAACGTAATAACCGGAGTCTGGATACCCAACGAAACTGACCGGAGCCTGAACCCTCAACGTAAAAACCGGAGTCTGGATACCCAACAAAACTGACTGGAGCCTGAACGCTCAAAGTAAAAACCGGAGTCTGGATACACAACGAAAATGACCGGTGCCTGAAAGCTCAACGTAATAACCAGAGTCTGGATACCCAACGAAACTGATCAGAGCCTGAACGCTCAACGTAATAACCTGAGTCTTGATACCCAACGAAACTGACCGGAGCCTGAACACTCAACATAATAACCGGAGTCTGGATACCCAACGAAACTGACCGGAGCCTGAATGCTCAACGTAATAACCGGAGTCTGGATACCCAACGAAACTGACCGGAGCCTGAACGTTCAACGTAATAAACGGAGTCTGGATACCCAACGAAACTGACCGGAGCCTGAACGCTCAACGTAATAACTGAAGTCTGGATACCAAACGAAACTGACCGGAGCCTGAACGCTCTACGTAATAACCGGAGTCTGGATACCCAACGAAATTGACTGGAGCCTGAACGAACAACGTAATAACCGGAGTCTGGATACACAACGAAATTGACCGGAGCCTGAACCCTCAACGTAATAACCGGAGTCTGGATACCCAACAAAACTGACAGGAGCCTGAACCCTCAACATAATAACCGGAGTCTGGATACCCAACAAAACTGACCGGAGCCTAAACGCTCCACGTAAAAACCAGAGTCTGAATACCCAACGAAGCTGACCGGATCCTGAATGCTGAACGTAATAACTGGAGTCTGGATACCCAACGAAACTGACCGGAGCCTGAATGTTCAACGTAATAAACGGAGTCTAGATACCCAACGAAACTGACCGGAGCCTGAACGCTCAACGTAATAACCGAAGTCTGGATACCAAACGAAACTGACTAGAGCCTGAACGATCAACGTAATAACCGGAGTCTGGATACACAACGAAATTGACCGGAGCCTGAACCCTCAACGAAATAACCGGAGTCTGGATAGCCAACGAAACTGACCAGAGCCTGAACGCTCAACGTAATAACCGGAGTCTGGATACCCAACGAAACTGACCGGAGCCTGAACCCTCAACGTAAAAACCGGAGTCTGGATACCCAACAAAACTGACTGGAGCCTGAACGCTCAAAGTAAAAACCGGAGTCTGGATACACAACGAAACTGACCGGTGCCTGAAAGCTCAACGTAATAACCAGAGTCTGGATACCCAACGAAACTGATCAGAGCCTGAACGCTCAACGTAATAACCTGAGTCTTGATACCCAACGAAACTGACCGGAGCCTGAACACTCAACATAATAACCGGAGTCTGGATACCCAACGAAACTGACCGGAGCCTGAACGCTCAACGTAATAACCGAAGTATGGATACCAAACGAAACTGACCGAAGCCTGAACGCTCTCCGTAATAACCGGAGTCTGGATACCCAACAAAATTGACTGGAGCCTGAACGAACAACGTAATAACCGGAGTCTGGATACACAACAAAATTGACCGAAGCCTGAACCCTCAACGTAATAACCGGAGTCTGGATACCCAACGAAACTGACGGGAGCCTGAACCCTCAACGTAAAAACCGGAGTCTGGATACCCAACAAAACTGACTGGAGCCTGAATGCTCAACGCAATAACCGGAGTCTGGATACACAACGAAACTGACCGGTGCCTAAACGCTCAACGTAATAACCTGAGTCTGGATACCCAACGAAACTGATCATAGCCTAAACGCTCAACGTAATAACCTGAGTCTTGATACCCAACGAAACTGACCGGAGCCTGAACACTCAATGTAATAACCGGAGTCTGGATACCCAACAAAACTGACCGGAACCTGAACGCTCAACGTAAAAAACCGGAGTCTGGATACACAACGAAACTGACCGGAGCCTGAACGCGCAACGTAATAACAGGAGTCTGGATACACAACCAAACTGACCGGTGCCTGAACGCTCAACGTAATAACCAGAGTCTGGATACCCAAAGAAACTGACCGGAGCCTGAACGCTCAACGTAATAACCTGAGTCTGGATACCCAACGAAACTGACCGGAGCCTGAACACTCAACGCAATAACCGGAGTCTGGATACCCAACAAAACTGACCGGAGCCTGAACCCTCAACATAATAACCGGAGTCTGGATACCCAACAAAACTGACCGGAGCCTAAACGCTCAATGTAAAAACCAGAGTCTGAATACCCAACGAAACTGACCGGAGCCTGAATGCTCAACGTAATAACCGGAGTCTGGATACCCAACAAAACTGACCGGAGCCTGAATGTTCAACGTAATAAACAGAGTCTGGATACCCAACGAAACTGACCGGAGCCTGAACGCTCAACGTAACAACCGAAGTCTGGATACCAAATGAAACTGACCGGAGCCTGAACGCTCTACGTAATAACCGGAGTCTGGATACCCAACGAAATTGGCTGGAGCCTGAACGATCAACGTAATAACCGGAGTCTGGATACACAACGAAATTGACCGGCGCCTGAACGCTCAACGAAATAACCGGAGTCTGGATACCCAACGAAACTGACCGGAGCCTGAACGCTCAACGTAATAACCGGAGTCTGGATACCCAACGAAACTGACCGGAGCCTGAACCCTCAACGTAAAAACCGGAGTCTGGATACCCAACAAAACTGACCGGAGCCTGAATGTTCAACGTAATAAACGGAGTCTGGATACCCAACGAAACTGACCGGAGCCTGAACGCTCAACGTAATAACCGAAGTCTGGATACCAAACGAAACTGACCAGAGCCTGAACGCTCTACGTAATAACCGGAGTCTGGATACCAAACGAAACTGACCAGAGCCTGAACGATCAACGTAATAACCGGAGTCTGGATACACAACGAAATTGACCGGAGCCTGAACCCTCAACGAAATAACCGGAGTCTGGATACCCAACGAAACTGACCAGAGCCTGAACGCTCAACGTAATAACCGGAGTCTGGATACCCAACGAAACTGACCGGAGCCTGAACCCTCAACGTAAAAACCGGAGTCTGGATACCCAACAAAACTGACTGGAGCCTGAACGCTCAAAGTAAAAACCGGAGTCTGGATACACAACGAAACTGACCGGTGCGTGAAAGCTCAACGTAATAACCAGAGTCTGGATACCTAACGAAACTGATCAGAGCCTGAACGCTCAACGTAATAACCTGAGTCTTGATACCCAACGAAACTGACCGGAGCCTGAACACTCAACATAATAACCGGAGTCTGGATACCCAACGAAACTGACCGGAGCCTGAACGCTCAACGTAATAACCGAAGTAGGGATACCAAACGAAACTGACCGGAGCCTGAACGCTCTACGTAATAACCGGAGTCTGGATACCCAACGAAATTGACTGGAGCCAGAACGAACAACGTAATAACCGGAGTCTGGATACACAACGAAATTGACCGGAGCCTGAACCCTCAACGTAATAACCGGAGTCTGGATACCCAACGAAACTGACGGGAGCCTGAACCCTCAACGTAAAAACCGGAGTCTGGATACCCAACAAAACTGACTGGAGCCTGAATGCTCAACGCAATAACCGGAGTCTGGATACACAACGAAACTGACCGGTGCCTAAACGCTCAACGTAATAACCTTAGTCTGGATACCCAACGAAACTGATCATAGCCTAAACGCTCAACGTAATAACCAGAGTCTTGATACCCAACGAAACTGACCGGAGCCTGAACACTCAATGTAATAACCGCAGTCTGGATACCCAACAAAACTGACCAGAACCTGAACGCTCAACGTAAAAAACCAGAGTCTGGATACGCAACGAAACTGACCGGAGCCTGAACGCGCAACGTAATAACAGGAGTCTGGATACACAACGAAACTGACCGGTGCCTGAACGCTCAACGTAATAACCAGAGTCTGGATACCCAAAGAAACTGACCGGAGCCTGAACGCTCAACGTAATAACCTGAGTCTGGATACCCAACGAAACTGATCATAGCCTAAACGCTCAACGTAATAACCTGAGTCTTGATACCCAACGAAACTGACCGGAGCCTGAACACTCAATGTAATAACCGGAGTCTGGATACCCAACAAAACTGACCGGAACCTGAACGCTCAACGTAAAAAACCGGAGTCTGGATACCCAACGAAACTGACCGGAGCCTGAACGCGCAACGTAATAACAGGAGTCTGGATACACAACGAAACTGACCGGTGCCTGAACGCTCAACGTAATAACCAGAGTCTGGATACCCAAAGAAACTGACCGGAGCCTGAACGCTCAACGTAATAACCTGAGTCTGGATACCCAACAAAACTGACCGGAGCCTGAACCCTTAACATAATAACCGGAGTCTGGATACCCAACAAAACTGACCGGAGCCTAAACGCTCAATGTAAAAACCAGAGTCTGAATACCCAACGAAACTGACCGGAGCCTGAATGCTCAACGTAATAACCGGAGTCTGGATACCCAACAAAACTGACCGCAGCCTGAATGTTCAACGTAATAAACGGAGTCTGGATACCCAACGAAACTGACCGGAGCCTGAACGCTCAACGTAATAACCGAAGTCTGGATACCAAACGAAACTGACCGGAGCCTGAACGCTCTACGTAATAACCGAAGTCTGGATACCCAACGAAATTGACTGGAGCCTGAACGATCAACGTAATAACCGGAGTCTGGATACACAACGAAATTGACCGGAACCTGAACGCTCAACGAAATAACCGGAGTCTGGATACCCAACGAAACTGACCGGAGCCTGAACGCTCAACGTAATAACCGGAGTCTGGATACCCAACGAAACTGACCGGAGCCTGAACCCTCAACGTAAAAACCGGAGTCTGGATACCCAACAAAACTGACCGGAGCCTGAATGTTCAACGTAATAAACGGAGTCTGGATACCCAACGAAACTGACCGGAGCCTGAACGCTCAACGTAATAACCGAAGTCTGGATACCAAACGAAACTGACCAGAGCCTGAACGCTCTACGTAATAACCGGAGTCTGGATACCAAACGAAACTGACCAGAGCCTGAACGATCAACGTAATAACCGGAGTCTGGATACCCAACAAAACTGACCGCAGCCTGAATGTTCAACGTAATAAACGGAGTCTGGATACCCAACGAAACTGACCGGAGCCTGAACGCTCAACGTAATAACCGAAGTCTGGATACCAAACGAAACTGACCGGAGCCTGAACGCTCTACGTAATAACCGAAGTCTGGATACCCAACGAAATTGACTGGAGCCTGAACGATCAACGTAATAACCGGAGTCTGGATACACAACGAAATTGACCGGAGCCTGAACCCTCAACGAAATAACCGGAGTCTGGATACCCAACGAAACTGACCAGAGCCTGAACGCTCAACGTAATAACCGGAGTCTGGATACCCAACGAAACTGACCGGAGCCTGAACCCTCAACGTAAAAACCGGAGTCTGGATACCCAACAAAACTGACTGGAGCCTGAACGCTCAAATTAAAAACCGGAGTCTGGATACACAACGAAACTGACCGGTGCTTGAAAGCTCAACATAATAACCAGAGTCTGGATACCCAACGAAACTGATCAGAGCCTGAACGCTCAACGTAATAACCTGAGTCTTGATACCCAACGAAACTGATCGGAGCCTGAACACTCAACATAATAACCGGAGTCTGGATACCCAACGAAACTGACCGGAGCCTGAACGCTCAACGTAATAACCGAAGTATGGATACCAAACGAAACTGACCGGAGCCTGAACGCTCTACGTAATAACCGGAGTCTGGATACCCAACGAAATTGACTGGTGCCTGAACGAACAACGTAATAACCGGAGTCTGGATACACAACGAAATTGACCGGAGCCTGAACCCTCAACGTAAAAACCGGAGTCTGGATACCCAACGAAACTGACGGGAGCCTGAACCCTCAACGTAAAAACCGGAGTCTGGATACCCAACAAAACTGACTGGAGCCTGAATGCTCAACGCAATAACCGGAGTCTGGATACACAACGAAACTGACCGGTGCCTAAACGCTCAACGTAATAACCTGAGTCTGGATACCCAACGAAACTGATCATAGCCTAAACGCTCAACGTAATAACCTGAGTCTTGATACCCAACGAAACTGACCAGAGCCTGAACACTCAATGTAATAACCGGAGTCTGGATACCCAATAAAACTGACCGGAACCTAAACGCTCAACGTAAAAAACCGGAGTCTGGATACCCAACGAAACTGACCGGAGCCTGAACGCGCAACGTAATAACAGGAGTCTGGATACACAACGAAACTGACCGGTGCCTGAACGCTCAACGTAATAACCAGAGTCTGGATACCCAAAGAAACTGACCGGAGCTTGAACGCTCAACGTAATAACCTGAGTCTGGATACCCAACGAAACTGACCGGAGCCTGAACACTCAACGCAATAACCGGAGTCTGGATACCCAACAAAACTGACCGGAGCCTGAACCCTCAATATAATAACCGGAGTCTGGATACCCAACAAAACTGACCGGAGCCTAAACGCTCAATGTAAAAACCAGAGTCTGAATACCCAACGAAACTGACCGGAGCCTGAATGCTCAACGTAATAACCGGAGTCTGGATACCAAACGAAACTGACCAGAGCCTGAACGATCAACGTAATAACCGGAGTCTGGATACACAACGAAATTGACCGGCGCCTGAACGCTCAACGAAATAACCGGAGTCTGGATACCCAACGAAACTGACCGGAGCCTGAACGCTCAACGTAATAACCGGAGTCTGGATACCCAACGAAACTGACCGGAGCCTGAACCCTCAACGTAAAAACCGGAGTCTGGATACCCAACAAAACTGACCGGAGCCTGAATGTTCAACGTAATAAACGGAGTCTGGATACCCAACGAAACTGACCGGAGCCTGAACGCTCAACGTAATAACCGAAGTCTGGATACTAAACGAAACTGACCAGAGCCTGAACGCTCTACGTAATAACCGGAGTCTGGATACCAAACGAAACTGACCAGAGCCTGAACGATCAACGTAATAACCGGAGTCTGGATACACAACGAAATTGACCGGAGCCTGAACCCTCAACGAAATAACCGGAGTCTGGATACCCAACGAAACTGACCAGAGCCTGAACGCTCAACGTAATAACCGGAGTCTGGATACCCAACGAAACTGACCGGAGCCTGAACCCTCAACGTAAAAACCGGAGTCTGGATACCCAACAAAACTGACTGGAGCCTGAACGCTCAAAGTAAAAACCGGAGTCTGGATACACAACGAAACTGACCGGTGCGTGAAAGCTCAACGTAATAACCAGAGTCTGGATACCTAACGAAACTGATCAGAGCCTGAACGCTCAACGTAATAACCTGAGTCTTGATACCCAACGAAACTGACCGGAGCCTGAACACTCAACATAATAACCGGAGTCTGGATACCCAACGAAACTGACCGGAGCCTGAACGCTCAACGTAATAACCGAAGTAGGGATACCAAACGAAACTGACCGGAGCCTGAACGCTCTACGTAATAACCGGAGTCTGGATACCCAACGAAATTGACTGGAGCCAGAACGAACAACGTAATAACCGGAGTCTGGATACACAACGAAATTGACCGGAGCCTGAACCCTCAACGTAATAACCGGAGTCTGGATACCCAACGAAACTGACGGGAGCCTGAACCCTCAACGTAAAAACCGGAGTCTGGATACCCAACAAAACTGACTGGAGCCTGAATGCTCAACGCAATAACCGGAGTCTGGATACACAACGAAACTGACCGGTGCCTAAACGCTCAACGTAATAACCTTAGTCTGGATACCCAACGAAACTGATCATAGCCTAAACGCTCAACGTAATAACCTGAGTCTTGATACCCAACGAAACTGACCGGAGCCTGAACACTCAATGTAATAACCGCAGTCTGGATACCCAACAAAACTGACCAGAACCTGAACGCTCAACGTAAAAAACCAGAGTCTGGATACGCAACGAAACTGACCGGAGCCTGAACGCGCAACGTAATAACAGGAGTCTGGATACACAACGAAACTGACCGGTGCCTGAACGCTCAACGTAATAACCAGAGTCTGGATACCCAAAGAAACTGACCGGAGCCTGAACGCTCAACGTAATAACCTGAGTCTGGATACCCAACGAAACTGATCATAGCCTAAACGCTCAACGTAATAACCTGAGTCTTGATACCCAACGAAACTGACCGGAGCCTGAACACTCAATGTAATAACCGGAGTCTGGATACCCAACAAAACTGACCGGAACCTGAACGCTCAACGTAAAAAACCGGAGTCTGGATACCCAACGAAACTGACCGGAGCCTGAACGCGCAACGTAATAACAGGAGTCTGGATACACAACGAAACTGACCGGTGCCTGAACGCTCAACGTAATAACCAGAGTCTGGATACCCAAAGAAACTGACCGGAGCCTGAACGCTCAACGTAATAACCTGAGTCTGGATACCCAACAAAACTGACCGGAGCCTGAACCCTTAACATAATAACCGGAGTCTGGATACCCAACAAAACTGACCGGAGCCTAAACGCTCAATGTAAAAACCAGAGTCTGAATACCCAACGAAACTGACCGGAGCCTGAATGCTCAACGTAATAACCGGAGTCTGGATACCCAACAAAACTGACCGCAGCCTGAATGTTCAACGTAATAAACGGAGTCTGGATACCCAACGAAACTGACCGGAGCCTGAACGCTCAACGTAATAACCGAAGTCTGGATACCAAACGAAACTGACCGGAGCCTGAACGCTCTACGTAATAACCGAAGTCTGGATACCCAACGAAATTGACTGGAGCCTGAACGATCAACGTAATAACCGGAGTCTGGATACACAACGAAATTGACCGGAACCTGAACGCTCAACGAAATAACCGGAGTCTGGATACCCAACGAAACTGACCGGAGCCTGAACGCTCAACGTAATAACCGGAGTCTGGATACCCAACGAAACTGACCGGAGCCTGAACCCTCAACGTAAAAACCGGAGTCTGGATACCCAACAAAACTGACCGGAGCCTGAATGTTCAACGTAATAAACGGAGTCTGGATACCCAACGAAACTGACCGGAGCCTGAACGCTCAACGTAATAACCGAAGTCTGGATACCAAACGAAACTGACCAGAGCCTGAACGCTCTACGTAATAACCGGAGTCTGGATACCAAACGAAACTGACCAGAGCCTGAACGATCAACGTAATAACCGGAGTCTGGATACCCAACAAAACTGACCGCAGCCTGAATGTTCAACGTAATAAACGGAGTCTGGATACCCAACGAAACTGACCGGAGCCTGAACGCTCAACGTAATAACCGAAGTCTGGATACCAAACGAAACTGACCGGAGCCTGAACGCTCTACGTAATAACCGAAGTCTGGATACCCAACGAAATTGACTGGAGCCTGAACGATCAACGTAATAACCGGAGTCTGGATACACAACGAAATTGACCGGAGCCTGAACCCTCAACGAAATAACCGGAGTCTGGATACCCAACGAAACTGACCAGAGCCTGAACGCTCAACGTAATAACCGGAGTCTGGATACCCAACGAAACTGACCGGAGCCTGAACCCTCAACGTAAAAACCGGAGTCTGGATACCCAACAAAACTGACTGGAGCCTGAACGCTCAAATTAAAAACCGGAGTCTGGATACACAACGAAACTGACCGGTGCTTGAAAGCTCAACATAATAACCAGAGTCTGGATACCCAACGAAACTGATCAGAGCCTGAACGCTCAACGTAATAACCTGAGTCTTGATACCCAACGAAACTGATCGGAGCCTGAACACTCAACATAATAACCGGAGTCTGGATACCCAACGAAACTGACCGGAGCCTGAACGCTCAACGTAATAACCGAAGTATGGATACCAAACGAAACTGACCGGAGCCTGAACGCTCTACGTAATAACCGGAGTCTGGATACCCAACGAAATTGACTGGTGCCTGAACGAACAACGTAATAACCGGAGTCTGGATACACAACGAAATTGACCGGAGCCTGAACCCTCAACGTAAAAACCGGAGTCTGGATACCCAACGAAACTGACGGGAGCCTGAACCCTCAACGTAAAAACCGGAGTCTGGATACCCAACAAAACTGACTGGAGCCTGAATGCTCAACGCAATAACCGGAGTCTGGATACACAACGAAACTGACCGGTGCCTAAACGCTCAACGTAATAACCTGAGTCTGGATACCCAACGAAACTGATCATAGCCTAAACGCTCAACGTAATAACCTGAGTCTTGATACCCAACGAAACTGACCAGAGCCTGAACACTCAATGTAATAACCGGAGTCTGGATACCCAACAAAACTGACCGGAACCTAAACGCTCAACGTAAAAAACCGGAGTCTGGATACCCAACGAAACTGACCGGAGCCTGAACGCGCAACGTAATAACAGGAGTCTGGATACACAACGAAACTGACCGGTGCCTGAACGCTCAACGTAATAACCAGAGTCTGGATACCCAAAGAAACTGACCGGAGCTTGAACGCTCAACGTAATAACCTGAGTCTGGATACCCAACGAAACTGACCGGAGCCTGAACACTCAACGCAATAACCGGAGTCTGGATACCCAACAAAACTGACCGGAGCCTGAACCCTCAATATAATAACCGGAGTCTGGATACCCAACAAAACTGACCGGAGCCTAAACGCTCAATGTAAAAACCAGAGTCTGAATACCCAACGAAACTGATCGGAGCCTGAATGCTCAACGTAATAACCGGAGTCTGGATACCTAACGAAACTGACCGGAGCCTGAATGTTCAACGTAATAAACGGAGTCTGGATACCCAACGAAACTGACCGGAGCCTGAACGCTCAACGTAATAACCGAAGTCTGGATATCAAACAAAACTGACCGGAGCCTGAACGCTCTACGTAATAACCGGAGTCTGGATACCCAACGAAATTGACTGGAGCCTGAACGAATAACGTAATAACCGGAGTCTGGACACACAACGAAATTGACCGGAGCCTGAACGCTCAACGAAATAACCGGAGTCTGGATACCCAACGAAACTGACCGGAGCCTGAACGCTCAACGTAATAACCGGAGTCTGGATACCCAACGAAACTGACCGGAGCCTGAACCCTCAACGTAAAAACCGGAGTCTGGATACCCAACAAAACTGACCGGAGCCTGAATGTTCAACGTAATAAACGGAGTCTGGATACCCAACGAAACTGACCGGAGCCTGAACGCTCAACTTAATAACCGAAGTCTGGATACCAAACGAAACTGACCAGAGCCTGAACGCTTTACGTAATAACCGGAGTCTGGATACCAAACGAAACTGACCAGAGCCTGAACGATCAACGTAATAACCGGAGTCTGGATACACAACGAAATTGACCGGAGCCTGAACCCTCAACGAAATAACCGGAGTCTGGATACCCAACGAAACTGACCAGAGCCTGAACGCTCAACGTAATAACCGGAGTCTGGATACCCAACGAAACTGACCAGAGCCTGAACCCTCAACGTAAAAACCGGAGTCTGGATACCCAACAAAACTGACTGGAGCCTGAACGCTCAAAGTAAAAACCGGAGTCTGGATACACAACGAAACTGACAGGTGCCTGAAAGCTCAACGTAATAACCAGAGTCTGGATACCCAACGAAACTGATCAGAGCCTGAACGCTCAACGTAATAACCTGAGTCTTGATACCCAACGAAACTGACCGGAGCCTGAACACTCAACATAATAACCGGAGTCTGGATACCCAACGAAACTGACCGGAGCCTGAACGCTCAACGTAATAACCGAAGTATGGATACCAAACGAAACTGACTGGAGCCTGAACGCTCTACGTAATAACCGGAGTCTGGATACCCAACGAAATTGACTGGAGCCTGAACGAACAACGTAATAACCGAAGTCTGGATACACAACGAAATTGACCGGAGCCTGAACCCTCAACGTAATAACCGGAGTCTGGATACCCAACGAAACTGACGGGAGCCTGAACCCTCAACGTAAAAACCGGAGTCTGGATACCCAACAAAACTGAATGGAGCCTGAATGCTCAACACAATAACCGGAGTCTGGATACACAACGAAACTGACCGGTGCCTAAACGCTCAACGTAATAACCTGAGTCTGGATACCCAACGAAACTGATCATAGCCTAAACGCTCAACGTAATAACCTGAGTCTTGATACCCAACGAAACTGACCGGAGCCTGAACACTCAATGTAATAACCGGAGTCTGGATACCCAACAAAACTGACCGGAACCTGAACGCTCAACGTAAAAAACCAGAGTCTGGATACCCAACGAAACTGACCGGAGCCTGAACGCGCAACGTAATAACAGGAGTCTGGATACCCAAAGAAACTGACCGGAGCCTGAACGCTCAACGTAATAACCTGAGTCTGGATACCCAACGAAACTGACCGGAGCCTGAACACTCAACGCAATAACCGGAGTCTGGATACCCAACAAAACTGACCGGAGCCTGAACCCTCAACAGAATAACCGGAGTCTGGATACCCAACAAAACTGACCGGAGCCTAAACGCTCAATGTAAAAACCAGAGTCTGAATACCCAACGAAACTGATCGGAGCCTGAATGCTCAACGTAATAACCGGAGTCTGGATACCCAACGAAACTGACCGGAGCCTGAATGTTCAACGTAATAAACGGAGTCTGGATACCCAACGAAACTGACCGGAGCCTGAACGCTCAACATAATAACCGAAGTCTGGATACCAAACAAAACTGACCGGAGCCTGAACGCTCTACGTAATAACCGGAGTCTGGATACACAACGAAATTGACCGGAGCCTGAACGATCAACGTAATAACCGGAGTCTGGATACCCAACGAAACTGACCGGAGCCTGAACGCTCAACGTAATAACCGGAGTCTGGATACCCAACGAAACTGACCGGAGCCTGAACCCTCAACGTAAAAACCGGAGTCTGGATACCCAACAAAACTGACCGGAGCCTGAATGTTCAACGTAATAAACGGAGTCTGGATACCCAACGAAACTGACCGGAGCCTGAACGCTCAACGTAATAACCGAAGTCTGGATACCAAACGAAACTGACCAGAGCCTGAACGCTCTACGTAATAACCGGAGTCTGGATACCAAACGAAACTGACCAGAGCCTGAACGATCAACGTAATAACCGGAGTCTGGATACACAACGAAATTGACCGGAGCCTGAACCCTCAACGAAATAACCGGAGTCTGGATACCCAACGAAACTGACCAGAGCCTGAACGCTCAACGTAATAACCGGAGTCTGGATACCCAACGAAACTGACCGGAGCCTGAACCCTCAACGTAAAAACCGGAGTCTGGATACCCAACAAAACTGACTGGAGCCTGAACGCTCAAAGTAAAAACCGGAGTCTGGATACACAACGAAACTGACAGGTGCCTGAAAGCTCAACGTAATAACCAGAGTCTGGATACCCAACGAAACTGATCAGAGCCTGAACGCTCAACGTAATAACCTGAGTCTTGATACCCAACGAAACTGACCGGAGCCTGAACACTCAACATAATAACCGGAGTCTGGATACCCAACGAAACTGACCGGAGCCTGAACGCGCAACGTAATAACAGGAGTCTGGATACACAACGAAACTGACCGGTGCCTGAACGCTCAACGTAATAACCAGAGTCTGGATACCCAAAGAAACTGACCGGAGCTTGAACGCTCAACGTAATAACCTGAGTCTGGATACCCAACGAAACTGACCGGAGCCTGAACACTCAACGCAATAACCGGAGTCTGGATACCCAACAAAACTGACCGGAGCCTGAACCCTCAATATAATAACCGGAGTCTGGATACCCAACAAAACTGACCGGAGCCTAAACGCTCAATGTAAAAACCAGAGTCTGAATACCCAACGAAACTGATCGGAGCCTGAATGCTCAACGTAATAACCGGAGTCTGGATACCTAACGAAACTGACCGGAGCCTGAATGTTCAACGTAATAAACGGAGTCTGGATACCCAACGAAACTGACCGGAGCCTGAACGCTCAACGTAATAACCGAAGTCTGGATATCAAACAAAACTGACCGGAGCCTGAACGCTCTACGTAATAACCGGAGTCTGGATACCCAACGAAATTGACTGGAGCCTGAACGAATAACGTAATAACCGGAGTCTGGACACACAACGAAATTGACCGGAGCCTGAACGCTCAACGAAATAACCGGAGTCTGGATACCCAACGAAACTGACCGGAGCCTGAACGCTCAACGTAATAACCGGAGTCTGGATACCCAACGAAACTGACCGGAGCCTGAACCCTCAACGTAAAAACCGGAGTCTGGATACCCAACAAAACTGACCGGAGCCTGAATGTTCAACGTAATAAACGGAGTCTGGATACCCAACGAAACTGACCGGAGCCTGAACGCTCAACTTAATAACCGAAGTCTGGATACCAAACGAAACTGACCAGAGCCTGAACGCTTTACGTAATAACCGGAGTCTGGATACCAAACGAAACTGACCAGAGCCTGAACGATCAACGTAATAACCGGAGTCTGGATACACAACGAAATTGACCGGAGCCTGAACCCTCAACGAAATAACCGGAGTCTGGATACCCAACGAAACTGACCAGAGCCTGAACGCTCAACGTAATAACCGGAGTCTGGATACCCAACGAAACTGACCAGAGCCTGAACCCTCAACGTAAAAACCGGAGTCTGGATACCCAACAAAACTGACTGGAGCCTGAACGCTCAAAGTAAAAACCGGAGTCTGGATACACAACGAAACTGACAGGTGCCTGAAAGCTCAACGTAATAACCAGAGTCTGGATACCCAACGAAACTGATCAGAGCCTGAACGCTCAACGTAATAACCTGAGTCTTGATACCCAACGAAACTGACCGGAGCCTGAACATTCAACATAATAACCGGAGTCTGGATACCCAACGAAACTGACCGGAGCCTGAACGCTCAACGTAATAACCGAAGTATGGATACCAAACGAAACTGACTGGAGCCTGAACGCTCTACGTAATAACCGGAGTCTGGATACCCAACGAAATTGACTGGAGCCTGAACGAACAACGTAATAACCGAAGTCTGGATACACAACGAAATTGACCGGAGCCTGAACCCTCAACGTAATAACCGGAGTCTGGATACCCAACGAAACTGACGGGAGCCTGAACCCTCAACGTAAAAACCGGAGTCTGGATACCCAACAAAACTGAATGGAGCCTGAATGCTCAACACAATAACTGGAGTCTGGATACACAACGAAACTGACCGGTGCCTAAACGCTCAACGTAATAACCTGAGTCTGGATACCCAACGAAACTGATCATAGCCTAAACGCTCAACGTAATAACCTGAGTCTTGATACCCAACGAAACTGACCGGAGCCTGAACACTCAATGTAATAACCGGAGTCTGGATACCCAACAAAACTGACCGGAACCTGAACGCTCAACGTAAAAAACCAGAGTCTGGATACCCAACGAAACTGACCGGAGCCTGAACGCGCAACGTAATAACAGGAGTCTGGATACCCAAAGAAACTGACCGGAGCCTGAACGCTCAACGTAATAACCTGAGTCTGGATACCCAACGAAACTGACCGGAGCCTGAACACTCAACGCAATAACCGGAGTCTGGATACCCAACAAAACTGACCGGAGCCTGAACCCTCAACAGAATAATCGGAGTCTGGATACCCAACAAAACTGACCGGAGCCTAAACGCTCAATGTAAAAACCAGAGTCTGAATACCCAACGAAACTGATCGGAGCCTGAATGCTCAACGTAATAACCGGAGTCTGGATACCCAACGAAACTGACCGGAGCCTGAATGTTCAATGTAATAAACGGAGTCTGGATACCCAACGAAACTGACCGGAGCCTGAACGCTCAACGTAATAACCGAAGTCTGGATACCAAACAAAACTGACCGGAGCCTGAACGCTCTACGTAATAACCGGAGTCTGGATACACAACGAAATTGACCGGAGCCTGAACGATCAACGTAATAACCGGAGTCTGGATACCCAACGAAACTGACCGGAGCCTGAACCCTCAACGTAAAAACCGGAGTCTGGATACCCAACAAAACTGACCGGAGCCTGAATGTTCAACGTAATAAACGGAGTCTGGATACCCAACGAAACTGACCGGAGCCTGAACGCTCAACGTAATAACCGAAGTCTGGATACCAAACGAAACTGACCAGAGCCTGAACGCTCTACGTAATAACCGGAGTCTGGATACCAAACGAAACTGACCAGAGCCTGAACGATCAACGTAATAACCGGAGTCTGGATACACAACGAAATTGACCGGAGCCTGAACCCTCAACGAAATAACCGGAGTCTGGATACCCAACGAAACTGACCAGAGCCTGAACGCTCAACGTAATAACCGGAGTCTGGATACCCAACGAAACTGACCGGAGCCTGAACCCTCAACGTAAAAACCGGAGTCTGGATACCCAACAAAACTGACTGGAGCCTGAACGCTCAAAGTAAAAACCGGAGTCTGGATACACAACGAAACTGACAGGTGCCTGAAAGCTCAACGTAATAACCAGAGTCTGGATACCCAACGAAACTGATCAGAGCCTGAACGCTCAACGTAATAACCTGAGTCTTGATACCCAACGAAACTGACCGGAGCCTGAACACTCAACATAATAACCGGAGTCTGGATACCCAACGAAACTGACCGGAGCCTGAACGCTCAACGTAATAACCGAAGTATGGATACCAAACGAAACTGACTGGAGCCTGAACGCTCTACGTAATAACCGGAGTCTGGATACCCAACGAAATTGACTGGAGCCTGAACGAACAACGTAATAACCGAAGTCTGGATACACAACGAAATTGACCGGAGCCTGAACCCTCAACGTAATAACCGGAGTCTGGATACCCAACGAAACTGACGGGAGCCTGAACCCTCAACGTAAAAACCGGAGTCTGGATACCCAACAAAACTGAATGGAGCCTGAATGCTCAACACAATAACTGGAGTCTGGATACACAACGAAACTGACCGGTGCCTAAACGCTCAACGTAATAACCTGAGTCTGGATACCCAACGAAACTGATCATAGCCTAAACGCTCAACGTAATAACCTGAGTCTTGATACCCAACGAAACTGACCGGAGCCTGAACACTCAATGTAATAACCGGAGTCTGGATACCCAACAAAACTGACCGGAACCTGAACGCTCAACGTAAAAAACCAGAGTCTGGATACCCAACGAAACTGACCGGAGCCTGAACGCGCAACGTAATAACAGGAGTCTGGATACCCAAAGAAACTGACCGGAGCCTGAACGCTCAACGTAATAACCTGAGTCTGGATACCCAACGAAACTGACCGGAGCCTGAACACTCAACGCAATAACCGGAGTCTGGATACCCAACAAAACTGACCGGAGCCTGAACCCTCAACAGAATAACCGGAGTCTGGATACCCAACAAAACTGACCGGAGCCTAAACGCTCAATGTAAAAACCAGAGTCTGAATACCCAACGAAACTGATCGGAGCCTGAATGCTCAACGTAATAACCGGAGTCTGGATACCCAACGAAACTGACCGGAGCCTGAATGTTCAACGTAATAAACGGAGTCTGGATACCCAACGAAACTGACCGGAGCCTGAACGCTCAACGTAATAACCGAAGTCTGGATACCAAACAAAACTGACCGGAGCCTGAACGCTCTACGTAATAACCGGAGTCTGGATACACAACGAAATTGACCGGAGCCTGAACGATCAACGTAATAACCGGAGTCTGGATACCCAACGAAACTGACCGGAGCCTGAACGCTCAACGTAATAACCGGAGTCTGGATACCCAACGAAACTGACCGGAGCCTGAACCCTCAACGTAAAAACCGGAGTCTGGATACCCAACAAAACTGACCGGAGCCTGAATGTTCAACGTAATAAACGGAGTCTGGATACCCAACGAAACTGACCGGAGCCTGAACGCTCAACGTAATAACCGAAGTCTGGATACCAAACGAAACTGACCAGAGCCTGAACGCTCTACGTAATAACCGGAGTCTGGATACCAAACGAAACTGACCAGAGCCTGAACGATCAACGTAATAACCGGAGTCTGGATACACAACGAAATTGACCGGAGCCTGAACCCTCAACGAAATAACCGGAGTCTGGATACCCAACGAAACTGACCAGAGCCTGAACGCTCAACGTAATAACCGGAGTCTGGATACCCAACGAAACTGACCGGAGCCTGAACCCTCAACGTAAAAACCGGAGTCTGGATACCCAACAAAACTGACTGGAGCCTGAACGCTCAAAGTAAAAACCGGAGTCTGGATACACAACGAAACTGACCGGTGCCTGAAAGCTCAACGTAATAACCAGAGTCTGGATACACAACGAAACTGATCAGAGCCTGAACGCTCAACGTAATAACCTGAGTCTTGATACCCAACGAAACTGACCGGAGCCTGAACACTCAACATAATAACCGGAGTCTGGATACCCAACGAAACTGATCAGAGCCTGAACGCTCAACGTAATAACCGAAGTATGGATACCAAACGAAACTGACCGGAGCCTGAACGCTCTACGTAATAACCGGAGTCTGGATACCCAACGAAATTGACTGGAGCCTGAACGAACAACGTAATAAAAGGAGTCTGGATACACAACGAAATTGACCGGAGCCTGAACCCTCAACGTAATAACCGGAGTCTGGATACCCAACGAAACTGACGGGAGCCTGAACCCTCAATGTAAAAACCGGAGTCTGGATACCCAACAAAACTGAATGGAGCCTGAATGCTCAACGCAATAACCGGAGTCTGGATACACAACGAAACTGACCGGTGCCTAAACGCTCAACGTAATAACCTGAGTCTGGATACCCAACGAAACTGATCATAGCCTAAACGCTCAACGTAATAACCTGAGTCTTGATACCCAACGAAACTGACCGGAGCCTGAACACTCAATGTAATAACCGGAGTCTGGATACCCAACAAAACTGACCGGAACCTGAACGCTCAACGTAAAAAACCGGAGTCTGGATACCCAACGAAACTGACCGGAGCCTGAACGCGCAACGTAATAACAGGAGTCTGGATACACAACGAAACTGACCGGTGCCTGAACGCTCAACGTAATAACCAGAGTCTGGATACCCAAAGAAACTGACCGGAGCCTGAACGCTCAACGTAATAACCTGAGTCTGGATACCCAACGAAACTGACCGGAGCCTGAACACTCAACGCAATAACCGGAGTCTGGATACCCAACAAAACTGACCGGAGCCTGAACCCTCAACATAATAACCGGAGTCTGGATACCCAACAAAACTGACCGGAGCCTAAACGCTCAATGTAAAAACCAGAGTCTGAATACCCAACGAAACTGATCGGAGCCTGAATGCTCAACGTAATAACCGGAGTCTGGATACCCAATGAAACTGACCGGAGCCTGAATGTTCAACGTAATAAACAGAGTCTGGATACCCAACGAAACTGACCGGAGCCTGAACGCTCAACGTAATAACCGAAGTCTGGATACCAAACAAAACTGACCGGAGCCTGAACGCTCTACGTAATAACCGGAGTCTGGATACCCAACGAAATTGACTGGAGCCTGAACGATCAACGTAATAACCGGAGTCTGGACACACAACGAAATTGACCGGAGCCTGAACGCTCAACGAAATAACCGGAGTCTGGATACCCAACGAAACTGACCGGAGCCTGAACGCTCAACGTAATAACCGGAGTCTGGATACCCAACGAAACTGACCGGAGCCTGAACCCTCAACGTAAAAACCGGAGTCTGGATACCCAACAAAACTGACCGGAGCCTGAATGTTCAACGTAATAAACGGAGTCTGGATACCCAACGAAACTGACCGGAGCCCGAACGCTCAACGTAATAACCGAAGTCTGGATACCAAACGAAACTGACCAGAGCCTGAACGCTCTACGTAATAACCGGAGTCTGGATACCAAACGAAACTGACCAGAGCCTGAACGATCAACGTAATAACCGGAGTCTGGATACACAACGAAATTGACCGGAGCCTGAACCCTCAACGAAATAACCGGAGTCTGGATACCCAACGAAACTGACCAGAGCCTGAACGCTCAACGTAATAACCGGAGTCTGGATACCCAACGAAACTGACCGGAGCCTGAACCCTCAACGTAAAAACCGGAGTCTGGATACCCAACAAAACTGACTGGAGCCTGAACGCTCAAAGTAAAAACCGGAGTCTGGATACACAACGAAACTGACCGGTGCCTGAAAGCTCAACGTAATAACCAGAGTCTGGATACCCAACGAAACTGATCAGAGCCTGAACGCTCAACGTAATAACCTGAGTCTTGATACCCAACGAAACTGACCGGAGCCTGAACACTCAACATAATAACCGGAGTCAGGATACCCAACGAAACTGACCGGAGCCTGAACGCTCAACGTAATAACCGAAGTATGGATACCAAACGAAACTGACCGGAGCCTGAACGCTCTACGTAATAACCGGAGTCTGGACACCCAACGAAATTGACTGGAGCCTGAACGAACAACGTAATAACCGGAGTCTGGATACACAACGAAATTGATCGGAGCCTGAACCCTCAACGTAATAACCGGAGTCTGGATACCCAACGAAACTGACGGGAGCCTGAACCCTCAACGTAAAAACCGGAGTCTGGATACCCAACAAAACTGAATGGAGCCTGAATGCTCAACGCAATAACCGGAGTCTGGATACACAACGAAACTGACCGGTGCCTAAACGCTCAACGTAATAACCTGAGTCTGGATACCCAACGAAACTGATCATAGCCTAAACGCTCAACGTAATAACCTGAGTCTTGATACCCAACGAAACTGTCCGGAGCCTGAACACTCAATGTAATAACCGGAGTCTGGATACCCAACAAAACTGGCCGGAACCTGAACGCTCAACGTAAAAAACCGGAGTCTGGATACCCAACGAAACTGACCGGAGCCTGAACGCGCAACGTAATAACAGGAGTCTGGATACACAACGAAACTGACCGGTGCCTGAACGCTCAACGTAATAACCAGAGTCTGGATACCCAAAGAAACTGACCGGAGCCTGAACGCTCAACGTAATAACCTGAGTCTGGATACCCAACGAAACTGACCGGAGCCTGAACACTCAACGCAATAACCGGAGTCTGGATACCCAACAAAACTGACCGGAGCCTGAACCCTCAACATAATAAACGGAGTCTGGATACCCAACAAAACTGACCGGAGCCTAAACGCTCAATGTAAAAACCAGAGTCTGAATACCCAACGAAACTGACCGGAGCCTGAATGCTCAACGTAATAACCGGAGTCTGGATACCCAACAAAACTGACCGGAGCCTGAATGTTCAACGTAATAAACGGAGTCTGGATACCCAACGAAACTGACCGGAGCCTGAACGATCAACGTAATAACCGAAGTCTGGATACCAAACGAAACTGACCGGAGCCTGAACGCTCTACGTAATAACCGGAGTCTGGATACCCAACGAAATTGACTGGAGCCTGAACGATCAACGTAATAACCGGAGTCTGGATACACAACGAAATTGACCGGAGCCTGAACGCTCAACGAAATAACCGGAGTCTGGATACCCAACGAAACTGCCGGAGCCTGAACGCTCAACGTAATAACCGGAGTCTGGATACCCAACGAAACTGACCGGAGCCTGAACCCTCAACGTAAAAACCGGAGTCTGGATACCCAACAAAACTGACTAGAGCCTGAACGCTCAAAGTAATAACCGGAGTCTGGATACACAACGAAACTGACCGGTGCCTGAAAGCTCAACGTAATAACCAGAGTCTAGATACCCAATGAAACTGATCAGAGCCTGAACGCTCAACGTAAAAACCAGAGTCTGGATACCCAACGAAACTGACCGGAGCCTGAATGCTCAACATAATAACCGGAGTCTGGATACCCAACAAAACTGACCGGAGCCTGAACGCTCAAAGTAATAACCGGAGTCTGGATACACAACGAAACTGACCGGTGCCTGAAAGCTCAACGTAATAACCAGAGTCTAGATACCCAACAAAACTGACTAGAGCCTGAATGCTCAAAGTAATAACCGGAGTCTGGATACACAACGAAACTGACCGGTGCCTGAAAGCTCAACGTAATAACCAGAGTCTAGATACCCAACGAAACTGATCAGAGCCTGAACGCTCAACGTAAAAACCAGAGTCTGGATACCCAACGAAACTGACCGGAGCCTGAATGCTCAACATAATAACCGGAGTCCGGATACCCAACAAAACTGACCGGAGCCTAAACGCTCAATGTAAAAACCAGAGTCTGAATACCCAACGAAACTGACCGGAGCCAGAATGCTCAACGTAATAACCGGAGTCTGGATACGCAACAAAACTGACCGGAGCCTGAATATTCAACGTAATAAACAGAGTCTGGATACCCAACGAAACTGACCGGAGCCTGAACGCTCAACGTAATAACCGAAGTCTAGATACCAAACGAAACTGACCGGAGCCTGAACGCTCTACGTAATAACCGGAGTCTGGATACCCAACGAAATTGACTGGAGCCTGATCGAACAACGTAATAACCGGAGTCTGGATACATAACGAAATTGACCGGAGCCTGAACCCTCAACGTAATAACCGGAGTCTGGATACCCAACGAAACTGACGGGAGCCTGAACCCTCAACGTAAAAACCGGAGTCTGGATACCCAACAAAACTGACTGGAGCCTGAATGCTCAACGCAATAACCGGAGTCTGGATACACAACGAAACTGACCGGTGCCTGAACGCTCAACGTAATAACCTGAGTCTGGATACCCAACGAAACTGATCAGAGCCTGAACGCTCAACGTAATAACCTGAGTCTTGATACCCAACGAAACTGACCGGAGCCTGAACACTCAATGTAATAACCGGAGTCTGGATACCCAACAAAACTGACCGGAACCTGAACGCTCAACGTAGAAAACCGGAGTCTGGATACCCAACGAAACTGACCAGAGCCTGAACGCGCAACGTAATAACAGGAGTCTGGATACACAACGAAATTGACCGGTGCCTGAACGCTCAACGTAATAACCAGAGTCTGGATACCCAAAGAAACTGACCGGAGCCTGAACGCTCAACGTAATAACCTGAGTCTGGATACCCAACGAAACTGACCGGAGCCTGAACACTCAACGCAATAACCGGAGTCTGGATACCCAACAAAACTGACCGGAGCCTGAACCCTCAACATAATAACCGGAGTCTGGATACCCAACAAAACTGACCGGAGCCTAAACGCTCAATGTAAAAACCAGAGTCTGAATACCCAACGAAACTGACCGGAGCCTGAATGCTCAACGTAATAACCGGAGTCTGGATACCCAACAAAACTGACCGGAGCCTGAATGTTCAACGTAATAAACGGAGTCTGGATACCCAACGAAACTGACCGGAGCCTGAACGCTCAACGTAATAACCGAAGTCTGGATACCAAACGAAACTGACCGGAGCCTGAACGCTCTACGTAATAACCGGAGTCTGGATACCCAACGAAATTGACTGGAGCCTGAACGATCAACATAATAACCGGAGTCTGGATACACAACGAAATTGACCGGAGCCTGAACGCTCAACGAAATAACCGGAGTCTGGATACCCAACGAAACTGACCGGAGCCTGAACGCTCAACGTAATAACCAGAGTTTGGATACCCAACGAAACTGACCGGAGCCTGAACCCTCAACGTAAAAACCGGAGTCTGGATACCCAACAAAACTGACTAGAGCCTGAACGCTCAAAGTAATAACCGGAGTCTGGATACACAACGAAACTGACCGGTGCCTGAAAGCTCAACGTAATAACCAGAGTCTAGATACCCAACGAAACTGATCAGAGCCTGAACGCTCAACGTAAAAACCAGAGTCTGGATACCCAACGAAACTGACCGGAGCCTGAATGCTCAACATAATAACCTGAGTCTGGATACCCAACAAAACTGACCGGAGCCTGAACGCTCAAAGTAATAACCGGAGTCTGGATACACAACGAAACTGACCGGTGCCTGAAAGCTCAACGTAATAACCAGAGTCTAGATACCCAACAAAACTGACTAGAGCCTGAACGCTAAAAGTAATAACCGGAGTCTGGATACACAACGAAACTGACCGGTGCCTGAAAGCTCAACGTAATAACCAGAGTCTAGATACCCAACGAAACTGATCAGAGCCTGAACGCTCAACGTAAAAACCAGAGTCTGGATACCCAACGAAACTGACCGGAGCCTGAATGCTCAACATAATAACCGGAGTCTGGATACCCAACAAAACTGACCGGAGCCTAAACGCTCAATGTAAAAACCAGAGTCTGAATACCCAACGAAACTGACCGGAGCCTGAATGCTCAACGTAATAACCGGAGTCTGGATACACAACAAAACTGACCGGAGCCTGAATGTTCAACGTAATAAACAGAGTCTGGATACCCAACGAAACTGACCGGAGCCTGAACGCTCAACGTAATAACCGAAGTCTGGATACCAAACGAAACTGACCGGAGCCTGAACGCTCTACGTAATAACCGGAGTCTGGATACCCAACGAAATTGACTGGAGGCTGAACGAACAACGTAATAACCGGAGTCTGGATACATAACGAAATTGACCGGAGCCTGAACCCTCAACGTAATAACCGGAGTCTGGATACCCAACGAAACTGACGGGAGCCTGAACCCTCAACGTAAAAACCGGAGTCTGGATACCCAACAAAACTGACTGGAGCCTGAATGCTCAACGCAATAACCGGAGTCTGGATACACAAAGAAACTGACCGGAGCCTGAACGCTCAACGTAATAACCGGAGTCTGGATACCCAACGAAACTGATCGGAGCCTGAACGCTCAACGTAATAGCCGGAGTCTGGATACCCAAAAAAACTGACCGGAACATGAACGCCCAACGTAAAAAACCGGAGTCTAGATACCCAACGAAACTGACCGGAGCCTGAACGCTCAACGTAATAACCGGAGTCTGGATACCCAACGAACCTGACCGGAGCCTGAACCCTCAACATAATAACCGGAGTCTGGATACCCAACAAAACTGACCGGAGCCTAAACGCTCAACGTAAAAACCGGAGTCTGGATACCCAAAGAAACTGACCGGAGCCTGAACGCTCAACGTAATAACCTGAGTCTGGATACCCAACGAAACTGACCGGAGCCTGAACACTCAACGCAATAACCGGAGTCTGGATACCCAACAAAACTGACCGGAGCCTGAACCCTCAACATAATAACCGGAGTCTGGATACCCAACAAAACTGACCGGAGCCTAAACGCTCAATGTAAAAACCAGAGTCTGAATACCCAACGAAACTGACCGGAGCCTGAATGCTCAACGTAATAACCGGAGTCTGGATACCCAACAAAACTGACCGTAGCCTGAATGTTCAACGTAATAAACGGAGTCTGGATACCCAACGAAACTGACCGGAGCCTGAACGCTCAACGTAATAACCGAAGTCTGGATACCAAACGAAACTGACCGGAGCCTGAACGCTCTACGTAATAACCGGAGTCTGGATACCCAACGAAATTGACTGGAGCCTGAACGATCAACATAATAACCGGAGTCTGGATACACAACGAAATTGACCGGAGCCTGAACGCTCAACGAAATAACCGGAGTCTGGATACCCAACGAAACTGACCGGAGCCTGAACGCTCAACGTAATAACCAGAGTTTGGATACCCAACGAAACTGACCGGAGCCTGAACCCTCAACGTAAAAACCGGAGTCTGGATACCCAACAAAACTGACTAGAGCCTGAACGCTCAAAGTAATAACCGGAGTCTGGATACACAACGAAACTGACCGGTGCCTGAAAGCTCAACGTAATAACCAGAGTCTAGATACCCAACGAAACTGATCAGAGCATGAACGCTCAACGTAAAAACCAGAGTCTGGATACCCAACGAAACTGACCGGAGCCTGAATGCTCAACATAATAACCGGAGTCTTGATACCCAACAAAACTGACCGGAGCCTGAACGCTCAAAGTAATAACCGGAGTCTGGATACACAACGAAACTGACCGGTGCCTGAAAGCTCAACGTAATAACCAGAGTTTAGATACCCAACAAAACTGACTAGAGCCTGAACGCTCAAAGTAATAACCGGAGTCTGGATACACAACGAAACTGACCGGTGCCTGAAAGCTCAACGTAATAACCAGAGTCTAGATACCCAACGAAACTGATCAGAGCCTGAACGCTCAACGTAAAAACCAGAGTCTGGATACCCAACGAAACTGACCGGAGCCTGAATGCTCAACATAATAACCGGAGTCTGGATACCCAACAAAACTGACCGGAGCCTAAACGCTCAATGTAAAAACCAGAGTCTGAATACCCAACGAAATTGACCGGAGCCTGAATGCTCAACGTAATAACCGGAGTCTGGATACGCAACAAAACTGACCGGAGCCTGAATGTTCAACGTAATAAACGGAGTCTGGATACCCAACGAAACTGACCGGAGCCTGAACGCTCAACGTAATAACCGAAGTCTGGATACCAAACGAAACTGACCGGAGCCTGAACGCTCTACGTAATAAACGGAGTCTGGATACCCAACGAAATTGACTAGAGCCTGAACGATCAACATAATAACGGGAGTCTGGATACACAACGAAATTGACCGGAGCCTTAACGTTCAACGAAATAACGGGAGTCTAGATACCCAACGAAACTGACAGGAGCCTGAACGCTCAACATAATAACTGGAGTCTGGATACCCAACGAAACTGACCAGAGCCTGAACCCTCAACGTAAAAACCGGAGTCTGTATACCCAACAAAATTGACTGGAGCCTGAACGCTCAAAGTAATAACCAGAGTCTGGATACACAACGAAACTGACCGGTGCCTGAAAGCTCAACGTAATAACCTGAGTCTGGATACCCAATGAAACTGATCAGAGCCTGAACACTCAACGTAAAAACCAGAGTCTGGATACCCAACGAAACTGGCCAGAGCCTGAATGCTCAACGTAATAACCGGAGACTGGATACCCAACGAAAGTGACCGGAGCCTGAACGCTCAACGTAATAACCAAAGTCTGGATACCAAACGAAACTGACCGGACCCTGAACGCTCAATGTAATAACCGGAGTCTGGATACCCAAAGAAACTGACCGGAGCCTGAACGCTCAACGTAATAACCGGAGTCTGGATACCCAAAGAAATTGACCGGAGCCTGAACGCTCTACGTAATAACCGGAGTCTGGATACCTAACGAAATTGACTTGAGCCTGAACGATCAACGTAATAACCGGAGTCTGGATACACAACGAAATTGACCGGAGCCTGAACGCTCAACAAAATAACCGGAGTCTGGATACCCAATGAAACTGACCGGAGCCTGAACGCTCAACGTAATAACCGGAGTCTGGATACCCAAAGAAACTGACCGGAGCCTGAACCATCAACGTAAAAACCGGAGTCTGGATACCCAACAAAACTGACTGGAGCCTGAACGCTCAACGTAATAACCGGAGTCTGGATACACAAGGAAACTGACCGGTGCCTGAACGCTCAACGTAATAACCTGAGTCTGGATACCCAACGAAACTGATCAGAGCCTAAACACTCAACGTAATAACCTGAGTCTTGATACCCAACGAAACTGACCGGAGCCTGAATACTCAACGTAATAACCGGAGTCTGGATACCCAACAAAACTGACCGGAACCTGAACGCTCAACGTAAAAAACCGGAGTCTGGATACCCAACGAAACTGACCGGAGCCTGAACGCTCAACCTAATAACCGGAGTCTGGATACACAACGAAACTGACCGGTGCCTGAACGCTCAACGTAATAACCAGAGTCTGGATACCCAAAGAAACTGACCGGAGCCTAAACGCTCAACGTAATAACCCGAGTCTGGATACCCAACGAAACTGACCGGAGCCTGACCTCTCAACGTAATAACCGGAGTCGGATACCCAACAAAACTGACCGGAGCTTGAACCCTCAACATAATAACCGGAGTCTGGATACCCAACAAAACTGACCGGAGCCTGAACCCTCAACGTAAAAACCAGAGTCTGGATACCCAACGAAACTGACCGGAGCCTGAACGCTCAACGTAATAACCGGATTTTGGATACCCAATGAAACTGACCGGAGTCTGAACGCTCAACGTAATAACCGGAGTCTGGATACCAAACGAAACTGACCGGAGCCTGAACGCTCTATGTAATAACCGGAGTCTGGATACCAAACGAAACTGACCGGAGCCTGAACGCTCAAAATAATAACCGGAGTCTGGATACCCAAAGAAACTGACCGGAGCCTGAACGCTCAACGTAATAACCGGAGTCTGGATACCAAACGAAACTGACCGGAGCCTGAACGCTCTACGTAATAACTAGAGTCTGGATACCCAACGAAATTGACTGGAGCCTGAACGATCAACGTAATAATCGGAGTCTGGATACACAACGAAATTGACCGTAGCCTGAACGCTCAACGAAATAACCGGAGTCTGGATTCCCAACGAAACTGACCTGAGCCTGAACGCTTAACGTAATAACCGGAGTCTGGATACCCAACGAAACTGACCGGAGCCTGAACGCTCAACGTAAAAACCGGAGTCTGGATACCCAACGAAACTGACCGGAGCTTGAACGCTCAACGTAATAACCGGAGTCTGGATACCCAACGAAACTGACCGGAGCCTGAACACTCAACGTAATAACCGGAGTCTGGATACCCAACAAAACTGACAGGAACCTGAACGCTCAACGTAAAAAACCGGAGTCTGGATACCCAACGAAACTGACCAAAGCCTGAACGTTCAACATAATAACCGGAGTCTGGATACACAACGAAACTGACCGGTGCCTGAATGCTCAACGTAATAACCGGAGTCTGGATACCCAAAGAAACTGACCGGAGCCTTAACGCTCAACGTAATAACCTGAGTCTGGATACCCAACGAAACTGACTGGAGCCTGAACGCTCAACGTAATAACCGGAGTCTGGATACCCAACGAAACTGACCGGAGCCTTAACACTCAACATAAAAACCGGAGTCTGGATACCCAACAAAACTGACCGGAGCCGAAACGCTCAACGTAATAACCGGAGTCTGGATACCCAACCAAACTGACCGGAGCCTGAACGCTCAACGTAATAACCGGAGGCTGGATACCCAAAGAAACTGACCGGAGCCTGAACGCTCAACGTAATAACCGGAGTCTGGATACCCAACGAAACTGATCGGAGCCTGAACGCTCAACGTAATAGCCGGAGTCTGGATACCCAAAAAAACTGACCGGAACATGAACGCCCAACGTAAAAAACCGGAGTCTAGATACCCAACGAAACTGACCGGAGCCTGAACGCTCAACGTAATAACCGGAGTCTGGATACCCAACGAACCTGACCGGAGCCTGAACCCTCAACATAATAACCGGAGTCTGGATACCCAACAAAACTGACCGGAGCCTAAACGCTCAACGTAAAAACCAGAGTCTGGATACCCAACGAAACTGACCGGAGCCTGAACGTTCAACGTAATAACTGGAGTCTGGATACCCAACGAAACTGACCGGAGCCCGAACGTTCAACGTAATAAACGGAGTCTGGATACCCAACGAAACTGACCGGAGCCTGAACGCTCAACGTAATAACCGGAGTCTGGATACCCAACGAAACTGACCGGAGCCTGAACGCTCAACGTATTAACCGGAGTCTGGATACCAAACGAAACTGACCGGAGCCTGAACGCTCTATGTAATAACCGGAGTCTGGATACCAAACGAAACTGACCGGAGCCTGAACGCTCAAAATAATAACCGGAGTCTGGATACCCAAAGAAACTGACCGGAGCCTGAACGCTCAACGTAATAACCGGAGTCTGGATACCAAACGAAACTGACCGGAGCCTGAACGCTCAACGTAATAACCGGAGTCTGGATACCCAACGAAACTGATCGGAGCCTGAACGCTCAACGTAATAGCCGGAGTCTGGATACCCAAAAAAACTGACCGGAACATGAACGCCCAACGTAAAAAACCGGAGTCTAGATACCCAACGAAACTGACCGGAGCCTGAACGCTCAACGTAATAACCGGAGTCTGGATGCCCAACGAACCTGACCGGAGCCTGAACCCTCAACATAATAACCGGAGTCTGGATACCCAACAAAACTGACCGGAGCCTAAACGCTCAACGTAAAAACCAGAGTCTGGATACCCAACGAAACTGACCGGAGCCTGAATGCTCAACGTAATAACTGGAGTCTGGATACCCAACGAAACTGACCGGAGCCCGAACGTTCAACGTAATAAACGGAGTCTGGATACCCAACGAAACTGACCGGAGCGTGAACGCTCAACGTAATAACCGGAGTCTGGATACCCAACGAAACTGACCGGAGCCTGAACGCTCAACGTATTAACCGGAGTCTGGATACCAAACGAAACTGACCGGAGCCTGAACGCTCTATGTAATAACCGGAGTCTGGATACCAAACGAAACTGACCGGAGCCTGAACGCTCAAAATAATAACCGGAGTCTGGATACCCAAAGAAACTGACCGGAGCCTGAACGCTCAACGTAATAACCGGAGTCTGGATATCAAACGAAACTGACCGGAGCCTGAACGCTCTACGTAATAACTAGAGTCTGGATACCCAACGAAATTGACTGGAGCCTGAACGATCAACGTAATAATCGGAGTCTGGATACACAACGAAATTGACCGTAGCCTGAACGCTCAACGAAATAACCGGAGTCTGGATTCCCAACGAAACTGACCTGAGCCTGAACGCTTAACGTAATAACCGGAGTCTGGATACCCAACGAAACTGACCGGAGCCTGAACGCTCAACGTAAAAACCGGAGTCTGAATACCCAACGAAACTGACCGGAGCCTGAACGCTCAACGTAATAACCGGAGTCTGGATACCCAACGAAACTGACCGGAGCCTGAACACTCAACGTAATAACCGGAGTCTGGATACCCAACAAAACTGATAGGAACCTGAACGCTCAACGTAAAAAACCGGAGTGTTGATACCCAACGAAACTGACCAAAGCCTGAACGTTCAACATAATAACCGGAGTCTGGATACACAACGAAACTGACCGGTGCCTGAATGCTCAACGTAATAACCGGAGTCTGGATACCCAAAGAAACTGACCGGAGCCTTAACGCTCAACGTAATAACCTGAGTCTGGATACCCAACGAAACTGACTGGAGCCTGAACGCTCAACGTAATAACCGGAGTCTGGATACCCAACGAAACTGACCGGAGCCTTAACACTCAACATAAAAACCGGAGTCTGGATACCCAACAAAACTGACCGGAGCCGAAACGCTCAACGTAATAACCGGAGTCTGGATACCCAACCAAACTGACCGGAGCCTGAACGCTCAACGTAATAACCGGAGGCTGGATACCCAAAGAAACTGACCGGAGCCTGAACGCTCAACGTAATAACCGGAGTCTGGATACCCAACGAAACTGATCGGAGCCTGAACGCTCAACGTAATAGCCGGAGTCTGGATACCCAAAAAAACTGACCGGAACATGAACGCCCAACGTAAAAAACCGGAGTCTAGATACCCAACGAAACTGACCGGAGCCTGAACGCTCAACGTAATAACCGGAGTCTGGATACCCAACGAACCTGACCGGAGCCTGAACCCTCAACATAATAACCGGAGTCTGGATACCCAACAAAACTGACCGGAGCCTAAACGCTCAACGTAAAAACCAGAGTCTGGATACCCAACGAAACTGACCAGAGCCTGAATGCTCAACGTAATAACTGGAGTCTGGATACCCAACGAAACTGACCGGAGCCCGAACGTTCAACGTAATAAACGGAGTCTGGATACCCAACGAAACTGACCGGAGCCTGAACGCTCAACGTAATAACCGGAGTCTGGATACCCAACGAAACTGACCGGAGCCTGAACGCTCAACGTAATAACCGGAGTCTGGATACCAAACGAAACTGACCGGAGCCTGAACGCTCTATGTAATAACCGGAGTCTGGATACCAAACGAAACTGACCGGAGCCTGAACGCAAAATGTAATAACTGGAGTCTGGATACCCAACAAAATTGACCGTAGCCTGAACGCTCAACGTAATAACCGGAGTCTGGATACCCAAAGAAACTGACCGGAGCCTGAATGCTCAACGTAATAACCGGAGTCTGGATACCCAACGAAACTGACCTGAGCCTGAACGCTTAACGTAATAACCGGAGTCTGGATACCCAACGAAACTGACCGGGGCCTGAACGCTTAACGTAATAACCGGAGTCTGGATACCCAACGAAACTGACCGGAGCCTGAACGTTCAACGTAAAAACCGGAGTCTTGATACCCAACGAAACTGACCGGAGCCTGAACGCTCAACGTAATAACCGGAGTCTGGATACCCAACGAAACTTACCGGATACTGAACACTCAACGTAATAACCGGAGTCTGGATACCCAACAAAACTGACAGGAACCTGAACGCTCAACGTAAAAAACCGGAGTCTGGATACCCAACGAAACTGACCGGAGCCTGAACGCTCAACGTAATAACCGGAGTCTGGATACACAACGAAACTGACCGGTGCCTGAACGCTCAACGTAATAACCGGAGTCTGGATACCCAAAGAAACTGACCGGAGCCAGAACGCTCAACGTAATAACCTGAGTCTGGATACCCAACGAAACTGACCGGAGCCTGAACGCTCAACGTAATAACCGGAGTCTGGATACCCAACGAAACTGACCGGAGCCTGAACGCTCAACGTAAAAACCGTAGTCTGGATACCCAAGAAAACTGACCGGAGCCTGAACGCTCAACGTAATAACTGGAGTCTGGATACCCAAAGTAACTGACCGGAGCCTGAACGCTCAACGTAATAACCGGAGTCTGGATACCCAACGAAACTGACCGGAGCCTGAACGCTCAACGTAATAACCGGAGTCTGGATACCCAACGAAACTGACCGGAGCCTGAACGCTCAACGTAATAGCCGGAGTCTGGATACCCAACAAAACGGACCGGAACATGAACGCCCAACGTAAAAAAACCGGAGTCTGGATACCCAACGAAACTGACCGGAGCCTGAATGCTCAACGTAATAACCGGAGTCTGGATACCCAACGAAACTGACCGGAGCCTAAACGCTCAACGTAAAAACCAGAGTCTGGATACCCAACGAAACTGACCGGAGCCTGAATGCTCAACGTAATAACTGGAGTCTGGATACCCAACGAAACTGACCGGAGCCCGAACGTTCAACGTAATAAACGGAGTTTGGATACCCAACGAAACTGACCGGAGCCTGAACGCTCAACGTAATAACCGGAGTCTGGATATCCAACGAAACTGACCGGAGCCTGAACGCTCAACGTAATAACCGGAGTCTGGATACCAAACGAAACTGACCGGAGCCTGAACGCTCTACGTAATAACCGGAGTCTGGATACCAAACGAAACTGACCGGAGCCTGAACGCTCAACGTAATAACCGGAGTCTGGATACCCAAAGAAACTGACCGGAGCCTGAACGCTCAACGTAATAACCGGAGTCTGGATACCAAACGAAACTGACCAGAGCCTGAACGCTCTACGTAATAACTGGAGTCTGGATACCCAACAAAATTGACCGTAGCCTGAACGCTCAACGTAATAACCGGAGTCTGGATACCCAAAGTAACTGACCGGAGCCTGAACGCTCAACGTAATAACCGGAGTCTGGATACCCAACGAAACTGACCTGAGCCTGAACGCTTAACGTAATAACCGGAGTCTGGATACCCAACGAAACTGACCGGAGCCTGAACGCTTAACGTAATAACCGGAGTCTGGATACCCAACGAAACTGACCGGAGCCTGAACGCTCAATGTAAAAACCGGAGTCTGGATACCCAACGAAACTGACCGGAGCCTGAACGCTCAACGTAATAACCGGAGTCTGGATACCCAACGAAACTGACCAGAGCCTGAACACTCAACGTAATAACCGGAGTCTGGATACCCAACATAACTGACCCGAACCTGAACGCTCAACGTAAAAAACCGGAGTCTGGATACCCAACGAAACTGACCGGAGCTTGAACGCTCAACGTAATAACCGGAGTCTGGATACCTAACCAAACTGACCGGAGCCTGAACGCTCAACGTAATAACCGGAGTCTGGATACCCAAAGAAACTGACCGGAGCCTGAACGCTCAACGTAATAACTGGAGTCTGGATACCCAACAAAACTGACCGGAGCCTGAACGCTCAACGTAATAGCCGGAGTCTGGATACCCAACAAAACGGACCGGAACATGAACGCCCAACGTAAAAAACCGGAGTCTGGATACCCAACGAAACTGACCGGAGCCTGAATGCTCAACGTAATAACCGGAGTCTGGATACCCAACAAAACTGACCGGAGCCGAAACGCTCAACGTAATAACCGGAGTCTGGATACCCAACCAAACTGACCGGAGCCTAAACGCTCAACGTAATAACCGGAGGCTGGATACCCAAAGAAACTGACCGGAGCCTGAACGCTCAACGTAATAACCGGAGTCTGGATACCCAACGAAACTGATCGGAGCCTGAACGCTCAACGTAATAGCCGGAGTCTGGATACCCAAAAAAACTGACCGGAACATGAACGCCCAACGTAAAAAACCGGAGTCTAGATACCCAACGAAACTGACCGGAGCCTGAACGCTCAACGTAATAACCGGAGTCTGGATACCCAACGAACCTGACCGGAGCCTGAACCCTCAACATAATAACCGGAGTCTGGATACCCAACAAAACTGACCGGAGCCTAAACGCTCAACGTAAAAACCAGAGTCTGGATACCCAACGAAACTGACCGGAGCCTGAATGCTCAACGTAATAACTGGAGTCTGGATACCCAACGAAACTGACCGGAGCCCGAACGTTCAACGTAATAAACGGAGTCTGGATACCCAACGAAACTGACCGGAGCCTGAACGCTCAACGTAATAACCGGAGTCTGGATACCCAACGAAACTGACCGGAGCCTGAACGCTCAACGTAATAACCGGAGTCTGGATACCAAACGAAACTGACCGGAGCCTGAACGCTCTATGTAATAACCGGAGTCTGGATACCAAACGAAACTGACCGGAGCCTGAACGCAAAATGTAATAACTGGAGTCTGGATACCCAACAAAATTGACCGTAGCTTGAACGCTCAACGTAATAACCGGAGTCTGGATACCCAAAGAAACTGACCGGAGCCTGAATGCTCAACGTAATAACCAGAGTCTGGATACCCAACGAAACTGACCTGAGCCTGAACGCTTAACGTAATAACCGGAGTCTGGATACCCAACGAAACTGACCGGAGCCTGAACGCTTAACGTAATAACCGGAGTCTGGATACCCAACGAAACTGACCGGAGCCTGAACGTTCAACGTAAAAACCGGAGTCTTGATACCCAACGAAACTGACCGGAGCCTGAACGCTCAACGTAATAACCGGAGTCTGGATACCCAACGAAACTTACCGGATACTGAACACTCAACGTAATAACCGGAGTCTGGATACCCAACAAAACTGACAGGAACCTGAACGCTCAACGTAAAAAACCGGAGTCTGGATACCCAACGAAACTGACCGGAGCCTGAACGCTCAACGTAATAACCGGAGTCTGGATACACAACGAAACTGACCGGTGCCTGAACGCTCAACGTAATAACCGGAGTCTGGATACCCAAAGAAACTGACCGGAGCCAGAACGCTCAACGTAATAACCTGAGTCTGGATACCCAACGAAACTGACCGGAGCCTGAACGCTCAACGTAATAACCGGAGTCTGGATACCCAACGAAACTGACCGGAGCCTGAACGCTCAACGTAAAAACCGTAGTCTGGATACCCAAGAAAACTGACCGGAGCCTGAACGCTCAACGTAATAACTGGAGTCTGGATACCCAAAGTAACTGACCGGAGCCTGAACGCTCAACGTAATAACCGGAGTCTGGATACCCAACGAAACTGACCGGAGCCTGAACGCTCAACGTAATAACCGGAGTCTGGATACCCAACGAAACTGACCGGAGCCTGAACGCTCAACGTAATAGCCGGAGTCTGGATACCCAACAAAACGGACCGGAACATGAACGCCCAACGTAAAAAAACCGGAGTCTGGATACCCAACGAAACTGACCGGAGCCTGAATGCTCAACGTAATAACCGGAGTCTGGATACCCAACGAAACTGACCGGAGCCTAAACGCTCAACGTAAAAACCAGAGTCTGGATACCCAACGAAACTGACCGGAGCCTGAATGCTCAACGTAATAACTGGAGTCTGGATACCCAACGAAACTGACCGGAGCCCGAACGTTCAACGTAATAAACGGAGTTTGGATACCCAACGAAACTGACCGGAGCCTGAACGCTCAACGTAATAACCGGAGTCTGGATATCCAACGAAACTGACCGGAGCCTGAACGCTCAACGTAATAACCGGAGTCTGGATACCAAACGAAACTGACCGGAGCCTGAACGCTCTACGTAATAACCGGAGTCTGGATACCAAACGAAACTGACCGGAGCCTGAACGCTCAACGTAATAACCGGAGTCTGGATACCCAAAGAAACTGACCGGAGCCTGAACGCTCAACGTAATAACCGGAGTCTGGATACCAAACGAAACTGACCAGAGCCTGAACGCTCTACGTAATAACTGGAGTCTGGATACCCAACAAAATTGACCGTAGCCTGAACGCTCAACGTAATAACCGGAGTCTGGATACCCAAAGTAACTGACCGGAGCCTGAACGCTCAACGTAATAACCGGAGTCTGGATACCCAACGAAACTGACCTGAGCCTGAACGCTTAACGTAATAACCGGAGTCTGGATACCCAACGAAACTGACCGGAGCCTGAACGCTTAACGTAATAACCGGAGTCTGGATACCCAACGAAACTGACCGGAGCCTGAACGCTCAATGTAAAAACCGGAGTCTGGATACCCAACGAAACTGACCGGAGCCTGAACGCTCAACGTAATAACCGGAGTCTGGATACCCAACGAAACTGACCAGAGCCTGAACACTCAACGTAATAACCGGAGTCTGGATACCCAACATAACTGACCCGAACCTGAACGCTCAACGTAAAAAACCGGAGTCTGGATACCCAACGAAACTGACCGGAGCTTGAACGCTCAACGTAATAACCGGAGTCTGGATACCTAACCAAACTGACCGGAGCCTGAACGCTCAACGTAATAACCGGAGTCTGGATACCCAAAGAAACTGACCGGAGCCTGAACGCTCAACGTAATAACCGGAGTCTGGATACCCAACAAAACTGACCGGAGCCTGAACGCTCAACGTAATAGCCGGAGTCTGGATACCCAACAAAACGGACCGGAACATGAACGCCCAACGTAAAAAACCGGAGTCTGGATACCCAACGAAACTGACCGGAGCCTGAATGCTCAACGTAATAACCGGAGTCTGGATACCCAACGAAACTGACCGGAGCCTGAACGCTCAATGTAATAACCGGAGTCTGGATACCCAACGAAACTGACCGGAGCCTGAACCCTCAACATAATAACCGGAGTCTGGATACCCAACAAAACTGACCGGAGCCTAAACGCTCAACGTAAAAACCAGAGTCTGGATACCCAACGAAACTGACCGGAGCCTGAATGCTCAACGTAATAACTGGAGTCTGGATACCCAACGAAACTGACCGGAGCCTGAACGCTCAACGTAATAACCGGAGTCTGGATACCCAAAGAAACTGACCGGAGCCTGAACGCTCAACGTAATAACCGGAGTCTGGATACCAAACGAAACTGACCAGAGCCTGAACGCTCTACGTAATAACTGGAGTCTGGATACCCAACAAAATTGATCGTAGCCTGAACGCTCAACGTAATAACCGGAGTCTGGATACCCAAAGTAACTGACCGGAGCCTGAACGCTCAACGTAATAACCGGAGTCTGGATACCCAACGAAACTGACCTGAGCCTGAACGCTTAACGTAATAACCGGAGTCAGGATACCCAACGAAACTGACCGGAGCCCGAACTCTTAACGTAATAACCGGAGTCTGGATACCCAACGAAACTGACCAGAGCCTGAACGCTCAATGTAAAAACCGGAGTCAGGATACCCAACGAAACTGACCGGAGCCTGAACGCTCAACGTAATCACCGGAGTCTGGATACCCAACGAAACTGACCGGAGCCTGAACACTCAACGTAATAACCGGAGTCTGGATACCCAACAAAACTGACCAGAACCTGAACGCTCAACGTAAAAAACCGGAGTCTGGATACCCAACAAAACTGACCGGAGCCTAAACGCTCAACGTAAAAACCAGAGTCTGGATACCCAACGAAACTGACCGTTGCCTGAACGCTCAACGTAATAACCGGAGTCTGGATACCCAAAGAAACTGACCGGAGCCTCAACGCTCAACGTAATAACCTGAGTCTGGATACCCAACGAAACTGACCGGAGCCTGAACGCTCAACGTAATAACCGGAGTCTGGATACCCAACGAAACTGACCGGAGCCTGAACGCTCAACGTAAAAACCGGAGTCTGGATACCCAAGAAAACTGACCGGAGCCTAAACGCTCAACGTAATAACCGGAGTCTGGATACCCAACGAAACTGACCGGAGCCTGAACGCTCAACGTAATAACCGGAGTCTGGATACCCAAAGAAATTGACCAGAGCCTGAACGCTCAACGTAATAACCGGAGTCTGGATACCCAACGAAATTGACCGGAGCCTGAACACTCAACGTAATAACCGGAGTCTGGATACCCAACAAAACTGACCGGAACCTGAACGCTCAACGTAAAAAACCGGAGTCTGGATACCCAACGAAACTGACCGGAGCCTGAACGCTCAACGTAAAAACCAGAGTCTGGATACCCAACGAAACTGACCGGAGCCTGAATGCTCAACGTAATAACTGGAGTCTGGATACCCAACGAAACTGACCGGAGCCCGAACGTTCAACGTAATAAACGGAGTTTGGATACCCAACGAAACTGACCGGAGCCTGAACGCTCAACGTAATAACCGGAGTCTGGATATCCAACGAAACTGACCGGAGCCTGAACGCTCAACGTAATAACCGGAGTCTGGATACCAAACGAAACTGACCGGAGCCTGAACGCTCTACGTAATAACCGGAGTCTGGATACCAAACGAAACTGACCGGAGCCTGAACGCTCAACGTAATAACCGGAGTCTGGATACCCAAAGAAACTGACCGGAGCCTGAACGCTCAACGTAATAACCGGAGTCTGGATACCAAACGAAACTGACCAGAGCCTGAACGCTCTACGTAATAACTGGAGTCTGGATACCCAACAAAATTGACCGTAGCCTGAACGCTCAACGTAATAACCGGAGTCTGGATACCCAAAGTAACTGACCGGAGCCTGAACGCTCAACGTAATAACCGGAGTCTGGATACCCAACGAAACTGACCTGAGCCTGAACGCTTAACGTAATAACCGGAGTCTGGATACCCAACGAAACTGACCGGAGCCTGAACGCTTAACGTAATAACCGGAGTCTGGATACCCAACGAAACTGACCGGAGCCTGAACGCTCAATGTAAAAACCGGAGTCTGGATACCCAACGAAACTGACCGGAGCCTGAACGCTCAACGTAATAACCGGAGTCTGGATACCCAACGAAACTGACCAGAGCCTGAACACTCAACGTAATAACCGGAGTCTGGATACCCAACATAACTGACCCGAACCTGAACGCTCAACGTAAAAAACCGGAGTCTGGATACCCAACGAAACTGACCGGAGCTTGAACGCTCAACGTAATAACCGGAGTCTGGATACCTAACCAAACTGACCGGAGCCTGAACGCTCAACGTAATAACCGGAGTCTGGATACCCAAAGAAACTGACCGGAGCCTGAACGCTCAACGTAATAACCGGAGTCTGGATACCCAACAAAACTGACCGGAGCCTGAACGCTCAACGTAATAGCCGGAGTCTGGATACCCAACAAAACGGACCGGAACATGAACGCCCAACGTAAAAAACCGGAGTCTGGATACCCAACGAAACTGACCGGAGCCTGAATGCTCAACGTAATAACCGGAGTCTGGATACCCAACGAAACTGACCGGAGCCTGAACGCTCAATGTAATAACCGGAGTCTGGATACCCAACGAAACTGACCGGAGCCTGAACCCTCAACATAATAACCGGAGTCTGGATACCCAACAAAACTGACCGGAGCCTAAACGCTCAACGTAAAAACCAGAGTCTGGATACCCAACGAAACTGACCGGAGCCTGAATGCTCAACGTAATAACTGGAGTCTGGATACCCAACGAAACTGACCGGAGCCTGAACGCTCAACGTAATAACCGGAGTCTGGATACCCAAAGAAACTGACCGGAGCCTGAACGCTCAACGTAATAACCGGAGTCTGGATACCAAACGAAACTGACCAGAGCCTGAACGCTCTACGTAATAACTGGAGTCTGGATACCCAACAAAATTGATCGTAGCCTGAACGCTCAACGTAATAACCGGAGTCTGGATATCCAAAGTAACTGACCGGAGCCTGAACGCTCAACGTAATAACCGGAGTCTGGATACCCAACGAAACTGACCTGAGCCTGAACGCTTAACGTAATAACCGGAGTCAAGATACCCAACGAAACTGACCGGAGCCTGAACTCTTAACGTAATAACCGGAGTCTGGATACCCAACGAAACTGACCAGAGCCTGAACGCTCAATGTAAAAACCGGAGTCAGGATACCCAACGAAACTGACCGGAGCCTGAACGCTCAACGTAATAACCGGAGTCTGGATACCCAACGAAACTGACCGGAGCCTGAACACTCAACGTAATAACCGGAGTCTGGATACCCAACAAAACTGACCAGAACCTGAACGCTAAACGTAAAAAACCGGAGTCTGGATACCCAACAAAACTGACCGGAGCCTAAACGCTCAACGTAAAAACCAGAGTCTGGATACCCAACGAAACTGACCGGAGCCTGAACGCTCAACGTAATAACCGGAGTCTGGATACCCAAAGAAACTGACCGGAGCCTCAACGCTCAACGTAATAACCTGAGTCTGGATACCCAACGAAACTGACCGGAGCCTGAACGCTCAACGTAATAACCGGAGTCTGGATACCCAACGAAACTGACCGGAGCCTGAACGCTCAACGTAAAAACCGGAGTCTGGATACCCAAGAAAACTGACCGGAGCCTAAACGCTCAACGTAATAACCGGAGTCTGGATACCCAACGAAACTGACCGGAGCCTGAACGCTCAACGTAATAACCGGAGTCTGGATACCCAAAGAAATTGACCAGAGCCTGAACGCTCAACGTAATAACCGGAGTCTGGATACCCAACGAAATTGACCGGAGCCTGAACACTCAACGTAATAACCGGAGTCTGGATACCCAACAAAACTGACCGGAACCTGAACGCTCAACGTAAAAAACCGGAGTCTGGATACCCAACGAAACTGACCGGAGCCTGAACGCTCAACGTAAGAACCGGAGTCTGGATACCCAACGAAACTGACCGGAGCCTGAACGCTCAACGTAAGAACCGGAGTCTGGATACCCAACGAGACTGACCGGAGCCTGAACGCTCAACGTAAGAACCGGAGTCTGGATACCCAACGAAACTGACCGGAGCCTGAACGCTCAACGTAAAAACCGGAGTCTGGATACCCAAGAAAACTGACCGGAGCCTAAACGCTCAACGTAATAACCGGAGTCTGGATACCCAACGAAACAGACCGGAGCCTGAACGCTCAACGTAATAACCGGAGTCTGGATACCCAACGAAACTGACCGGAGCCTGAACGCTCAAAGTAATAACCGGAGTCTGGATACCCAAACAAATTGACCAGAGCCTGAACGCTCAACGTAATAACCGGAGTCTGGATACCCAACGAAATTGACCGGAGCCTGAACGCTCAACGTAATAACCGGAGTCTGGATACCCAACAAAACTGACCGGAACCTGAACGCTCAACGTAAAAAACCGGAGTCTGGATACCCAACGAAACTGACCGGAGCCTGAACGCTCAACGTAAGAACCGGAGTCTGGATACCCAACGAAACTGACCGGAGCCTGAATGCTCAACGTAAGAACCGGAGTCTGGATACCCAACGAAACTGACTGGAGCCTGAACGCTCAACGTAAAAACCGGAGTCTGGATACCCAAGAAAACTGACCGGAGCCTAAACGCTCAACGTAATAACCGGAGTCTGGATACCCAACGAAACTGACCGGAGCCTGAACGCTCAACGTAATAACCGGAGTCTGGATACCCAAAGAAACTGACCGGAGCCTGAACGCTCAACGTAATAACCGGAGTCTGGATACCCAACGAAACTGACCTGAGCCTGAACGCTTAACGTAATAACCGGAGTCTGGATACCCAACGAAACTGACCGGAGCCTGAACGCTCAACGTAAAAACCGGAGTCTGGATACCCAACGAAACTGACCGGAGCCTGAACGCTCAACGTAATAACCGGAGTCTGGATACCCAACGAAACTGACCGGAGCCTGAACACTCAACGTAATAACCGGAGTCTGGATACCCAACGAAACTGACCGGAACCTGAATGCTCAACGTAAAAAACCGGAGTCTGGATACCCAACGAAACTGTCCGGAGCCTGAACGCTCAACATAATAACCGGAGTCTGGATACACAACGAAACTGACCGGTGCCTGAACGCTCAACGTAATAACCGGAGTCTGGATACCCAAAGAAACTGACCGGAGCCTGAACGCTCAACGTAATAACCTGAGTCTGGATACCCAACGAAACTGACCGGAGCCTGAACGCTCAACGTAATAACCGGAGTCTGGATACCCAACGAAACTGACCGGAGCCTGAACGCTCAACATAAAAACCGGAGTCTGGATACCCAACAAAACTGACCGGAGCCTAAACGCTCAACGTAATAACCGGAGTCTGGATACCCAACCAAACTGACCGGAGCCTGAACGCTCAACGTAATAACGGGAGTCTGGATACCCAAAGAAACTGACCGGAGCCTGAACGCTCAACGTAATAACCGGAGTCTGGATACCCAACGAAACTGACCTGAGCCTGAACGCTTAACGAAATAACCGGAGTCTGGATACCCAACGAAACTGACCGGAGCCTGAACGCTCAACGTAAAAACCGGAGTCTGGATACCCAACGAAACTGACCGGAGCCTAAACGCTCAACGTAATAACCGGAGTCTGGATACCCAACGAAACTGACCGGAGCCTGAACACTCAACGTAATAACCGGAGTCTGGATACCCAACGAAACTGACCGGAACCTGAACGCTCAACGTAAAAAACCGGAGTCTGGATACCCAACGAAACTGGCCGGAGCCTGAACGCTCAACATAATAACCGGAGTCTGGATACACAACGAAACTGACCGGTGCCTGAACGCTCAACGTAATAACCGGAGTCTGGATACCCAAAGAAACTGACCGGAGCCCGAACGTTCAACGTAATAAATGGAGTTTGGATACCCAACGAAACTGACCGGAGCCTGAACGCTCAACGTAATAACCGGAGTCTGGATACCCAACGAAACTGACCGGAGCCTAAACGCTCAACGTAATAACCGGAGTCTGGATACCAAACGAAACTGACCGGAGCCTGAACGCTCTACGTAATAACCGGAGTCTGGATACCAAACGAAACTGACCGGAGCCTGAACGCTCAACGTAATAACCGGAGTCTGGATACCCAAAGAAACTGACCGGAGCCTGAACGCTCAACGTAATAACCGGAGTCTGGATACCAAACGAAACTGACCAGAGCCTGAACGCTCTACGTAATAACTGGAGTCTGGATACCCAACAAAATTGACCGTAGCCTGAACGCTCAACGTAATAACCGGAGTCTGGATACCCAAAGTAACTGACCGGAGCCTGAACGCTCAACGTAATAACCGGAGTCTGGATACCCAACGAAACTGACCTGAGCCTGAACGCTTAACGTAATAACCGGAGTCTGGATACCCAACGAAACTGACCGGAGCCTGAACGCTTAACGTAATAACCGGAGTCTGGATACCCAACGAAACTGACCAGAGCCTGAACGCTCAATGTAAAAACCGGAGTCAGGATACCCAACGAAACTGACCGGAGCCTGAACGCTCAACGTAATAACCGGAGTCTGGATACCCAACGAAACTGACCGGAGCCTGAACACTCAACGTAATAACCGGAGTCTGGATACCCAACAAAACTGACCAAAACCTGAACGCTCAACGTAAAAAACCGGAGTCTGGATACCCAACAAAACTGACCGGAGCCTAAACGCTCAACGTAAAAACCAGAGTCTGGATACCCAACGAAACTGACCGGAGCCTGAACGCTCAACGTAATAACCGGAGTCTGGATACCCAAAGAAACTGACCGGAGCCTGAACGCTCAACGTAATAACCTGAGTCTGGATACCCAACGAAACTGACCGGAGCCTGAACGCTCAACGTAATAACCGGAGTCTGGATACCCAACGAAACTGACCGGAGCCTGAACGCTCAACGTAAAAACCGGAGTCTGGATACCCAAGAAAACTGACCGGAGCCTAAACGCTCAACGTAATAACCGGAGTCTGGATACCCAACGAAACTGACCGGAGCCTGAACGCTCAACGTAATAACCGGAGTCTGGATACCCAAAGAAATTGACCAGAGCCTGAACGCTCAACGTAATAACCGGAGTCTGGATACCCAACGAAATTGACCGGAGCCTGAACGCTCAACGTAATAACCGGAGTCTGGATACCCAACAAAACTGACCGGAACCTGAACGCTCAACGTAAAAAACCGGAGTCTGGATACCCAACGAAACTGACCGGAGCCTGAACGCTCAACGTAAGAACCGGAGTCTGGATACCCAACGAAACTGACCGGAGCCTGAACGCTCAACGTAAGAACCGGAGTCTGGATACCCAACGAAACTGACCGGAGCCTGAACGCTCAACGTAAAAACCGGAGTCTGGATACCCAAGAAAACTGACCGGAGCCTAAACGCTCAACGTAATAACCGGAGTCTGGATACCCAACGAAACTGACCGGAGCCTGAACGCTCAACGTAATAACCGGAGTCTGGATACCCAAAGAAACTGACCGGAGCCTGAACGCTCAACGTAATAACCGGAGTCTGGATACCCAACGAAACTGACCTGAGCCTGAACGCTTAACGTAATAACCGGAGTCTGGATACCCAACGAAACTGACCGGAGCCTGAACGCTCAACGTAAAAACCGGAGTCTGGATACCCAACGAAACTGACCGGAGCCTGAGCGCTCAACGTAAGAACCGGAGTCTGGATACCCAACGAAACTGACCGGAGCCTGAACGCTCAACGTAAGAACCGGAGTCTGGATACCCAACGAAACTGACCGGAGCCTGAACGCTCAACGTAAGAACCGGAGTCTGGATACCCAACGAAACTGACCGGAGCTTGAACGCTCAACGTAAAAACCGGAGTATGGATACCCAAGAAAACTGACCGGAGCCTAAACGCTCAACGTAATAACCGGAGTCTGGATACCCAACGAAACTGACCGGAGCCTGAACGCTCAACGTAATAACCGGAGTCTGGATACCCAACGAAACTGACCGGAGCCTGAACGCTCAACGTAATAACCGGAGTCTGGATACCCAAAGAAATTGACCAGAGCCTGAACGCTCAACGTAATAACCGGAGTCTGGATACCCAACGAAATTGACCGGAGCCTGAACGCTCAACGTAATAACCGGAGTCTGGATACCCAACAAAACTGACCGGAACCTGAACGCTCAATGTAAAAAACCGGAGTCTGGATACCCAACGAAACTGACCGGAGCCTGAACCCTCAACGTAAGAACCGGAGTCTGGATACCCAACGAAACTGACCGGAGCCTGAACGCTCAACGTAAGAACCGGAGTCTGGATACCCAACGAAACTGACCGGAGCCTGAACGCTCAACGTAAAAACCGGAGTCTGGATACCCAAGAAAACTGACCGGAGCCTAAACGCTCAACGTAATAACCGGAGTCTGGATACCCAACGAAACTGACCGGAGCCTGAACGCTCAACGTAATAACCGGAGTCTGGATACCCAAAGAAACTGACCGGAGCCTGAACGCTCAACGTAATAACCGGAGTCTGGATACCCAACGAAACTGACCTGAGCCTGAACGCTTAACGTAATAACCGGAGTCTGGATACCCAACGAAACTGACCGGAGCCTGAACGCTCAACGTAAAAACCGGAGTCTGGATACCCAACGAAACTGACCGGAGCCTGAACGCTCAACGTAAGAACCGGAGTCTGGATACCCAACGAAACTGACCGGAGCCTGAACGCTCAACGTAAAAACCGGAGTCTGGATACCCAAGAAAACTGACCGGAGCCTAAACGCTCAACGTAATAACCGGAGTCTGGATACCCAACGAAACTGACCGGAGCCTGAACGCTCAACGTAATAACCGGAGTCTGGATACCCAAAGAAACTGACCGGAGCCTGAACGCTCAACGTAATAACCGGAGTCTGGATACCCAACGAAACTGACCTGAGCCTGAACGCTTAACGTAATAACCGGAGTCTGGATACCCAACGAAACTGACCGGAGCCTGAACGCTCAACGTAAAAACCGGAGTCTGGATACCCAACGAAACTGACCGGAGCCTGAACGCTCAACGTAATAACCGGAGTCTGGATACCCAACGAAACTGACCGGAGCCTGAACACTCAACGTAATAACCGGAGTCTGGATACCCAACGAAACTGACCGGAACCTGAATGCTCAACGTAAAAAACCGGAGTCTGGATACCCAACGAAACTGTCCGGAGCCTGAACGCTCAACCTAATAACCGGAGTCTGGATACACAACGAAACTGACCGGTGACTGAACGCTCAACGTAATAACCGGAGTCTGGATACCCAAAGAAACTGACCGGAGCCTGAACGCTCAACGTAATAACCTGAGTCTGGATACCCAACGAAATTGACCGGAGCCTGAACGCTCAACGTAATAACCGGAGTCTGGATACCCAACAAAACTGACCGGAACCTGAACGCTCAATGTAAAAAACCGGAGTCTGGATACCCAACGAAACTGACCGGACCCTGAACGCTCAACGTAAGAACCGGAGTCTGGATACCCAACGAAACTGACCGGAGCCTGAACGCTCAACGTAAGAACCGGAGTCTGGATACCCAACGAAACTGACCGGAGCCTGAACGCTCAACGTAAAAACCGGAGTCTGGATACCCAAGAAAACTGACCGGAGCCTAAACGCTCAACGTAATAACCGGAGTCTGGATACCCAACGAAACTGACCGGAGCCTGAACGCTCAACGTAATAACCGGAGTCTGGATACCCAAAGAAACTGACCGGAGCCTGAACGCTCAACGTAATAACCGGAGTCTGGATACCCAACGAAACTGACCTGAGCCTGAACGCTTAACGTAATAACCGGAGTCTGGATACCCAACGAAACTGACCGGAGCCTGAACGCTCAACGTAAAAACCGGAGTCTGGATACCCAACGAAACTGACCGGAGCCTGAACGCTCAACGTAATAACCGGAGTCTGGATACCCAACGAAACTGACCGGAGCCTGAACACTCAACGTAATAACCGGAGTCTGGATACCCAACGAAACTGACCGGAACCTGAATGCTCAACGTAAAAAACCGGAGTCTGGATACCCAACGAAACTGTCCGGAGCCTGAACGCTCAACCTAATAACCGGAGTCTGGATACACAACGAAACTGACCGGTGCCTGAACGCTCAACGTAATAACCGGAGTCTGGATACCCAAAGAAACTGACCGGAGCCTGAACGCTCAACGTAATAACCTGAGTCTGGATACCCAACGAAACTGACCGGAGCCTGAACGCTCAACGTAATAACCGGAGTCTGGATACCCAACGAAACTGACCGGAGCCTGAACGCTCAACATAAAAACCGGAGTCTGGATACCCAACAAAACTGACCGGAGCCTAAACGCTCAACGTAATAACCGGAGTCTGGATACCCAACCAAACTGACCGGAGCCTGAACGCTCAACGTAATAACGGGAGTCTGGATACCCAAAGAAACTGACCGGAGCCTGAACGCTCAACGTAATAACCGGAGTCTGGATACCCAACGAAACTGACCTGAGCCTGAACGCTTAACGTAATAACCGGAGTCTGGATACCCAACGAAACTGACCGGAGCCTGAACGCTCAACGTAAAAACCGGAGTCTGGATACCCAACGAAACTGACCGGAGCTTGAACGCTCAACGTAATAACCGGAGTCTGGATACCCAACGAAACTGACCGGAGCCTGAACACTCAACGTAATAACCGGAGTCTGGATACCCAACGAAACTGACCGGAACCTGAACGCTCAACGTAAAAAACCGGAGTCTGGATACCCAACGAAACTGGCCGGAGCCTGAACGCTCAACATAATAACCGGAGTCTGGATACACAACGAAACTGACCGGTGCCTGAACGCTCAACGTAATAACCGGAGTCTGGATACCCAAAGAAACTGACCGGAGCCCGAACGTTCAACGTAATAAATGGAGTTTGGATACCCAACGAAACTGACCGGAGCCTGAACGCTCAACGTAATAACCGGAGTCTGGATACCCAACGAAACTGACCGGAGCCTAAACGCTCAACGTAATAACCAGAGTCTGGATACCAAACGAAACTGACCGGAGCCTGAACGCTCTACGTAATAACCGGAGTCTGGATACCAAACGAAACTGACCGGAGCCTGAACGCTCAACGTAATAACCGGAGTCTGGATACCCAAAGAAACTGACCGGAGCCTGAACGCTCAACGTAATAACCGGAGTCTGGATACCAAACGAAACTGACCAGAGCCTGAACGCTCTACGTAATAACTGGAGTCTGGATACCCAACAAAATTGACCGTAGCCTGAACGCTCAACGTAATAACCGGAGTCTGGATACCCAAAGTAACTGACCGGAGCCTGAACGCTCAACGTAATAACCGGAGTCTGGATACCCAACGAAACTGACCTGAGCCTGAACGCTTAACGTAATAACCGGAGTCTGGATACCCAACGAAACTGACCGGAGCCTGAACGCTTAACGTAATAACCGGAGTCTGGATACCCAACGAAACTGACCAGAGCCTGAACGCTCAATGTAAAAACCGGAGTCAGGATACCCAACGAAACTGACCGGAGCCTGAACGCTCAACGTAATAACCGGAGTCTGGATACCCAACGAAACTGACCGGAGCCTGATCACTCAACGTAATAACCGGAGTCTGGATACCCAACAAAACTGACCAGAACCTGAACGCTCAACGTAAAAAACCGGAGTCTGGATACCCAACAAAACTGACCGGAGCCTAAACGCTCAACGTAAAAACCAGAGTCTGGATACCCAACGAAACTGACCGGAGCCTGAACGCTCAACATAATAACCGGAGTCTGGATACCCAAAGAAACTGACCGGAGCCTGAACGCTCAACGTAATAACCTGAGTCTGGATACCCAACGAAACTGACCGGAGCCTGAACGCTCAACGTAATAACCGGAGTTTGGATACCCAACGAAACTGACCGGAGCCTGAACGCTCAACGTAAAAACCGGAGTCTGGATACCCAAGAAAACTGACCGGAGCCTAAACGCTCAACGTAATAACCGGAGTCTGGATACCCAACGAAACTGACCGGAGCCTGAACGCTCAACGTAATAACCGGAGTCTGGATACCCAAAGAAATTGACCAGAGCCTGAACGCTCAACGTAATAACCGGAGTCTGGATACCCAACGAAATTGACCGGAGCCTGAACGCTCAACGTAATAACCGGAGTCTGGATACCCAACAAAACTGACCGGAACCTGAACGCTCAACGTAAAAAACCGGAGTCTGGATACCCAACGAAACTGACCGGAGCCTGAACGCTCAACGTAAGAACCGGAGTCTGGATACCCAACGAAACTGACCGGAGCCTGAACGCTCAACGTAAGAACCGGAGTCTGGATACCCAACGAAACTGACCGGAGCCTGAACGCTCAACGTAAAAACCGGAGTCTGGATACCCAAGAAAACTGACCGGAGCCTAAACGCTCAACGTAATAACCGGAGTCTGGATACCCAACGAAACTGACCGGAGCCTGAACGCTCAACGTAATAACCGGAGTCTGGATACCCAAAGAAACTGACCGGAGCCTGAACGCTCAACGTAATAACCGGAGTCTGGATACCCAACGAAACTGACCTGAGCCTGAACGCTTAACGTAATAACCGGAGTCTGGATACCCAATGAAACTGACCGGAGCCTGAACGCTCAACGTAAAAACCGGAGTCTGGATACCCAACGAAACTGACCGGAGCCTGAACGCTCAACGTAATAACCGGAGTCTGGTTACCCAACGAAACTGACCGGAGCCTGAACACTCAACGTAATAACCGGAGTCTGGATACCCAACGAAACTGACCGGAACCTGAACGCTCAACGTAAAAAACCGGAGTCTGGATACCCAACGAAACTGTCCGGAGCCTGAACGCTCAACATAATAACCGGAGTCTGGATACACAACGAAACTGACCGGTGCCTGAACGCTCAACGTAATAACCGGAGTCTGGATACCCAAAGAAACTGACCGGAGCCTGAACGCTCAACGTAATAACCTGAGTCTGGATACCCAACGAAACTGACCGGAGCCTGAACGCTCAACGTAATAACCGGAGTCTGGATACCCAACGAAACTGACCGGAGCCTGAACGCTCAACATAAAAACCGGAGTCTGGATACCCAACAAAACTGACCGGAGCCTAAACGCTCAACGTAATAACCGGAGTCTGGATACCCAACCAAACTGACCGGAGCCTGAACGCTCAACGTAATAACGGGAGTCTGGATACCCAAAGAAACTGACCGGAGCCTGAACGATCAACGTAATAACCGGAGTCTGGATACCCAAAGAAACTGACCTGAGCCTGAACGCTTAACGTAATAACCGGAGTCTGGATACCCAACGAAACTGACCGGAGCCTGAACGCTCAACGTAAAAACCGGAGTCTGGATACCCAACGAAACTGACCGGAGCCTGAACGCTCAACGTAATAACCGGAGTCTGGATACCCAACGAAACTGACCGGAGCCTGAACCCTCAACGTAATAACCGGAGTCTGGATACCCAACGAAACTGACCGGAACCTGAACGCTCAACGTAAAAAACCGGAGTCTGGATACCCAACGAAACTGGCCGGAGCCTGAACGCTCAACATAATAACCGGAGTCTGGATACACAACGAAACTGACCGGTGCCTGAACGCTCAACGTAATAACCGGAGTCTGGATACCCAAAGAAACTGACCGGAGCCTGAACGCTCAACGTAATAACCTGAGTCTGGATACCCAACGAAACTAACCGGAGCCTGAACGCTCAACGTAATAACTGGAGTCTGGATACCCAACGAAACTGAACGGAGCCTGAACGCTCAACATAAAAACCGGAGTCTGGATACCCAACAAAACTGACCGGAGCCTAAACGCTCAACGTAATAACGGGAGTCTGGATACCCAACGAAACTGACCGGAGCCTGAACGCTCAACGTAATAACGGGAGTCTGGATACCCAAAGAAACTGACCTTAGCCTGAACGCTCAACGTAATAACCGGAGTCTGGATACCCAACGAAACTGACCGGAGCCTGAACGCTCAACGTAATAGCCGGAGTCTGGATATCCAACAAAACTGACCGGAACCTGAACGCTCAACGTAAAAAACCGGAGGCTGGATACCCAACCAAACTGACCGGAGTCTGAACGCTCAACGTAATAACCGGAGTCTGGATACCCAACGAAACTGATCGGAGCCTGAACGCTCAATGTAATAACCGGAGTCTGGATACCCAACGAAACTGACCGGAGCCTGAACCCTCAACATAATAATCGGAGTCTGGATACCCAACAAAACTGACCGGAGCCTAAACGCTCAACGTAAAAACCAGAGTCTGGATACCCAACGAAACTGACCGGAGCCTGAATGCTCAACGTAATAACTGGAGTCTGGATACCCAACGAAACTGACCGGAGCCCGAACGTTCAACGTAATAAACGGAGTCTGGATACCCAACGAAACTGACCGGAGCTTGAACGCTCAACGTAATAACCGGAGTCTGGATACCCAACGAAACTGACCGGAGCCTGAACGCTCAACGTAATAACCGGAGTCTGGATACCCAACGAAACTGACCGGAGCCTGAACGCTCAACGTAAAAACCGGAGTCTGGATACCCAACAAAACTGACCGGAGCCTAAACGCTCAATGTAATAACCGGAGTCTGGATACCCAACCAAACTGACCGGAGCCTGAACGCTCAACGTAATAACGGGAGTCTGGATACCTAAAGAAACTGACCGGAGCCTGAATGCTCAACGTAATAACCGGAGTCTGGATACCCAACGAAACTGACCGGAGCCTGAACGCTCAACGTAATAGCCGGAGTCTGGATATCCAACAAAACTGACCGGAACCTGAACGCTCAACGTAAAAAACCGGAGTCTGGATACCCAACGAAACTGACCGGAGCCTGAACGCTCAACGTAATAACCGGAGTCTGGATACCCAACGAAACTGATCGGAGCCTGAACGCTCAATGTAATAACCGGAGTCTGGATACCCAACGAAACTGACCGGAGCCTGAACCCTCAACATAATAACCGGAGTCTGGATACCCAACAAAACTGACCGGAGCCTAAACGCTCAACGTAAAAACCAGAGTCTGGATACCCAACGAAACTGACCGGAGCCTGAATGCTCAACGTAATAACTGGAGTCTGGATACCCAACGAAACTGACCGGAGCCCGAACGTTCAACGTAATAAACGGAGTCTGGATACCCAACGAAACTGACCGGAGCCTGAATACTCAACGTAATAACCAGAGTCTGGATACCCAACGAAACTGACCGGAGCCTGAACGCTCAACGTAATAACCGGAGTCTGGATACCAAACGAAACTGACCGGAGCCTGAACGCTCTACGTAATAACCGGAGTCTGGATACCAAACGAAACTGACCGGAGCCTGAACGCTCAACGTAATAACCGGAGTCTGGATACCCAAAGAAACTGACCGGAGCCTGGACGCTCAACGTAATAACTGGAGTCTGGATACCAAACGAAATTGACCGGAGCCTGAACGTTCTACATAATAACTGGAGTCTGGATACCCAACGAAATTGACTGGAGCCTGAACGATCAACGTAATAACCGGAGTCTGGATACACAACGAAATTGACCGTAGCCTGAACGCTCAACGAAATAACCGGAGTCTGGATACCCAACGAAACTGACCGGAGCCTGAACGCTCAACGTAATAACCGGAGTCTGGATACCCAAAGAAACTGACCGGAGCCTGAACGCTCAACGTAATAACCGGAGTCTGGATACCCAACGAAACTGACCGGAGCCTGAACGCTCAACGTAATAACCGGAGTCTGGATACCCAAAGAAACTGACCGGAGCCTGAACGCTCAATGTAATAACCTGAGTCTGGATACCCAAAGAAACTGACCGGAGCCTGAACGCTCAACGTAATAACCTGAGTCTGGATACCCAACGAAACTGACCGGAGCCTGAACGCTCAACGTAATAACCGGAGTCTGGATACCCAACGAAACTGACCGGAGCCTGAACGCTCAACATAAAAACCGGAGTCTGGATACCCAACAAAACTGACCGGAGCCTAAACACTCAACGTAATAACCGGAGTCTGTATACCCAACCAAATTGACCGGAGCCTGAACGCTCAACGTAATAACGGGAGTCTGGATACCCAAAGAAACTGACCGGAGCCTGAACGCTCAACGTAATAACCGGAGTCTGGATACCCAACGAAACTGACCGGAGCCTGAACGCTCAACGTAATAGCCGGAGTCTGGATATCCAACAAAACTGACCGGAACCTGAACGCTCAACGTAAAAAACCGGAGTCTGGATACCCAACGAAACTGACCGGAGCCTGAACGCTCAACGTAATAACCGGAGTCTGGATACCAAACGAAACTGATCGGAGCCTGAACGCTCAATGTAATAACCGGAGTCTGGTCACCCAACGAAACTGACCGGAGCCTGAACCCTCAACATAATAACCGGAGTCTGGATACCCAACAAAACTGACCGGAGCCTAAACGCTCAACGTAAAAACCAGAGTCTGGATACCCAACGAAACTGACCGGAGCCTGAATGCTCAACGTAATAACTGGAGTCTGGATACCCAACGAAACTGACCGGAGCCCGAACGTTCAACGTAATAAACGGAGTCTGGATACCCAACGAAACTGACCGGAGCCTGAATACTCAACGTAATAACCAGAGTCTGGATACCCAACGAAACTGACCGGAGCCTGAACGCTCAACGTAATAACCGGAGTCTGGATACCAAACGAAACTGACCGGAGCCTGAACGCTCTACGTAATAACCGGAGTCTGGATACCAAACGAAACTGACCGGAGCCTGAACGCTCAACGTAATAACCGGAGTCTGGATACCCAAAGAAACTGACCGGAGCCTGAACGCTCAACGTAATAACTGGAGTCTGGATACCAAACGAAATTGACCGGAGCCTGAACGCTCTACATAATAACTGGAGTCTGGATACCCAACGAAATTGATTGGAGCCTGAACGATCAACGTAATAACCGGAGTCTGGATACACAACGAAATTGACCGTAGCCTGAACGCTCAACGAAATAACCGGAGTCTGGATACCCAACGAAACTGACCGGAGCCTGAACGCTCAACGTAATAACCGGAGTCTGGATACCCAAAGAAACTGACCGGAGCCTGAACGCTCAACGTAATAACCGGAGTCTGGATACCCAACGAAACTGACCGGAGCCTGAACGCTCAACGTAATAACCGGAGTCTGGATACCCAAAGAAACTGACCGGAGCCTGAACGCTCAATGTAATAACCTGAGTCTGGATACCCAAAGAAACTGACCGGAGCCTGAACGCTCAACGTAATAACCTGAGTCTGGATACCCAACGAAACTGACCAGAGCCTGAACGCTCAACGTAATAACCGGAGTCTGGATACCCAACGAAACTGACCGGAGCCTGAAGGATCAACGTAAAAACCGGAGTCTGGATACCCAACAAAACTGACCGGAGCCTAAACGCTCAACGTAATAACCGGAGTCTGGATACCCAACCAAACTGACCGGAGCCTGAACGCTCAACGTAATAACGGGAGTCTGGATACCCAAAGAAACTGACCGGAGCCTGAATGCTCAACGTAATAACCGGAGTCTGGATACCCAATGAAACTGACCGGAGCCTGAACGCTCAACGTAATAGCCGGAGTCTGGATATCCAACAAAACTGACCGGAACCTGAACGCTCAACGTAAAAAACCGGAGTCTGGATACCCAACGAAACTGACCGGAGCCTGAACGCTCAACGTAATAACCGGAGTCTGGATACCCAACGAAACTGATCGGAGCCTGAACGCTCAATGTAATAACCGGAGTCTGGATACCCAACGAAACTGACCGGAGCCTGAACCCTCAACATAATAACCGGAGTCTGGATACCCAACAAAACTGACCGGAGCCTAAACACTCAACGTAATAACCGGAGTCTGTATACCCAACCAAATTGACCGGAGCCTGAACGCTCAACGTAATAACGGGAGTCTGGATACCCAAAGAAACTGACCGGAGCCTGAACGCTCAACGTAATAACCGGAGTCTGGATACCCAACGAAACTGACCGGAGCCTGAACGCTCAACGTAATAGCCGGAGTCTGGATATCCAACAAAACTGACCGGAACCTGAACGCTCAATGTAAAAAACCGGAGTCTGGATACCCAACGAAACTGACCGGAGCCTGAACGCTCAACGTAATAACCGGAGTCTGGATACCAAACGAAACTGATCGGAGCCTGAACGCTCAATGTAATAACCGGAGTCTGGTCACCCAACGAAACTGACCGGAGCCTGAACCCTCAACATAATAACCGGAGTCTGGATACCCAACAAAACTGACCGGAGCCTAAACGCTCAACGTAAAAACCAGAGTCTGGATACCCAACGAAACTGACCGGAGCCTGAATGCTCAACGTAATAACTGGAGTCTGGATACCCAACGAAACTGACCGGAGCCCGAACGTTCAACGTAATAAACGGAGTCTGGATACCCAACGAAACTGACCGGAGCCTGAATACTCAACGTAATAACCAGAGTCTGGATACCCAACGAAACTGACCGGAGCCTGAACGCTCAACGTAATAACCGGAGTCTGGATACCAAACGAAACTGACCGGAGCCTGAACGCTCTACGTAATAACCGGAGTCTGGATACCAAACGAAACTGACCGGAGCCTGAACGCTCAACGTAATAACCGGAGTCTGGATACCCAAAGAAACTGACCGGAGCCTGAACGCTCAACGTAATAACTGGAGTCTGGATACCAAACGAAATTGACCGGAGCCTGAACGCTCTACATAATAACTGGAGTCTGGATACCCAACGAAATTGATTGGAGCCTGAACGATCAACGTAATAACCGGAGTCTGGATACACAACGAAATTGACCGTAGCCTGAACGCTCAACGAAATAACCGGAGTCTGGATACCCAACGAAACTGACCGGAGCCTGAACGCTCAACGTAATAACCGGAGTCTGGATACCCAAAGAAACTGACCGGAGCCTGAACGCTCAACGTAATAACCGGAGTCTGGATACCCAACGAAACTGACCGGAGCCTGAACGCTCAACGTAATAACCGGAGTCTGGATACCCAAAGAAACTGACCGGAGCCTGAACGCTCAATGTAATAACCTGATTCTGGATACCCAAAGAAACTGACCGGAGCCTGAACGCTCAACGTAATAACCTGAGTCTGGATACCCAACGAAACTGACCAGAGCCTGAACGCTCAACGTAATAACCGGAGTCTGGATACCCAACGAAACTGACCGGAGCCTGAAGGATCAACGTAAAAACCGGAGTCTGGATACCCAACAAAACTGACCGGAGCCTAAACGCTCAACGTAATAACCGGAGTCTGGATACCCAACCAAACTGACCGGAGCCTGAACGCTCAACGTAATAACGGGAGTCTGGATACCCAAAGAAACTGACCGGAGCCTGAATGCTCAACGTAATAACCGGAGTCTGGATACCCAATGAAACTGACCGGAGCCTGAACGCTCAACGTAATAGCCGGAGTCTGGATATCCAACAAAACTGACCGGAAGCTGAACGCTCAACGTAAAAAACCGGAGTCTGGATACCCAACGAAACTGACCGGAGCCTGAACGCTCAACGTAATAACCGGAGTCTGGATACCCAACGAAACTGATCGGAGCCTGAACGCTCAATGTAATAACCGGAGTCTGGATACCCAACGAAACTGACCGGAGCCTGAACCCTCAACATAATAACCGGAGTCTGGATACCCAACAAAACTGACCGGAGCCTAAACGCTCAACGTAAAAACCAGAGTCTGGATACCCAACGAAACTGACCGGAGCCTGAATGCTCAACGTAATAACTGGAGTCTGGATACCCAACGAAACTGACCGGAGCCCGAACGTTCAACGTAATAAACGGAGTCTGGATACCCAACGAAACTGACCGGAGCCTGAATACTCAACGTAATAACCAGAGTCTGGATACCCAACGAAACTGACCGGAGCCTGAACGCTCAACGTAATAACCGGAGTCTGGATACCAAACGAAACTGACCGGAGCCTGAACGCTCTACGTAATAACCGGAGTCTGGATACCAAACGAAACTGACCGGAGCCTGAACGCTCAACGTAATAACCGGAGTCTGGATACCCAAAGAAACTGACCGGAGCCTGAACGCTCAACGTAATAACTGGAGTCTGGATACCAAACGAAATTGACCGGAGCCTGAACGCTCTACATAATAACTGGAGTCTGGATACCCAACGAAATTGACTGGAGCCTGAACGATCAACGTAATAACCGGAGTCTGGATACACAACGAAATTGACCGTAGCCTGAACGCTCAACGAAATAACCGGAGTCTGGATACCCAACGAAACTGACCGGAGCCTGAACGCTCAACGTAATAACCGGAGTCTGGATACCCAAAGAAACTGACCAGAGCCTGAACGCTCAACGTAATAACCGGAGTCTGGATACCCAACGAAACTGACCGGAGCCTGAACGCTCAACGTAATAACCGGAGTCTGGATACCCAAAGAAACTGACCGGAGCCTGAACGCTCAATGTAATAACCTGAGTCTGGATACCCAAAGAAACTGACCGGAGCCTGAACGCTCAACGTAATAACCTGAGTCTGGATACCCAACGAAACTGACCAGAGCCTGAACGCTCAACGTAATAACCGGAGTCTGGATACCCAACGAAACTGACCGGAGCCTGAAGGATCAACGTAAAAACCGGAGTCTGGATACCCAACAAAACTGACCGGAGCCTAAACGCTCAACGTAATAACCGGAGTCTGGATACCCAACCAAACTGACCGGAGCCTGAACGCTCAACGTAATAACGGGAGTCTGGATACCCAAAGAAACTGACCGGAGCCTGAATGCTCAACGTAATAACCGGAGTCTGGATACCCAATGAAACTGACCGGAGCCTGAACGCTCAACGTAATAGCCGGAGTCTGGATATCCAACAAAACTGACCGGAACCTGAACGCTCAACGTAAAAAACCGGAGTCTGGATACCCAACGAAACTGACCGGAGCCTGAACGCTCAACGTAATAACCGGAGTCTGGATACCCAACGAAATTGATCGGAGCCTGAACGCTCAATGTAATAACCGGAGTCTGGATACCCAACGAAACTGACCGGAGCCTGAACCCTCAACATAATAACCGGAGTCTGGATACCCAACAAAACTGACCGGAGCCTAAACGCTCAACGTAAAAACCAGAGTCTGGATACCCAACGAAACTGACCGGAGCCTGAATGCTCAACGTAATAACTGGAGTCTGGATACCCAACGAAACTGACCGGAGCCCGAACGTTCAACGTAATAAACGGAGTCTGGATACCCAACGAAACTGACCGGAGCCTGAATACTCAACGTAATAACCAGAGTCTGGATACCCAACGAAACTGACCGGAGCCTGAACGCTCAACGTAATAACCGGAGTCTGGATACCAAACGAAACTGACCGGAGCCTGAACGCTCTACGTAATAACCGGAGTCTGGATACCAAACGAAACTGACCGGAGCCTGAACGCTCAACGTAATAACCGGAGTCTGGATACCCAAAGAAACTGACCGGAGCCTGAACGCTCAACGTAATAACTGGAGTCTGGATACCAAACGAAATTGACCGGAGCCTGAACGCTCTACATAATAACTGGAGTCTGGATACCCAACGAAATTGACTGGAGCCTGAACGATCAACGTAATAACCGGAGTCTGGATACACAACGAAATTGACCGTAGCCTGAACGCTCAACGAAATAACCGGAGTCTGGATACCCAACGAAACTGACCGGAGCCTGAACGCTCAACGTAATAACCGGAGTCTGGATACCCAAAGAAACTGACCGGAGCCTGAACGCTCAACGTAATAACCGGAGTCTGGATACCCAACGAAACTGACCGGAGCCTGAACGCTCAACGTAATAACCGGAGTCTGGATACCCAAAGAAACTGACCGGAGCCTGAACGCTCAATGTAATAACCTGAGTCTGGATACCCAAAGAAACTGACCGGAGCCTGAACGCTCAACGTAATAACCTGAGTCTGGATACCCAACGAAACTGACCAGAGCCTGAACGCTCAACGTAATAACCGGAGTCTGGATACCCAACGAAACTGACCGGAGCCTGAAGGATCAACGTAAAAACCGGAGTCTGGATACCCAACAAAACTGACCGGAGCCTAAACGCTCAACGTAATAACCGGAGTCTGGATACCCAACCAAACTGACCGGAGCCTGAACGCTCAACGTAATAACGGGAGTCTGGATACCCAAAGAAACTGACCGGAGCCTGAATGCTCAACGTAATAACCGGAGTCTGGATACCCAATGAAACTGACCGGAGCCTGAACGCTCAACGTAATAGCCGGAGTCTAGATATCCAACAAAACTGACCGGAACCTGAACGCTCAACGTAAAAAACCGGAGTCTGGATACCCAACGAAACTGACCGGAGCCTGAACGCTCAACGTAATAACCGGAGTCTGGATACCCAACGAAACTGATCGGAGCCTGAACGCTCAATGTAATAACCGGAGTCTGGATACCCAACGAAACTGACCGGAGCCTGAACCCTCAACATAATAACTGGAGTCTGGATACCCAACAAAACTGACCGGAGCCTAAACGCTCAACGTAAAAACCAGAGTCTGGATACCCAACGAAACTGACCGGAGCCTGAATGCTCAACGTAATAACTGGAGTCTGGATACCCAACGAAACTGACCGGAGCCCGAACGTTCAACGTAATAAACGGAGTCTGGATACCCAACGAAACTGACCGGAGCCTGAATACTCAACGTAATAACCAGAGTCTGGATACCCAACGAAACTGACCAGAGCCTGAACGCTCAACGTAATAACCGGAGTCTGGATACCAAACGAAACTGACCAGAGCCTGAACGCTCTACGTAATAACCGGAGTCTGGATACCAAACGAAACTGACCGGAGCCTGAACGCTCAACGTAATAACCGGAGTCTGGATACCCAAAGAAACTGACCGGAGCCTGAACGCTCAACGTAATAACTGGAGTCTGGATACCAAACGAAATTGACCGGAGCCTGAACGCTCTACATAATAACTGGAGTCTGGATACCCAACGAAATTGACTGGAGCCTGAACGATCAACGTAATAACCGGAGTCTGGATACACAACGAAATTGACCGTAGCCTGAACGCTCAACGAAATAACCGGAGTCTGGATACCCAACGAAACTGACCGGAGCCTGAACGCTCAACGTAATAACCGTAGTCTGGATACCCAAAGAAACTGACCAGAGCCTGAACGCTCAACGTAATAACCGGAGTCTGAATACCCAACGAAACTGACCGGAGCCTGAACGCTCAACGTAATAACCGGAGTCTGGATACCCAAAGAAACTGACCGGAGCCTGAACGCTCAATGTAATAACCTGAGTCTGGATACCCAAAGAAACTGACCGGAGCCTGAACGCTCAACGTAATAACCTGAGTCTGGATACCCAACGAAACTGACCAGAGCCTGAACGCTCAACGTAATAACCGGAGTCTGGATACCCAACGAAACTGACCGGAGCCTGAAGGATCAACGTAAAAACCGGAGTCTGGATACCCAACAATACTGACCGGAGCCTAAACGCTCAACGTAATAACCGGAGTCTGGATACCCAACCAAACTGACCGGAGCCTGAACGCTCAACGTAATAACGGGAGTCTGGATACCCAAAGAAACTGACCGGAGCCTGAATGCTCAACGTAATAACCGGAGTCTGGATACCCAATGAAACTGACCGGAGCCTGAACGCTCAACGTAATAGCCGGAGTCTGGATATCCAACAAAACTGACCGGAACCTGAACGCTCAACGTAAAAAACCGGAGTCTGGATACCCAACGAAACTGACCGGAGCCTGAACGCTCAACGTAATAACCGGAGTCTGGATACCCAACGAAATTGATCGGAGCCTGAACGCTCAATGTAATAACCGGAGTCTGGATACCCAACGAAACTGACCGGAGCCTGAACCCTCAACATAATAACCGGAGTCTGGATACCCAACAAAACTGACCGGAGCCTAAACGCTCAACGTAAAAACCAGAGTCTGGATACCCAACGAAACTGACCGGAGCCTGAATGCTCAACGTAATAACTGGAGTCTGGATACCCAACGAAACTGACCGGAGCCCGAACGTTCAACGTAATAAACGGAGTCTGGATACCCAACGAAACTGACCGGAGCCTGAATACTCAACGTAATAACCAGAGTCTGGATACCCAACGAAACTGACCGGAGCCTGAACGCTCAACGTAATAACCGGAGTCTGGATACCAAACGAAACTGACCGGAGCCTGAACGCTCTACGTAATAACCGGAGTCTGGATACCAAACGAAACTGACCGGAGCCTGAACGCTCAACGTAATAACCGGAGTCTGGATACCCAAAGAAACTGACCGGAGCCTGAACGCTCAACGTAATAACTGGAGTCTGGATACCAAACGAAATTGACCGGAGCCTGAACGCTCTACATAATAACTGGAGTCTGGATACCCAACGAAATTGACTGGAGCCTGAACGATCAACGTAATAACCGGAGTCTGGATACACAACGAAATTGACCGTAGCCTGAACGCTCAACGAAATAACCGGAGTCTGGATACCCAACGAAACTGACCGGAGCCTGAACGCTCAACGTAATAACCGGAGTCTGGATACCCAAAGAAACTGACCGGAGCCTGAACGCTCAACGTAATAACCGGAGTCTGGATACCCAACGAAACTGACCGGAGCCTGAACGCTCAACGTAATAACCGGAGTCTGGATACCCAAAGAAACTGACCGGAGCCTGAACGCTCAATGTAATAACCTGAGTCTGGATACCCAAAGAAACTGACCGGAGCCTGAACGCTCAACGTAATAACCTGAGTCTGGATACCCAACGAAACTGACCAGAGCCTGAACGCTCAACGTAATAACCGGAGTCTGGATACCCAACGAAACTGACCGGAGCCTGAAGGATCAACGTAAAAACCGGAGTCTGGATACCCAACAAAACTGACCGGAGCCTAAACGCTCAACGTAATAACCGGAGTCTGGATACCCAACCAAACTGACCGGAGCCTGAACGCTCAACGTAATAACGGGAGTCTGGATACCCAAAGAAACTGACCGGAGCCTGAATGCTCAACGTAATAACCGGAGTCTGGATACCCAATGAAACTGACCGGAGCCTGAACGCTCAACGTAATAGCCGGAGTCTAGATATCCAACAAAACTGACCGGAACCTGAACGCTCAACGTAAAAAACCGGAGTCTGGATACCCAACGAAACTGACCGGAGCCTGAACGCTCAACGTAATAACCGGAGTCTGGATACCCAACGAAACTGATCGGAGCCTGAACGCTCAATGTAATAACCGGAGTCTGGATACCCAACGAAACTGACCGGAGCCTGAACCCTCAACATAATAACCGGAGTCTGGATACCCAACAAAACTGACCGGAACCTAAACGCTCAACGTAAAAACCAGAGTCTGGATACCCAACGAAACTGACCGGAGCCTGAATGCTCAACGTAATAACTGGAGTCTGGATACCCAACGAAACTGACCGGAGCCCGAACGTTCAACGTAATAAACGGAGTCTGGATACCCAACGAAACTGACCGGAGCCTGAATACTCAACGTAATAACCAGAGTCTGGATACCCAACGAAACTGACCGGAGCCTGAACGCTCAACGTAATAACCGGAGTCTGGATACCAAACGAAACTGACCGGAGCCTGAACGCTCTACGTAATAACCGGAGTCTGGATACCAAACGAAACTGACCGGAGCCTGAACGCTCAACGTAATAACCGGAGTCTGGATACCCAAAGAAACTGACCGGAGCCTGAACGCTCAACGTAATAACTGGAGTCTGGATACCAAACGAAATTGACCGGAGCCTGAACGCTCTACATAATAACTGGAGTCTGGATACCCAACGAAATTGACTGGAGCCTGAACGATCAACGTAATAACCGGAGTCTGGATACACAACGAAATTGACCGTAGCCTGAACGCTCAACGAAATAACCGGAGTCTGGATACCCAACGAAACTGACCGGAGCCTGAACGCTCAACGTAATAACCGGAGTCTGGATACCCAAAGAAACTGACCGGAGCCTGAACGCTCAACGTAATAACCGGAGTCTGGATACCCAACGAAACTGACCGGAGCCTGAACGCTCAACGTAATAACCGGAGTCTGGATACCCAAAGAAACTGACCGGAGCCTGAACGCTCAATGTAATAACCTGAGTCTGGATACCCAAAGAAACTGACCGGAGCCTGAACGCTCAACGTAATAACCTGAGTCTGGATACCCAACGAAACTGACCAGAGCCTGAACGCTCAACGTAATAACCGGAGTCTGGATACCCAACGAAACTGACCGGAGCCTGAAGGATCAACGTAAAAACCGGAGTCTGGATACCCAACAAAACTGACCGGAGCCTAAACGCTCAACGTAATAACCGGAGTCTGGATACCCAACCAAACTGACCGGAGCCTGAACGCTCAACGTAATAACGGGAGTCTGGATACCCAAAGAAACTGACCGGAGCCTGAATGCTCAACGTAATAACCGGAGTCTGGATACCCAATGAAACTGACCGGAGCCTGAACGCTCAACGTAATAGCCGGAGTCTGGATATCCAACAAAACTGACTGGAACCTGAACGCTCAACGTAAAAAACCGGAGTCTGGATACCCAACGAAACTGACCGGAGCCTGAACGCTCAACGTAATAACCGGAGTCTGGATACCCAACGAAACTGATCGGAGCCTGAACGCTCAATGTAATAACCGGAGTCTGGATACCCAACGAAACTGACCGGAGCCTGAACCCTCAACATAATAACCGGAGTCTGGATACCCAACAAAACTGACCGGAGCCTAAACGCTCAACGTAAAAACCAGAGTCTGGATACCCAACGAAACTGACCGGAGCCTGAATGCTCAACGTAATAACTGGAGTCTGGATACCCAACGAAACTGACCGGAGCCCGAACGTTCAACGTAATAAACGGAGTCTGGATACCCAACGAAACTGACCGGAGCCTGAATACTCAACGTAATAACCAGAGTCTAGATACCCAACGAAACTGACCGGAGCCTGAACGCTCAACGTAATAACCGGAGTCTGGATACCAAACGAAACTGACCGGAGCCTGAACGCTCTACGTAATAACCGGAGTCTGGATACCAAACGAAACTGACCGGAGCCTGAACGCTCAACGTAATAACCGGAGTCTGGATACCCAAAGAAACTGACCGGAGCCTGAACGCTCAACGTAATAACTGGAGTCTGGATACCAAACGAAATTGACCGGAGCCTGAACGCTCTACATAATAACTGGAGTCTGGATACCCAACGAAATTGACTGGAGCCTGAACGATCAACGTAATAACCGGAGTCTGGATACACAACGAAATTGACCGTAGCCTGAACGCTCAACGAAATAACCGGAGTCTGGATACCCAACGAAACTGACCGGAGCCTGAACGCTCAACGTAATAACCGGAGTCTGGATACCCAAAGAAACTGACCGGAGCCTGAACGCTCAACGTAATAACCGGAGTCTGGATACCCAACGAAACTGACCGGAGCCTGAACGCTCAACGTAATAACCGGAGTCTGGATACCCAAAGAAACTGACCGGAGCCTGAACGCTCAATGTAATAACCTGAGTCTGGATACCCAAAGAAACTGACCGGAGCCTGAACGCTCAACGTAATAACCTGAGTCTGGATACCCAACGAAACTGACCCGAGCCTGAACGCTCAACGTAATAACCGGAGTCTGGATACCCAACGAAACTGACCGGAGCCTGAACGCTCAACGTAAAAACCGGAGTCTGGATACCCAACAAAACTGACCGGAGCCTAAACGCTCAACGTAATAACCGGAGTCTGGATACCCAACCAAACTGACCGGAGCCTGAACGCTCAACGTAATAACGGGAGTCTTGATACCCAAAGAAACTGACCGGAGCCTGAATGCTCAACGTAATAACCGGACTCTGGATACCCAATGAAACTGACCGGAGCCTGAACGCTCAACGTAATAGCCGGAGTCTGGATATCCAACAAAACTGACCGGAACCTGAACGCTCAACGTAAAAAACCGGAGTCTGGATACCCAACGAAACTGACCGGAGCCTGAACGCTCAACGTAATAACCGGAGTCTGGATACCCAACGAAACTGATCGGAGCCTGAACGCTCAATGTAATAATCGGAGTCTGGATACCCAACGAAACTAACCGGAGCCTGAACCCTCAACATAATAACCGGAGTCTGGATACCCAACAAAACTGACCGGAGCCTAAACGCTCAACGTAAAAACCAGAGTCTGGATACCCAACGAAACTGACCGGAGCCTGAATGCTCAACGTAATAACTGGAGTCTGGATACCCAACGAAACTGACCGGAGCCCGAACGTTCAACGTAATAAACGGAGTCTGGATACCCAACGAAACTGACCGGAGCCTGAATACTCAACGTAATAACCAGAGTCTGGATACCCAACGAAACTGACCGGAGCCTGAACGCTCAACGTAATAACCGAAGTCTGGATACCAAACGAAACTGACCGGAGCCTGAACGCTCTACGTAATAACCGGAGTCTGGATACCAAACGAAACTGACCGGAGCCTGAACGCTCAACTTAATAACCGGAGTCTGGATACCCAAAGAAACTGACCGGAACCTGAACGCTCAACGTAATAACTGGAGTCTGGATACCAAACGAAATTGACCGGAGCCTGAACGCTCTACATAATAACTGGAGTCTGGATACCCAACGAAATTGACTGGAGCCTGAACGATCAACGTAATAACCGGAGTCTGGATACACAACGAAATTGACCGTAGCCTGAACGCTCAACGAAATAACCGAAGTCTGGATACCCAACGAAACTGACCGGAGCCTGAACGCTCAATGTAATAACCGGAGTCTGGATACCCAAAGAAACTGACCGGAGCCTGAACGCTCAATGTAATAACCGGACTCTGGATACCCAACGAAACTGACCGGAGCCTGAACGCTCAACGTAATAACCGGAGTCTGGATACCCAAAGAAACTGACCGGAGCCTGAACGCTCAATGTAATAACCTGAGTCTGGATACCCAAAGAAACTGACCGGAGCCTGAACGCTCAACGTAATAACCTGAGTCTGGATACCCAACGAAACTGACCAGAGCCTGAACGCTCAACGTAATAACCGGAGTCTGGATACCCAACGAAACTGACCGGAGCCTGAACGCTCAACGTAAAAACCGGAGTCTGGATACCCAACAAAACTGACCGGAGCCTAAACGCTCAACGTAATAACCGGAGTCTGGATACCCAACCAAACTGACCGGAGCCTGAACGCTCAACGTAATAACGGGAGTCTGGATACCCAAAGAAACTGACCGGAGCCTGAATGCTCAACGTAATAACCGGAGTCTGGATACCCAATGAAACTGACCGGAGCCTGAACGCTCAACGTAATAGCCGGAGTCTGGATATCCAACAAAACTGACCGGAACCTGAACGCTCAACGTAAAAAACCGGAGTCTGGATACCCAACGAAACTGACCGGAGCCTGAACGCTCAACGTAATAACCGGAGTCTGGATACCCAACGAAACTGATCGGAGCCTGAACGCTCAATGTAATAACCGGAGTCTGGATACCCAACGAAACTGACCGGAGCCTGAACCCTCAACATAATAACCGGAGTCTGGATACCCAACAAAACTGACCGGAGCCTAAACGCTCAACGTAAAAACCAGAGTCTGGATACCCAACGAAACTGACCGGAGCCTGAATGCTCAACGTAATAACTGGAGTCTGGATACCCAACGAAACTGACCGGAGCCCGAACGTTCAACGTAATAAACGGAGTCTGGATACCCAACGAAACTGACCGGAGCCTGAATACTCAACGTAATAACCAGAGTCTGGATACCCAACGAAACTGACCGGAGCCTGAACGCTCAACGTAATAACCGGAGTCTGGATACCAAACGAAACTGACCGGAGCCTGAACGCTCTACGTAATAACCGGAGTCTGGATACCAAACGAAACTGACCGGAGCCTGAACGCTCAACGTAATAACCGGAGTCTGGATACCCAAAGAAACTGACCGGAGCCTGAACGCTCAACGTAATAACTGGAGTCTGGATACCAAACGTAATTGACCGGAGCCTGAACGCTCTACATAATAACTGGAGTCTGGATACCCAACGAAATTGACTGGAGCCTGAACGATCAACGTAATAACCGGAGTCTGGATACACAACGAAATTGACCGTAGCCTGAACGCTCAACGAAATAACCGGAGTCTGGATACCCAACGAAACTGACCGGAGCCTGAACGCTCAACGTAATAACCGGAGTCTGGATACCCAAAGAAACTGACCGGAGCCTGAACGCTCAAAGTAATAACCGGAGTCTGGATACCCAACGAAACTGACCGGAGCCTGAACGATCAACGTAATAACCGGAGTCTGGATACCCAAAGAAACTGACCGGAGCCTGAACGCTCAATGTAATAACCTGAGTCTGGATACCCAAAGAAACTGACCGGAGCCTGAACGCTCAACGTAATAACCTGAGTCTGGATACCCAACGAAACTGACCGGAGCCTGAACGCTCAACGTAATAACCGGAGTCTGGATACCCAACGAAACTGACCGGAGCCTGAACGCTCAACATAAAAACCGGAGTCTGGATACCCAACAAAACTGACCGGAGCCTAAACGCTCAACGTAATAACCGGAGTCTGGATACCCAACCAAACTGACTGGAGCCTGAACGCTCAACGTAATAACGGGAGTCTGGATACCCAAAGAAACTGACCGGAGCCTGAACGCTCAACGTAATAACCGGAGTCTGGATACCCAACGAAACTGACCGGAGCCTGAACGCTCAACGTAATAGCCGGAGTCTGGATATCCAACAAAACTGACCGGAACCTGAACGCTCAACGTAAAAAACCGGAGTCTGGATACCCAACCAAACTGACCGGAGTCTGAACGCTCAACGTAATAACCGGAGTCTGGATACCCAACGAAACTGATCGGAGCCTGAACGCTCAATGTAATAACCGGAGTCTGGATACCCAACGAAACTGACCGGAGCCTGAACCCTCAACATAATAACCGGAGTCTGGATACCCAACAAAACTGACCGGAGCCTAAACGCTCAACTTAAAAACCAGAGTCTGGATACCCAACGAAACTGACCGGAGTCTGAATGCTCAACGTAATAACTGGAGTCTGGATACCCAACGAAACTGACCGGAGCCCGAACGTTCAACGTAATAAACGGAGTCTGGATACCCAACGAAACTGACCGGAGCTTGAACGCTCAACGTAATAACCGGAGTCTGGATACCCAACGAAACTGACCGGAGCCTGAACGCTCAACGTAATAACCGGAGTCTGGATACCCAAAGAAACTGACCGGAGCCTGAACGCTCAACGTAATAACCGGAGTCTGGATACCCAACGAAACTGACCGGAGCCTGAACGATCAACGTAATAACCGGAGTCTGGATACCCAAAGAAACTGACCGGAGCCTGAACGCTCAATGTAATAACCTGAGTCTGGATACCCAAAGAAACTGACCGGAGCCTGAACGCTCAACGTAATAACCTGAGTCTGGATACCCAACGAAACTGACCGGAGCCTGAACGCTCAACGTAATAACCGGAGTCTGGATACCCAACGAAACTGACCGGAGCCTGAACGCTCAACATAAAAACCGGAGTCTGGATACCCAACAAAACTGACCGGAGCCTAAACGCTCAACGTAATAACCGGAGTCTGGATACCCAACCAAACTGACCGGAGCCTGAACGCTCAACGTAATAACGGGAGTCTGGATACCCAAAGAAACTGACCGGAGCCTGAACGCTCAACGTAATAACCGGAGTCTGGATACCCAACGAAACTGACCGGAGCCTGAACGCTCAACGTAATAGCCGGAGTCTGGATATCCAACAAAACTCATCGGAACCTGAACGCTCAACGTAAAAAACCGGAGTCTGGATACCCAACCAAACTGACCGGAGTCTGAACGCTCAACGTAATAACCGGAGTCTGGATACCCAACGAAACTGATCGGAGCCTGAACGCTCAATGTAATAACTGGAGTCTGGATACCCAACGAAACTGACCGGAGCCTGAACCCTCAACATAATAACCGGAGTCTGGATACCCAACAAAACTGACCGGAGCCTAAACGCTCAACTTAAAAACCAGAGTCTGGATACCCAACGAAACTGACCGGAGTCTGAATGCTCAACGTAATAACTGGAGTCTGGATACCCAACGAAACTGACCGGAGCCCGAACGTTCAACGTAATAAACGGAGTCTGGATACCCAACGAAACTGACCGGAGCTTGAACGCTCAACGTAATAACCGGAGTCTGGATACCCAACGAAACTGACCGGAGCCTGAACGCTCAACGTAATAACCGGAGTCTGGATACCAAACGAAACTGACCGGAGCTTGAACGCTCTACGTAATAATCGGAGTCTGGATACCAAACGAAACTGACCGGAGCCTGAACGCTCAACGTAATAACCGGAGTCTGGATACCCAAAGAAACTGACCGGAGCCTGAACGCTCAACATAATAACCGGAGTCTGGATACACAACGAAACTGACCGGTGCCTGAACGCTCAACGTAATAACCGGAGTCTGGATACCCAAAGAAACTGACCGGAGCCTGAACGCTCAACATAATAACCTGAGTCTGGATACCCAACGAAACTGACCGGAGCCTGAACGCTCAACGTAATAACCGGAGTCTGGATACCCAACGAAACTGACCGGAGCCTGAACGCTCAACATAAAAACCGGAGTCTGGATACCCAACAAAACTGACCGGAGCCTAAACGCTCAACGTAATAACCGGAGTCTGGATACCCAACCAAACTGACCGGAGCCTGAACGCTCAACGTAATAACGGGAGTCTGGATACCCAAAGAAACTGACCGGAGCCTGAATGCTCAACGTAATAACCGGAGTCTGGATACCCAACGAAACTGACCGGAGCTTGAACGCTCAACGTAATAGCCGGAGTCTGGATATCCAACAAAACTGACCGGAACCTGAACGCTCAACGTAAAAAACCGGAGTCTGGATACCCAACGAAACTGACCGGAGCCTGAACGCTCAACGTAATAACCGGAGTCTGGATACCCAACGAAACTGATCGGAGCCTGAACGCTCAATGTAATAACCGGAGTCTGGATACCCAACGAAACTGACCGGAGCCTGAACCCTCAACATAATAACCGGAGTCTGGATACCCAACAAAACTGACCGGAGCCTAAACGCTCAACGTAAAATCCAGAGTCTGGATACCCAACGAAACTGACCGGAGCCTGAATGCTCAACGTAATAACTGGAGTCTGGATACCCAACGAAACTGACCGGAGCCCGAACGTTCAACGTAATAAACGGAGTCTGGATACCCAACGAAACTGACCGGAGCCTGAATACTCAACGTAATAACCAGAGTCTGGATACCCAACGAAACTGACCGGAGCCTGAACGCTCAACGTAATAACCGGAGTCTGGATACCAAACGAAACTGACCGGAGCCTGAACGCTCTACGTAATAACCGGAGTCTGGATACCAAACGAAACTGACCGGAGCCTGAACGCTCAACGTAATAACCGGAGTCTGGATACCCAAAGAAACTGACCGGAGCCTGAACGCTCAACGTAATAACTGGAGTCTGGATACCAAACGAAATTGACTGGAGCCTGAACGCTCTACATAATAACTGGAGTCTGGATACCCAACGAAATTGACTGGAGCCTGAACGATCAACGTAATAACCGGAGTCTGGATACACAACGAAATTGACCGTAGCCTGAACGCTCAACGAAATACCGGAGTCTGGATACCCAACGAAACTGACCGGAGCCTGAACGCTCAACGTAATAACCGGAGTCTGGATACCCAAAGAAACTGACCGGAGCCTGAACGCTCAACGTAATAACCGGAGTCTGGATACCCAACGAAACTGACCGGAGCCTGAACGATCAACGTAATAACCGGAGTCTGGATACCCAAAGAAACTGACCGGAGCCTGAACGCTCAATGTAATAACCTGAGTCTGGATACCCAAAGAAACTGACCGGAGCCTGAACGCTCAACGTAATAACCTGAGTCTGGATACCCAACGAAACTGACCGGAGCCTGAACGCTCAACGTAATAACCGGAGTCTGGATACCCAACGAAACTGACCGGAGCCTGAACGCTCAACATAAAAACCGGAGTCTGGATACCCAACAAAACTGACCGGAGCCTAAACGCTCAACGTAATAACCGGAGTCTGGATACCCAACCAAACTGACCGGAGCCTGAACGCTCAACGTAATAACGGGAGTCTGGATACCCAAAGAAACTGACCGGAGCCTGAACGCTCAACGTAATAACCGGAGTCTGGATACCCAACGAAACTGACCGGAGCCTGAACGCTCAACGTAATAGCCGGAGTCTGGATATCCAACAAAACTGACCGGAACCTGAACGCTCAACGTAAAAAACCGGAGTCTGGATACCCAACCAAACTGACCGGAGTCTGAACGCTCAATGTAATAACCGGAGTCTGGATACCCAACGAAACTGATCGGAGCCTGAACGCTCAATGTAATAACCGGAGTCTGGATACCCAACGAAACTGACCGGAGCCTGAACCCTCAACATAATAACCGGAGTCTGGATACCCAACAAAACTGACCGGAGCCTAAACGCTCAACTTAAAAACCAGAGTCTGGATACCCAACGAAACTGACCGGAGTCTGAATGCTCAACGTAATAACTGGAGTCTGGATACCCAACGAAACTGACCGGAGCCCGAACGTTCAACGTAATAAACGGAGTCTGGATACCCAACGAAACTGACCGGAGCTTGAACGCTCAACGTAATAACCGGAGTCTGGATACCCAACGAAACTGACCGGAGCCTGAACGCTCAACGTAATAACCGGAGTCTGGATACCAAACGAAACTGACCGGAGCTTGAACGCTCTACGTAATAATCGGAGTCTGGATACCAAACGAAACTGACCGGAGCCTGAACGCTCAACGTAATAACCGGAGTCTGGATACCCAAAGAAACTGACCGGAGCCTGAACGCTCAACATAATAACCGGAGTCTGGATACACAACGAAACTGACCGGTGCCTGAACGCTCAACGTAATAACCGGAGTCTGGATACCCAAAGAAACTGACCGGAGCCTGAACGCTCAACATAATAACCTGAGTCTGGATACCCAACGAAACTGACCGGAGCCTGAACGCTCAACGTAATAACCGGAGTCTGGATACCCAACGAAACTGACCGGAGCCTGAACGCTCAACATAAAAACCGGAGTCTGGATACCCAACAAAACTGACCGGAGCCTAAACGCTCAACGTAATAACCGGAGTCTGGATACCCAACCAAACTGACCGGAGCCTGAACGCTCAACGTAATAACGGGAGTCTGGATACCCAAAGAAACTGACCGGAGCCTGAATGCTCAACGTAATAACCGGAGTCTGGATACCCAACGAAACTGACCGGAGCTTGAACGCTCAACGTAATAGCCGGAGTCTGGATATCCAACAAAACTGACCGGAACCTGAACGCTCAACGTAAAAAACCGGAGTCTGGATACCCAACGAAACTGACCGGAGCCTGAACGCTCAACGTAATAACCGGAGTCTGGATACCCAACGAAACTGATCGGAGCCTGAACGCTCAATGTAATAACCGGAGTCTGGATACCCAACGAAACTGACCGGAGCCTGAACCCTCAACATAATAACCGGAGTCTGGATACCCAACAAAACTGACCGGAGCCTAAACGCTCAACGTAAAATCCAGAGTCTGGATACCCAACGAAACTGACCGGAGCCTGAATGCTCAACGTAATAACTGGAGTCTGGATACCCAACGAAACTGACCGGAGCCCGAACGTTCAACGTAATAAACGGAGTCTGGATACCCAACGAAACTGACCGGAGCCTGAATACTCAACGTAATAACCAGAGTCTGGATACCCAACGAAACTGACCGGAGCCTGAACGCTCAACGTAATAACCGGAGTCTGGATACCAAACGAAACTGACCGGAGCCTGAACGCTCTACGTAATAACCGGAGTCTGGATACCAAACGAAACTGACCGGAGCCTGAACGCTCAACGTAATAACCGGAGTCTGGATACCCAAAGAAACTGACCGGAGCCTGAACGCTCAACGTAATAACTGGAGTCTGGATACCAAACGAAATTGACTGGAGCCTGAACGCTCTACATAATAACTGGAGTCTGGATACCCAACGAAATTGACTGGAGCCTGAACGATCAACGTAATAACCGGAGTCTGGATACACAACGAAATTGACCGTAGCCTGAACGCTCAACGAAATACCGGAGTCTGGATACCCAACGAAACTGACCGGAGCCTGAACGCTCAACGTAATAACCGGAGTCTGGATACCCAAAGAAACTGACCGGAGCCTGAACGCTCAACGTAATAACCGGAGTCTGGATACCCAACGAAACTGACCGGAGCCTGAACGATCAACGTAATAACCGGAGTCTGGATACCCAAAGAAACTGACCGGAGCCTGAACGCTCAATGTAATAACCTGAGTCTGGATACCCAAAGAAACTGACCGGAGCCTGAACGCTCAACGTAATAACCTGAGTCTGGATACCCAACGAAACTGACCGGAGCCTGAACGCTCAACGTAATAACCGGAGTCTGGATACCCAACGAAACTGACCGGAGCCTGAACGCTCAACATAAAAACCGGAGTCTGGATACCCAACAAAACTGACCGGAGCCTAAACGCTCAACGTAATAACCGGAGTCTGGATACCCAACCAAACTGACCGGAGCCTGAACGCTCAACGTAATAACGGGAGTCTGGATACCCAAAGAAACTGACCGGAGCCTGAACGCTCAACGTAATAACCGGAGTCTGGATACCCAACGAAACTGACCGGAGCCTGAACGCTCAACGTAATAGCCGGAGTCTGGATATCCAACAAAACTGACCGGAACCTGAACGCTCAACGTAAAAAACCGGAGTCTGGATACCCAACCAAACTGACCGGAGTCTGAACGCTCAATGTAATAACCGGAGTCTGGATACCCAACGAAACTGATCGGAGCCTGAACGCTCAATGTAATAACCGGAGTCTGGATACCCAACGAAACTGACCAGAGCCTGAACCCTCAACATAATAACCGGAGTCTGGATACCCAACAAAACTGACCGGAGCCTAAACGCTCAACTTAAAAACCAGAGTCTGGATACCCAACGAAACTGACCGGAGTCTGAATGCTCAACGTAATAACTGGAGTCTGGATACCCAACGAAACTGACCGGAGCCCGAACGTTCAACGTAATAAACGGAGTCTGGATACCCAACGAAACTGACCGGAGCTTGAACGCTCAACGTAATAACCGGAGTCTGGATACCCAACGAAACTGACCGGAGCCTGAACGCTCAACGTAATAACCGGAGTCTGGATACCAAACGAAACTGACCGGAGCTTGAACGCTCTACGTAATAATCGGAGTCTGGATACCAAACGAAACTGACCGGAGCCTGAACGCTCAACGTAATAACCGGAGTCTGGATACCCAAAGAAACTGACCGGAGCCTGAACGCTCAACATAATAACCGGAGTCTGGATACACAACGAAACTGACCGGTGCCTGAACGCTCAACGTAATAACCGGAGTCTGGATACCCAAAGAAACTGACCGGAGCCTGAACGCTCAACATAATAACCTGAGTCTGGATACCCAACGAAACTGACCGGAGCCTGAACGCTCAACGTAATAACCGGAGTCTGGATACCCAACGAAACTGACCGGAGCCTGAACGCTCAACATAAAAACCGGAGTCTGGATACCCAACAAAACTGACCGGAGCCTAAACGCTCAACGTAATAACCGGAGTCTGGATACCCAACCAAACTGACCGGAGCCTGAACGCTCAACGTAATAACGGGAGTCTGGATACCCAAAGAAACTGACCGGAGCCTGAATGCTCAACGTAATAACCGGAGTCTGGATACCCAACGAAACTGACCGGAGCCTGAACGGTCAACGTAATAGCCGGAGTCTGGATATCCAACAAAACTGACCGGAACCTGAACGCTCAACGTAAAAAACCGGAGTCTGGATACCCAACCTAACTGACCGGAGCCTGAACGCTCAACGTAATAACCGGAGTCTGGATACCCAACGAAACTGATCGGAGCCTGAACGCTCAATGTAATAACCGGAGTCTGGATACCCAACGAAACTGACCGGAGCCTGAACCCTCAACATAATAACCGGAGTCTGGATACCCAACGAAACTGACCGGAGCCTGAACGCTCAACGTAAAAAACCGGAGTCTGGATACCCAACGAAACTGACCGGAGCCTGAACGCTCAACGTAATAACGGGAGTCTGGATACCCAAAGAAACTGACCGGAGCCTGAACGCTCAACGTAATAACCGGAGTCTGGATACCCAAAGAAACTGACCGGAGCCTGAACGCTCAACGTAATAACCGGAGTCTGGATACCCAACGAAACTGACCGGAGCCTGAACGCTCAACGTAATAACCGGAGTCTGGATAACCAAAGAAACTGACCGGAGCCTGAACGCTCAATTTAATAACCTGAGTCTGGATACCCAAAGAAACTGACCGGAGCCTGAACGCTCAACGTAATAACCGGAGTCTGGATACCCAACGAAACTGACCGGAGCCTGAACGCTCAACATAAAAACCGGAGTCTGGATACCCAACAAAACTGACCGGAGCCTAAACGCTCAACGTAATAACCGGAGTCTGTATACCCAACCAAACTGACCGGAGCCTGAACACTCAACGTAATAACGGGATTCTGGATACCCAAAGAAACTGACCGGAGCCTGAACGCTCAACGTAATAACCGGAGTCTGGATACCCAACGAAACTGACCGGAGCCTGAACGCTCAACGTAATAGCCGGAGTCTGGATATCCAACAAAACTGACCGGAACCTGAACGCTCAACGTAAAAACCCAGAGTCTGGATATCCAACGAAACTGACCGGAGCCTGAACGCTCAACGTAATAACCGGAGTCTGGATACCCAACGAAACTGATCGGAGCCTGAACGCTCAATGTAATAACCGGAGTCTGGATACCCAACGAAACTGACCGGAGCCTGAACCCTCAACATAATAACCGGAGTCTGGATACCCAACAAAACTGACCGGAGCCTAAACGCTCAACGTAAAAACCAGAGTCTGGATACCCAACGAAACTGACCGGAGCCTGAATGCTCAACGTAAGAACTGGAGTCTGGATACCCAACGAAACTGACCGGAGCCCGAACGTTCAACGTAATAAACGGAGTCTGGATACCCAACGAAACTGACCGGAGCCTGAATACTCAACATAATAACCAGAGTCTGGATACCCAACGAAACTGACCGGAGCCTGAACGCTCAACGTAATAACCGGAGTCTGGATACCAAACGAAACTGACCGGAGCCTGAACGCTCTACGTAATAACCGGAGTCTGGATACCAAACGAAACTGACCGGAGCCTGAACGCTCAACGTAATAACCGGAGTCTGGATACCCAAAGAAACTGACCGGAGCCTGAACGCTCAACGTAATAACTGGAGTCTGGATACCAAACGAAATTGACCGGAGCCTGAACGCTCTACATAATAACTGGAGTCTGGATACCCAACGAAATTGACTGGAGCCTGAACGATCAACGTAATAACCGGAGTCTGGATACACAATGAAATTGACCGTAGCCTGAACGCTCAACGAAATAACCGGAGTCTGGATACCCAACGAAACTGACCGGAGCCTGAACGCTCAACGTAATAACCGGAGTCTGGATACCCAAAGAAACTGACCGGAGCCTGAACGCTCAACGTAATAACCGGAGTCTGGATACCCAACGAAACTGACCGGAGCCTGAACGCTCAACGTAATAACCGGAGTTTGGATACCCAAAGAAACTGACTGGAGCCTGAACGCTCAATGTAATAACCTGAGTCTGGATACCCAAAGAAACTGACCGGAGCCTGAACGCTCAACGTAATAACCTGAGTCTGGATACCCAACGAAACTGACCAGAGCCTGAACGCTCAACGTAATAACCGGAGTCTGGATACCCAACGAAACTGACCGGAGCCTGAACGCTCAACGTAAAAACCGGAGTCTGGATACCCAACAAAACTGACCGGAGCCTAAACGCTCAACGTAATAACCGGAGTCTGTATACCCAACCAAACTGACCGGAGCCTGAACACTCAACGTAATAACGGGAGTCTGGATACCCAAAGAAACTGACCGGAGCCTGAACGCTCAACGTAATAACCGGAGTCTGGATACCCAACGAAACTGACCGGAGCCTGAACGCTCAACGTAATAGCCGGAGTCTGGATATCCAACAAAACTGACCGGAACCTGAACGCTCAATGTAAAAACCCAGAGTCTGGATACCCAACGAAACTGACCGGAGCCTGAACGCTCAACGTAATAACCGGAGTCTGGATACCCAACGAAACTGATCGGAGCCTGAACGCTCAATGTAATAACCGGAGTCTGGATACCCAACGAAACTGACCGGAGCCTGAACCCTCAACATAATAACCGGAGTCTGGATACCCAACAAAACTGACCGGAGCCTAAACGCTCAACGTAAAAACCAGAGTCTGGATACCCAACGAAACTGACCGGAGCCTGAATGCTCAACGTAATAACTGGAGTCTGGATACCCAACGAAACTGACCGGAGCCCGAACGTTCAACGTAATAAACGGAGTCTGGATACCCAACGAAACTGACCGGAGCCTGAACGCTCAACGTAATAACCGGAGTCTGGATACCCAACGAAACTGACCGGAGCCTGAACGCTCAACGTAATAACCGGAGTCTGGATACCAAACGAAACTGACCGGAGCCTGAACGCTCTACGTAATAACCGGAGTCTGGATACCAAACGAAACTGACCGGAGCCTGAACGCTCAACGTAATAACCGGAGTCTGGATACCCAAAGAAACTGACCGGAGCCTGAACGCTCAACGTAATAACTGGAGTCTGGATACCAAACGAAATTGACCGGAGCCTGAACGGTCAACGTAATAGCCGGAGTCTGGATATCCAACAAAACTGACCGGAACCTGAACGCTCAACGTAAAAAACCGGAGTCTGGATACCCAACCTAACTGACCGGAGCCTGAACGCTCAACGTAATAACCGGAGTCTGGATACCCAACGAAACTGATCGGAGCCTGAACGCTCAATGTAATAACCGGAGTCTGGATACCCAACGAAACTGACCGGAGCCTGAACCCTCAACATAATAACCGGAGTCTGGATACCCAACGAAACTGACCGGAGCCTGAACGCTCAACGTAAAAAACCGGAGTCTGGATACCCAACGAAACTGACCGGAGCCTGAACGCTCAACGTAATAACGGGAGTCTGGATACCCAAAGAAACTGACCGGAGCCTGAACGCTCAACGTAATAACCGGAGTCTGGATACCCAAAGAAACTGACCGGAGCCTGAACGCTCAACGTAATAACCGGAGTCTGGATACCCAACGAAACTGACCGGAGCCTGAACGCTCAACGTAATAACCGGAGTCTGGATACCCAAAGAAACTGACCGGAGCCTGAACGCTCAATTTAATAACCTGAGTCTGGATACCCAAAGAAACTGACCGGAGCCTGAACGCTCAACGTAATAACCGGAGTCTGGATACCCAACGAAACTGACCGGAGCCTGAACGCTCAACATAAAAACCGGAGTCTGGATACCCAACAAAACTGACCGGAGCCTAAACGCTCAACGTAATAACCGGAGTCTGTATACCCAACCAAACTGACCGGAGCCTGAACACTCAACGTAATAACGGGATTCTGGATACCCAAAGAAACTGACCGGAGCCTGAACGCTCAACGTAATAACCGGAGTCTGGATACCCAACGAAACTGACCGGAGCCTGAACGCTCAACGTAATAGCCGGAGTCTGGATATCCAACAAAACTGACCGGAACCTGAACGCTCAACGTAAAAACCCAGAGTCTGGATATCCAACGAAACTGACCGGAGCCTGAACGCTCAACGTAATAACCGGAGTCTGGATACCCAACGAAACTGATCGGAGCCTGAACGCTCAATGTAATAACCGGAGTCTGGATACCCAACGAAACTGACCGGAGCCTGAACCCTCAACATAATAACCGGAGTCTGGATACCCAACAAAACTGACCGGAGCCTAAACGCTCAACGTAAAAACCAGAGTCTGGATACCCAACGAAACTGACCGGAGCCTGAATGCTCAACGTAAGAACTGGAGTCTGGATACCCAACGAAACTGACCGGAGCCCGAACGTTCAACGTAATAAACGGAGTCTGGATACCCAACGAAACTGACCGGAGCCTGAATACTCAACATAATAACCAGAGTCTGGATACCCAACGAAACTGACCGGAGCCTGAACGCTCAACGTAATAACCGGAGTCTGGATACCAAACGAAACTGACCGGAGCCTGAACGCTCTACGTAATAACCGGAGTCTGGATACCAAACGAAACTGACCGGAGCCTGAACGCTCAACGTAATAACCGGAGTCTGGATACCCAAAGAAACTGACCGGAGCCTGAACGCTCAACGTAATAACTGGAGTCTGGATACCAAACGAAATTGACCGGAGCCTGAACGCTCTACATAATAACTGGAGTCTGGATACCCAACGAAATTGACTGGAGCCTGAACGATCAACGTAATAACCGGAGTCTGGATACACAATGAAATTGACCGTAGCCTGAACGCTCAACGAAATAACCGGAGTCTGGATACCCAACGAAACTGACCGGAGCCTGAACGCTCAACGTAATAACCGGAGTCTGGATACCCAAAGAAACTGACCGGAGCCTGAACGCTCAACGTAATAACCGGAGTCTGGATACCCAACGAAACTGACCGGAGCCTGAACGCTCAACGTAATAACCGGAGTTTGGATACCCAAAGAAACTGACTGGAGCCTGAACGCTCAATGTAATAACCTGAGTCTGGATACCCAAAGAAACTGACCGGAGCCTGAACGCTCAACGTAATAACCTGAGTCTGGATACCCAACGAAACTGACCAGAGCCTGAACGCTCAACGTAATAACCGGAGTCTGGATACCCAACGAAACTGACCGGAGCCTGAACGCTCAACGTAAAAACCGGAGTCTGGATACCCAACAAAACTGACCGGAGCCTAAACGCTCAACGTAATAACCGGAGTCTGTATACCCAACAAAACTGACCGGAGCCTGAACGCTCAACGTAATAACGGGAGTCTGGATACCCAAAGAAACTGACCGGAGCCTGAACGCTCAACGTAATAACCGGAGTCTGGATACCCAACGAAACTGACCGGAGCCTGAACGCTCAACGTAATAGCCGGAGTCTGGATATCCAACAAAACTGACCGGAACCTGAACGCTCAACGTAAAAAACCGGAGTCTGGATACCCAACGAAATTGACCGGAGCCTGAACGCTCAACGTAATAACCGGAGTCTGGATACCCAATGAAACTGATCGGAGCCTGAACGCTCAATGTAATAACCGGAGTCTGGATACCCAACGAAACTGACCGGAGCCTGAACCCTCAACATAATAACCGGAGTCTGGATACCCAACAAAACTGACCGGAGCCTAAACGCTCAACGTAAAAACCAGAGTCTGGATACCCAACGAAACTGACTGGAGCCTGAATGCTCAACGTAATAACTGGAGTCTGGATACCCAACGAAACTGACCGGAGCCCGAACGTTCAACGTAATAAACGGAGTCTGGATACCCAACGAAACTGACCGGAGCCTGAACGCTCAACGTAATAACCGGAGTCTGGATACCCAAAGAAACTGACTGGAGCCTGAACGCACAATGTAATAACCTGAGTCTGGATACCCAAAGAAACTGACCGGAGCCTGAACGCTCAACGTAATAACCTGAGTCTGGATACCCAACGAAACTGACCAGAGCCTGAACGCTCAACGTAATAACCAGAGTCTGGATACCCAACGAAACTGACCGGAGCCTGAACGCTCAACGTAATAACCGGAGTCTGGATACCCAACGAAACTGACCGGAGCCTGAACGCTCAACATAAAAACCGGAGTCTGGATACCCAACAAAACCGACCGGAGCCTAAACGCTCAACGTAATAACCGGAGTCTGTATACCCAACCAAACTGACCGGAGCCTGAACACTCAACGTAATAACGGGAGTCTGGATACCCAAAGAAACTGACCGGAGCCTGAACGCTCAACGTAATAACCGGAGTCTGGATACCCAACGAAACTGACCGGAGCCTGAACGCTCAACGTAATAGCCGGAGTCTGGATATCCAACAAAACTGACCGGAACCTGAACGCTCAATGTAAAAACCCAGAGTCTGGATACCCAACGAAACTGACCGGAGCCTGAACGCTCAACGTAATAACCGGAGTCTGGATACCCAACGAAACTGATCGGAGCCTGAACGCTCAATGTAATAACCGGAGTCTGGATACCCAACGAAACTGACCGGAGCATGAACCCTCAACATAATAACCGGAGTCTGGATACCCAACAAAACTGACCGGAGCCTAAACGCTCAACGTAAAAACCAGAGTCTGGATACCCAACGAAACTGACCGGAGCCTGAATGCTCAACGTAAGAACTGGAGTCTGGATACCCAACGAAACTGACCGGAGCCCGAACGTTCAACGTAATAAACGGAGTCTGGATACCCAACGAAACTGACCGGAGCCTGAATACTCAACATAATAACCAGAGTCTGGATACCCAACGAAACTGACCGGAGCCTGAACGCTCAACGTAATAACCGGAGTCTGGATACCAAACGAAACTGACCGGAGCCTGAACGCTCTACGTAATAACCGGAGTCTGGATACCAAACGAAACTGACCGGAGCCTGAACGCTCAACGTAATAACCGGAGTCTGGATACCCAAAGAAACTGACCGGAGCCTGAACGCTCAACGTAATAACTGGAGTCTGGATACCAAACGAAATTGACCGGAGCCTAAACGCTCTACATAATAACTGGAGTCTGGATACCCAACGAAATTGACTGGAGCCTGAACGATCAACGTAATAACCGGAGTCTGGATACACAATGAAATTGACCGTAGCCTGAACGCTCAACGAAATAACCGGAGTCTGGATACCCAACGAAACTGACCGGAGCCTGAACGCTCAACGTAATAACCGGAGTCTGGATACCCAAAGAAACTGACCGGAGCCTGAACGCTCAACGTAATAACCGGAGTCTGGATACCCAACGAAACTGACCGGAGCCTGAACGCTCAACGTAATAACCGGAGTCTGGATACCCAAAGAAACTGACTGGAGCCTGAACGCTCAATGTAATAACCTGAGTCTGGATACCCAAAGAAACTGACCGGAGCCTGAACGCTCAACGTAATAACCTGAGTCTGGATACCCAACGAAACTGACCAGAGCCTGAACGCTCAACGTAATAACCGGAGTCTGGATACCCAACGAAACTGACCGGAGCCTGAACGCTCAACGTAAAAACCGGAGTCTGGATACCCAACAAAACTGACCGGAGCCTAAACGCTCAACGTAATAACCGGAGTCTGTATACCCAACAAAACTGACCGGAGCCTGAACGCTCAACGTAATAACGGGAGTCTGGATACCCAAAGAAACTGACCGGAGCCTGAACGCTCAACGTAATAACCGGAGTCTGGATACCCAACGAAACTGACCGGAGCCTGAACGCTCAACGTAATAGCCGGAGTCTGGATATCCAACAAAACTGACCGGAACCTGAACGCTCAACGTAAAAAACCGGAGTCTGGATACCCAACGAAACTGACCGGAGCCTGAACGCTCAACGTAATAACCGGAGTCTGGATACCCAACGAAACTGATCGGAGCCTGAACGCTCAATGTAATAACCGGAGTCTGGATACCCAACGAAACTGACCGGAGCCTGAACCCTCAACATAATAACCGGAGTCTGGATACCCAACAAAACTGACCGGAGCCTAAACGCTCAACGTAAAAACCAGAGTCTGGATACCCAACGAAACTGACCGGAGCCTGAATGCTCAACGTAATAACTGGAGTCTGGATACCCAACGAAACTGACCGGAGCCCGAACGTTCAACGTAATAAACGGAGTCTGGATACCCAACGAAACTGACCGGAGCCTTAATACTCAACGTAATAACCAGAGTCTGGATACCCAACGAAACTGACCGGAGCCTGAACGCTCAACGTAATAACCGGAGTCTGGATACCAAACGAAACTGACCGGAGCCTGAACGCTCTACGTAATAACCGGAGTCTGGATACCAAACGAAACTGACCGGAGCCTGAACGCTCAACGTAATAACCGGAGTCTGGATACCCAAAGAAACTGACCGGAGCCTGAACGCTCAACGTAATAACTGGAGTCTGGATACCAAACGAAATTGACCGGAGCCTGAACGCTCTACATAATAACTGGAGTCTGGATACCCAACGAAATTGACTGGAGCCTGAACGATCAACGTAATAACCGGAGTCTGGATACACAACGAAATTGACCGTAGCCTGAACGCTCAATGAAATAACCGGAGTCTGGATACCCAACGAAACTGACCGGAGCCTGAACGCTCAACGTAATAACCGGAGTCTGGATACCCAAAGAAACTGACCGGAGCCTGAACGCTCAACGTAATAACCGGAGTCTGGATACCCAACGAAACTGACCGGAGCCTGAACGATCAACGTAATAACCGGAGTCTGGATACCCAAAGAAACTGACCGGAGCCTGAACGCTCAATGTAATAACCTGAGTCTGGATACCCAAAGAAACTGACCGGAGCCTGAACGCTCAACGTAATAATCTGAGTCTGGATACCCAACGAAACTGACCGGAGCCTGAACGCTCAACGTAATAACCGGAGTCTGGATACCCAAAGAAACTGACCGGAGCCTGAACGCTCAACATAAAAACCGGAGTCTGGATACCCAACAAAACTGACCGGAGCCTAAACGCTCAACGTAATAACCGGAGTCTGGATACCCAACCAAACTGACCGGAGCCTGAACGCTCAACGTAATAACGGGAGTCTGGATACCCAAAGAAACTGACCGGAGCCTGAACGCTCAACGTAATAACCGGAGTCTGGATACCCAACGAAACTGACCGGAGCCTGAACGCTCAACGTAATAACCTGAGTCTGGATACCCAACGAAACTGACCGGAGCCTGAACGCTCAACGTAATAACCGGAGTCTGGATACCCAACGAAACTGACCGGAGCCTGAACGCTCAACATAAAAACCGGAGTCTGGATACCCAACAAAACTGACCGGAGCCTAAACGCTCAACGTAATAACCGGAGTCTGGATACCCAACCAAACTGACCGGAGCCTGAACGCTCAACGTAATAACGGGAGTCTGGATACCCAAAGAAACTGACCAGAGCCTGAACGCTCAACGTAATAACCGGAGTCTGGATACCCAAAGAAACTGACCGGAGCCTGAACGCTCAACATAATAACCTGAGTCTGGATACCCAACGAAACTGACCGGAGCCTGAACGCTCAACGTAATAACCGGAGTCTGGATACCCAACGAAACTGACCGGAGCCTGAACGCTCAACATAAAAACCGGAGTCTGGATACCCAACAAAACTGACCGGAGCCTAAACGCTCAACGTAATAACCGGAGTCTGGATACCCAACCAAACTGACCGGAGCCTGAACGCTCAACGTAATAACGGGAGTCTGGATACCCAAAGAAACTGACCGGAGCCTGAATGCTCAACGTAATAACCGGAGTCTGGATACCCAACGAAACTGACCGGAGCCTGAACGCTCAACATAATAGCCGGAGTCTGGATATCCAACAAAACTGACCGGAACCTGAACGTTCAACGTAAAAAACCGGAGTCTGGATACCCAACCTAACTGACCGGAGCCTGAACGCTCAACATAATAACCGGAGTCTGGATACCCAACGAAACTGACCGGAGCCTGAACGCTCAATGTAACAACCGGAGTCTGGATACCCAACGAAACTGACCGGAGCCTGAACCCTCAACATAATAACCGGAGTCTGGATACCCAACGAAACTGACCGGAGCCTGAACGCTCAACGTAAAAAACCGGAGTCTGGATACCCAACGAAACTTACCGGAGCCTGAACGCTCAACGTAATAACGGGAGTCTGGATACCCAAAGAAACTGACCGGAGCCTGAACGCTCAATGTAATAACCGGAGTCTGGATACCCAAAGAAACTGACCGGAGCCTGAACGTTCAACGTAATAACCGGAGTCTGGATACCCAACGAAACTGACCGGAGCCTGAACGCTCAACGTAATAACCGGAGTCTGGATACCCAAAGAAACTGACCGGAGCCTGAACGCTCAATGTAATAACCTGAGTCTGGATGCCCAACGAAACTGACCGGAGCCTGAACGCTCAACGTAATAACCGGAGTCTGGATACCCAACGAAACTGACCGGAGCCTGAACGCTCAACATAAAAACCGGAGTCTGGATACCCAACAAAATTGACCGGAGCCTAAACGCTCAACGTAATAACCGGAGTCTGTATACCCAACCAAACTGACCGGAGCCTGAACGCTCAACGTAATAACGGGAGTCTGGATACCCAAAGAAACTGACCGGAGCCTGAACGCTCAACGTAATAACCGGAGTCTGGATACCCAACGAAACTGACCGGAGCCTGAACGCTCAACGTAATAGCCGGAGTCTGGATATCCAACAAAACTGACCGGAACCTGAACGCTCAACGTAAAAAACCAGAGTCTGGATACCCAACGAAACTGACCGGAGCCTGAACGCTCAACGTAATAACCGGAGTCTGGATACCCAACGAAACTGATCGGAGTCTGAACGCTCAATGTAATAACCGGAGTCTGGATACCCAACGAAACTGACCGGAGCCTGAACCCTCAACATAATAACCGGAGTCTGGATACCCAACAAAACTGACCGGAGCCTAAACGCTCAATGTAAAAACCAGAGTCTGGATACCCAACGAAACTGACCGGAGCCTGAATGCTCAACGTAATAACTGGAGTCTGGATACCCAACGAAACTGACCGGAGCCCGAACGTTCAACGTAATAAACGGAGTCTGGATACCCAACGAAACTGATCGGAGCCTGAATACTCAACGTAATAACCAGAGTCTGGATACCCAACGAAACTGACCGGAGCCTGAACGCTCAACGTAATAACCGGAGTCTGGATACCAAACGAAACTGACCGGAGCCTGAACGCTCTACGTAATAACCGGAGTCTGGATACCAAACGAAACTGACCGGAGCCTGAACGCTCAACGTAATAACCGGAGTCTGGATACCCAAAGAAACTGACCGGAGCCTGAACGCTCAACGTAATAACTGGAGTCTGGATACCAAACGAAATTGACCGGAGCCTGAACGCTCTACATAATAACTGGAGTCTGGATACCCAACGAAATTGACTGGAGCCTGAACGATCAACGTAATAACCGGAGTCTGGATACACAATGAAATTGACCGTAGCCTGAACGCTCAACGAAATAACCGGAGTCTAGATACCCAACGAAACTGACCGGAGCCTGAACGCTCAACGTAATAACCGGAGTCTGGATACCCAAAGAAACTGACCGGAGCCTGAACGCTCAACGTAATAACCGGAGTCTGGATACCCAACGAAACTGACCGGAGCCTGAACGCTCAACGTAATAACCGGAGTCTGGATACCCAAAGAAACTGACCGGAGCCTGAACGCTCAATGTAATAACCTGAGTCTGGATACTTAAAGAAACTGACCGGAGCCTGAACGCTCAACGTAATAACCTGAGTCTGGATACCCAACGAAACTGACCAGAGCCTGAACGCTCAACGTAATAACCGGAGTCTGGATACCCAACGAAACTGACCGGAGCCTGAACGCTCAACGTAAAAACCGGAGTCTGGATACCCAACAAAACTGACCGGAGCCTAAACGCTCAACGTAATAACCGGAGTCTGTATACCCAACCAAACTGACCGGAGCCTGAACGCTCAACGTAATAACGGGAGTCTGGATACCCAAAGAAACTGACCGGAGCCTGAACGCTCAACGTAATAACCGGAGTCTGGATACCCAACGAAACTGACCGGAGCCTGAACGCTCAACGTAATAGCCGGAGTCTGGATATCCAACAAAACTGACCGGAACCTAAACGCTCAACGTAAAAAACCGGAGTCTGGATACCCAACGAAACTGACCGGAGCCTGAACGCTCAACGTAATAACCGGAGTCTGGATACCCAACGAAATTGACCGGAGCCTGAACGCTCAACGTAATAACCTGAGTCTGGATACCCAACGAAACTGACCGGAGCCTGAACGCTCAACGTAATAACCGGAGTCTGGATACCCAACGAAACTGACCGGAGCCTGAACGCTCAACATAAAAACCGGAGTCTGGATACCCAACAAAACTGACCGGAGCCTAAACGCTCAACGTAATAACCGGAGTCTGGATACCCAACCAAACTGACCGGAGCCTGAACGCTCAACGTAATAACGGGAGTCTGGATACCCAAAGAAACTGACCGGAGCCTGAACGCTCAACGTAATAACCGGAGTCTGGATACCCAAAGAAACTGACCGGAGCCTGAACGCTCAACATAATAACCTGAGTCTGGATACCCAACGAAACTGACCGGAGCCTGAACGCTCAACGTAATAACCGGAGTCTGGATACCCAACGAAACTGACCGGAGCCTGAACGCTCAACATAAAAACCGGAGTCTGGATACCCAACAAAACTGACCGGAGCCTAAACGCTCAACGTAATAACCGGAGTCTGGATACCCAACCAAACTGACCGGAGCCTGAACGCTCAACGTAATAACGGGAGTCTGGATACCCAAAGAAACTGACCGGAGCCTGAATGCTCAACGTAATAACCGGAGTCTGGATACCCAACGAAACTGACCGGAGCCTGAACGCTCAACATAATAGCCGGAGTCTGGATATCCAACAAAACTGACCGGAACCTGAACGCTCAACGTAAAAAACCGGAGTCTGGATACCCAACCTAACTGACCGGAGCCTGAACGCTCAACATAATAACCGGAGTCTGGATACCCAACGAAACTGACCGGAGCCTGAACGCTCAATGTAACAACCGGAGTCTGGATACCCAACGAAACTGACCGGAGCCTGAACCCTCAACATAATAACCGGAGTCTGGATACCCAACGAAACTGACCGGAGCCTGAACGCTCAACGTAAAAAACCGGAGTCTGGATACCCAACGAAACTTACCGGAGCCTGAACGCTCAACGTAATAACGGGAGTCTGGATACCCAAAGAAACTGACCGGAGCCTGAACGCTCAATGTAATAACCGGAGTCTGGATACCCAAAGAAACTGACCGGAGCCTGAACGTTCAACGTAATAACCGGAGTCTGGATACCCAACGAAACTGACCGGAGCCTGAACGCTCAACGTAATAACCGGAGTCTGGATACCCAAAGAAACTGACCGGAGCCTGAACGCTCAATGTAATAACCTGAGTCTGGATGCCCAACGAAACTGACCGGAGCCTGAACGCTCAACGTAATAACCGGAGTCTGGATACCCAACGAAACTGACCGGAGCCTGAACGCTCAACATAAAAACCGGAGTCTGGATACCCAACAAAATTGACCGGAGCCTAAACGCTCAACGTAATAACCGGAGTCTGTATACCCAACCAAACTGACCGGAGCCTGAACGCTCAACGTAATAACGGGAGTCTGGATACCCAAAGAAACTGACCGGAGCCTGAACGCTCAACGTAATAACCGGAGTCTGGATACCCAACGAAACTGACCGGAGCCTGAACGCTCAACGTAATAGCCGGAGTCTGGATATCCAACAAAACTGACCGGAACCTGAACGCTCAACGTAAAAAACCAGAGTCTGGATACCCAACGAAACTGACCGGAGCCTGAACGCTCAACGTAATAACCGGAGTCTGGATACCCAACGAAACTGATCGGAGTCTGAACGCTCAATGTAATAACCGGAGTCTGGACACCCAACGAAACTGACCGGAGCCTGAACCCTCAACATAATAACCGGAGTCTGGATACCCAACAAAACTGACCGGAGCCTAAACGCTCAACGTAAAAACCAGAGTCTGGATACCCAACGAAACTGACCGGAGCCTGAATGCTCAACGTAATAACTGGAGTCTGGATACCCAACGAAACTGACCGGAGCCCGAACGTTCAACGTAATAAACGGAGTCTGGATACCCAACGAAACTGATCGGAGCCTGAATACTCAACGTAATAACCAGAGTCTGGATACCCAACGAAACTGACCGGAGCCTGAACGCTCAACGTAATAACCGGAGTCTGGATACCAAACGAAACTGACCGGAGCCTGAACGCTCTACGTAATAACCGGAGTCTGGATACCAAACGAAACTGACCGGAGCCTGAACGCTCAACGTAATAACCGGAGTCTGGATACCCAAAGAAACTGACCGGAGCCTGAACGCTCAACGTAATAACTGGAGTCTGGATACCAAACGAAATTGACCGGAGCCTGAACGCTCTACATAATAACTGGAGTCTGGATACCCAACGAAATTGACTGGAGCCTGAACGATCAACGTAATAACCGGAGTCTGGATACACAATGAAATTGACCGTAGCCTGAACGCTCAACGAAATAACCGGAGTCTGGATACCCAACGAAACTGACCGGAGCCTGAACGCTCAACGTAATAACCGGAGTCTGGATACCCAAAGAAACTGACCGGAGCCTGAACGCTCAACGTAATAACCGGAGTCTGGATACCCAACGAAACTGACCGGAGCCTGAACGCTCAACGTAATAACCGGAGTCTGGATACCCAAAGAAACTGACCGGAGCCTGAACGCTCAATGTAATAACCTGAGTCTGGATACTTAAAGAAACTGACCGGAGCCTGAACGCTCAACGTAATAACCTGAGTCTGGATACCCAACGAAACTGACCAGAGCCTGAACGCTCAACGTAATAACCGGAGTCTGGATACCCAACGAAACTGACCGGAGCCTGAACGCTCAACGTAAAAACCGGAGTCTGGATACCCAACAAAACTGACCGGAGCCTAAACGCTCAACGTAATAACCGGAGTCTGTATACCCAACCAAACTGACCGGAGCCTGAACGCTCAACGTAATAACGGGAGTCTGGATACCCAAAGAAACTGACCGGAGCCTGAACGCTCAACGTAATAACCGGAGTCTGGATACCCAACGAAACTGACCGGAGCCTGAACGCTCAACGTAATAGCCGGAGTCTGGATATCCAACAAAACTGACCGGAACCTAAACGCTCAACGTAAAAAACCGGAGTCTGGATACCCAACGAAACTGACCGGAGCCTGAACGCTCAACGTAATAACCGGAGTCTGGATACCCAACGAAACTGATCGGAGCCTGAACGCTCAATGTAATAACCGGAGTCTGGATACCCAACGAAACTGACCGGAGCCTGAACCCTCAACATAATAACCGGAGTCTGGATACCCAACAAAACTGACCGGAGCCTAAACGCTCAACGTAAAAACCAGAGTCTGGATACCCAACGAAACTGACCGGAGCCTGAATGCTCAACGTAATAACTGGAGTCTGGATACCCAACGAAACTGACCGGAGCCCGAACGTTCAACGTAATAAACGGAGTCTGGATACCCAACGAAACTGACCGGAGCCTGAATACTCAACGTAATAACCAGAGTCTGGATACCCAACGAAACTGACCGGAGCCTGAACGCTCAACGTAATAACCGGAGTCTGGATACCAAACGAAACTGACCGGAGCCTGAACGCTCTACGTAATAACCGGAGTCTGGATACCAAACGAAACTGACCGGAGCCTGAACGCTCAACATAATAATCGGAGTCTGGATACCCAAAGAAACTGACCGGAGCCTGAACGCTCAACGTAATAACTGGAGTCTGGATACCAAACGAAATTGACCGGAGCCTGAACGCTCTACATAATAACTGGAGTCTGGATACCCAACGAAATTGAATGGAGCCTGAATGATCAACGTAATAACCGGAGTCTGGATACACAACGAAATTGACCGTAGCCTGAACGCTCAACGAAATAACCGGAGTCTGGATACCCAACGAAACTGACCGGAGCCTGAACGCTCAACGTAATAACCGGAGTCTGGATACCCAAAGAAACTGACCGGAGCCTGAACGCTCAACGTAATAACCGGAGTCTGGATACCCAACGAAACTGACCGGAGCCTGAACGATCAACGTAATAACCGGAGTCTGGATACCCAAAGAAACTGACCGGAGCCTGAACGCTCAATGTAATAACCTGAGTCTGGATACCCAAAGAAACTGACCGGAGCCTGAACGCTCAACGTAATAACCTGAGTCTGGATACCCAACGAAACTGACCGGAGCCTGAACGCTCAACGTAATAACCGGAGTCTGGATACCCAACGAAACTGACCGGAGCCTGAACGCTCAACATAAAAACCGGAGTCTGGATTCCCAACAAAACTGACCCGAGCCTAAACGCTCAACGTAATAACCGGAGTCTGGATACCCAACCAAACTTACCGGAGCCTGAACGCTCAACGTAATAACGGGAGTCTGGATACCCAAAGAAACTGACCGGAGCCTGAACGCTCAACGTAATAACCGGAGTCTGGATACCCAACGAAACTGACCGGAGCCTGAACGCTCAACGTAATAGCCGGAGTCTGGATATCCAACAAAACTGACAGGAACCTGAACGCTCAACGTAAAAAACCGGAGTCTGGATACCCAACCAAACTGACCGGAGTCTGAACGCTCAACGTAATAACCAGGGTCTGGAAACCCAACGAAACTAATCGGAGCCTGAACGCTCAATGTAATAACCGGAGTCTGGATACCCAACGAAACTGACCGGAGCCTGAACCCTCAACATAATAACCGGAGTCTAGATACCCAACAAAATTGACCGGAGCCTAAACGCTCAACTTAAAAACCAGAGTCTGGATACCCAACGAAACTGACCGGAGCCTGAATGCTCAACGTAATATATGGAGTCTGGATACCCAACGAAACTTACCGGAGCCCGAACGTTCAACGTAATAAACGGAGTCTGGATACCCAACGAAACTGACTGGAGCTTGAACGCTCAACGTAATAACCGGAGTCTGGATACCCAACGAAACTGACCAGAGCCTGAACGCTCAACGTAATAACCGGAGTCTGGATACCAAACGAAACTGACCGGAGCTTGAACGCTCTACGTAATAACCGGAGTCTGGATACCAAACGAAACTGACCGGAGCCTGAACGCTCAACGTAATAACCGGAGTCTGGATACCCAAAGAAACTGACCGGAGCCTGAACGCTCAACATAATAACCGGAGTCTGGATACACAACGAAACTGACCGGTGCCTGAACGCTCAACGTAATAACCGGAGTCTGGATACCCAAAGAAACTGACCGGAGCCTGAACGCTCAACATAATAACCTGAGTCTGGATACCCAACGAAACTGACCGGAGCCTGAACGCTCAACGTAATAACTGGAGTCTGGATACCCAACGAAACTGACCGGAGCCTGAACGCTCAACATAAAAACCGGAGTCTGGATACCCAACAAAACTGACCGGAGCCTAAACGCTCAACGTAATAACCGGAGTCTGGATACCCAACCAAACTGACCGGAGCCTGAACGCTCAACGTAATAACGGGAGTCTGGATACCCAAAGAAACTGACCGGAGCCTGAATGCTCAACGTAATAACCGGAGTCTGGATACCCAACGAAACTGACCGGAGCCTGAACGCTCAACGTAATAGCCGGAGTCTGGATATCCAACAAAACTGACCGGAACCTGAACGCTCAACGTAAAAAACCGGAGTCTGGATACCCAACCAAACTGACCGGAGCCTGAACGCTCAACGTAATAACCGGAGTCTGGATACCCAACGAAACTGATCGGAGCCTGAACGCTCGATGTAATAACCGGAGTCTGGATACCCAACGAAACTGACTAGAGCCTGAACCCTCAACATAATAACCGGAGTCTGGATACCCAACATAACTGACCGGAGCCTAAACGCTCAACGTAAAAACCAGAGTCTGGATACCCAACAAAACTGACCGGAGCCTAAATGCTCAACGTAATAACTGGAGTCTGGATACCCAACGAAACTGACCGGAGCCCGAACGTTCAACGTAATAAACGGAGTCTGGATACCCAACGAAACTGACCGGAGCCTGAATACTCAACGTAATAACCGGAGTCTGGATACCCAACGAAACTGACCGGAGCCTGAACGCTCAATGTAATAACCGGAGTCTGGATACCAAACGAAACTGACCGGAGCCTGAACGCTCTACGTAATAACCGGAGTCTGGATACCAAACGAAACTGACCGGAGCCTGAACGCTCAACGTAATAACCGGAGTCTGGATACCCAAAGAAACTGACCGGAGCCTGAACGCTCAACGTAATAACCGGAGTCTGGATTCCAAACGAAATTGACCGGAGCCTGAACGCTCTACGTAATAACTGGAGTCTGGATACCCAACGAAATTGACTGGAGCCTGAACGATCAACGTAATAACCAGAGTCTGGATACACAACGAAATTGACCGTAGCCTGAACGCTCAACGAAATAACCGGAGTCTGGATACCCAACGAAACTGACCGGAGCCTGAACGCTCAACGTAATAACCGGAGTCTGGATACCCAAAGAAACTGACCGGAGCCTGAACGCTCAACGTAATAACCGGAGTCTGGATACCCAACGAAACTGACTTGAGCCTGAACGCTTAACGTAATAACCGGAGTCTTGATACCCAACGAAACGGACCGGAGCCTGAACGTTCAACGTAAAAACCGGAGTCTGGATACCCAACGAAACTGACCGGAGCCTGAACGCTCAACGTAATAACCGGAGTCTGGATACCCAACGAAACTGACCGGAGCCTGAACGCTCAACGTAATAACCGGAGTCTGGATACCCAACAAAACTGACCGGAACCTGAACGCTCAACGTAAAAAACCGGAGTCTGGATACCCAACGAAACTGACCGGAGCCTGAACGCTCAACGTAATAACCGGAGTCTGGATACACAACGAAACTGGCCGGTGCCTGAACGCTCAACGTAATAACCGGAGTCTGGATACCCAAAGAAACTGACCAGAGCCTGAACGCTCAACGTAATAACCTGAGTCTGGATACCCAATGAAATTGACCGGAGCCTGAACGCTCAACGTAATAACCGGAGTCTGCATACCCAACGAAACTGACCGGAGCCTGAACGCTCAACGTAAAAACAGGAGTCTGGATACCCAAGAAAACTGACCGGAGCCTAAACGCTCAACGTAATAACCGGAGTCTGGATACCCAACGAAACTGACCGGAGCCTGAACGCTCAACGTAATAACCGGAGTCTGGATACCAAAAGAAACTGACCGGAGCCTGAACGCTCAACGTAATAACCGGAGTCTGGATACCCAACGAAACTGACCGGAGCCTGAACGCTCAACGTAATAACCGGAGTCTGGATACCCAACAAAACTGACCGGAACCTGAACGCTCAACGTAAAAAACCGGAGTCTAGATACCCAACGAAACTGACCGGAGCCTGAACGCTCAACGTAAGAACCGGAGTCTGGATACCCAACGAAACTGACCGGAGCCTGAACGCTCAATGTAATAACCGGAGTCTGGATACCCAACGAAACTGACCGGAGCCTGAACCCTCAACATAATAACCGGAGTCTGGATACCCAACTAAACTGACCGGAGCCTAAACGCTAAACGTAAAAACCAGAGTCTGGATACCCAACGAACTTGACCGGAGCCTGAATGCTCAACGTAATAACCGGAGTCTGGATACCCAACGAAACTGACCGGAGCCCGAACGTTCAACGTAATAAACGGAGTCTGGATACCCAATGAAACTGACCGGAGCCTGAACGCTCAACGTAATAACCAAAGTCTGGATACCAAATGAAACTGACCGGAGCCTGAACGCTCAACATAATAACCGGAGTCTGGATACCCAAAGAAACTGACCAGAGCCTGAACGCTCAACGTAATAACTAGAGTCTAGATACCCAAAGAAACTGACCGGAGCCTGAACGCTCAACGTAATTACCGGAGTCTGGATACCCAATGAACCTGACCGGAGCCTGAACGCTCAACGTAATAACCGGAGCCTGGATACCCAAAGAAACTGACCGGAGCCTGAACGCTCAACGTAATAACCGGAGTCTGGATACCCAACGAAACTGACCGGAGCCTGAACGCTCAATGTAATAACCGGAGTCTGGATACCCAACGAAACTGACAGGAGCCTGAACCCTCAACATAATAACCGGAGTCTGGATACCCAACAAAACTGACCGGAGCCTAAACGCTCAACGTAAAAACCAGAGTCTGGATACCCAACGAAACTGACCGGAGCCTGAATGCTCAACATAATAACAGGAGTCTGGATACCCAACGAAACTGATCAGAGCCTGAACGCTCAACGTAATAACCGAAGTCTGGATACCAAACGAAACTGACCGGAGCCTGAACGCTCTACGTAATAACCGGAGTCTGGATACCCAAAGAGATTGACTGGAGCTTGAACGATCAACGTAATAACCGGAGTCTGGATACACAACGAAATTGACCGGAGCCTGAACGCTCAACAAAATAACCGGAGTCTGGATACCCAACGAAACTGACCGGAGCCTGAACGCTCAACGTAATAACCGGAGTCTGGATACCCAAAGAAACTGACCGGTGCCTGAACGCTCAACGTAATAACCGGAGTCTGGATACCCAACGAAACTGACCGGAGCCTGAACCCTCAACGTAAAAACCGGAGTCTGGATACCCAACAAAACTGACTGGAGCCTGAACGCTCAACTTAATAACCGGAGTCTAGATACACAACGAAACTGACCGGTGCCTGAACGCTCAACGTAATAACCGGAGTCTGGATACCCAAAGAAACTGACCAGAGCCTGAACGCTCAACATAATAACCGGAGTCTGGATACCCAAAGAAACTGACCGGAGCCTGAACGCTCAACGTAATAACCGGAGTCTGGATACCCAACGAAACTGACCGGAGCCTGAACGCTCAACGTAATAACCGGAGTCTGGATACCCAAAGAAACTGACCGGAGCCTGAACGCTCAACGTAATAACCGGAGTCTGGATACTCAACGAAACTGACCGGAGCCTGAACGCTCAACGTAATAACCGGAGTCTGGATACCCAACGAAACTGACCGGAGCCTGAACCCTCAACGTAAAAACCAGAGTCTGGATACCCAACAAAACTGACTGGAGCCTGAACGCTCAACTTAATAACCGTAGTCTTGATACACAACGAAACTGACCGGTGCCTGAACGCTCAACGTAATAACCGGAGTCTGGATACCCAAAGAAACTGACCGGAGCCTGAACGCTCAACATAATAACCGGAGTATGGATACCCAAAGAAACTGACCGGAGCCTGAACGCTCAACGTAATAACCGGAGTCTGGATACCCAACGAAACTGACCAGAGCCTGAACGCTCAACGTAATAACCGGAGTCTGGATACCCAAAGAAACTGACCGGAGCCTGAACGCTCAACGTAATAACCGGAGTCTGGATACCCAACGAAACTGACCGGAGCCTGAACGCTCCATGTAATAACCGGAGTCTGGATACCCAACGAAACTGACCGGAGCCTGAACCCTCAACATAATAACCGGACTCTGGATACCCAACAAAACTGACCGGAGCCTAAACGCTCAACGTAAAAACCAGAGTCTGGATACCCAAAGAAACTGACCGGAGCCTGAATGCTCAACGTAATAACCGGAGTCTGGATACCCAACGAAACTGACCGGAGCCCGAACGTTCAACGTAATAAACGGAGTCTGGATACCCAACGAAACTGACCGGAGCCTGAACGCTCAACGTAATAACCGAAGTCTGGATACCCAACGAACCTGACCGGAGCCTGAACGCTCAACGTAATAACCGTAGTCTGGATACCCAAAGAAACTGATCGGAGCCTGAACACTCAACGTAATAACCGGAGTCTGGATACCCAACGAAACTGACCGGAGCCTGAACGCTCAATGTAATAACCGGAGTCTGGATACCCAACGAAACTGACAGGAGCCTGGACCCTCAACATAATAACCGGAGTCTGGATATCCAACAAAACTGACCGGAACCTGAACGCTCAACGTAAAAAACCGGAGTCTGGATACCCAACCAAGCTGACTGGAGCCTGAACGCTCAACGTAATAACCGGAGTTTGGATACCCAACGAAACTGATCGGAGCCTGAACGCTCAATGTAATAACCGGAGTCTGGATACCCAACGAAACTGACTGGAGCCTGAACCCTCAACATAATAACCGGAGTCTGGATACCCAACAAAACTGACCGGAGCCTACACGCTCAACGTAAAAACCAGAGTCTGGATACCCAACGAAACTACCGGAGCCTGAATGCTCAACGTAATAACTGGAGTCTGGATACCCAACGAAACTGACCGGAGCCCGAACATTCAACGTAATAAACGGAGTCTGGATACCCAACGAAACTGACCGGAGCCTGAATGCTCAACGTAATAACCGGAGTCTGGATACCCAACGAAACTGACCGGAGCCTGAACGCTCAACGTAATAACCAGAGTCTGGATATCAAACGAAACTGACCGGAGCCTGAACGCTCTACGTAATAACCGGAGTCTGGATACCAAACGAAACTGACCGGAGCCTGAACGCTCAACGTAATAACCGGAGTCTGGATACCCAATGAAACTGACCGGAGCCTGAACGCTCAACGTAATAACCGGAGTCTGGATACCAAACGAAATTGACCGGAGCCTGAACGCTCTACGTAATAACCGGAGTCTGGATACCCAAAGAAACTGACCGGAGCCTGAACGCTCAACGTAATAACCGGAGTCTGGATACCCAACGAAATTGACTGGAGCCTGAACGATCAACGTAATAACCGGAGTCTGGATACACAACGAAATTGACCGTAGCCTGAACGCTCAACGAAATAACCGGAGTCTGGATACCCAACGAAACTGACCGGAGCCTGAACGCTCAACGTAATAACCGGAGTCTGGATACCCAAAGAAACTGACCGGAGCCTGAACGCTCAACGTAATAACCGGAGTCTGGATACCCAACGAAACTGACCTGAGCCTGAATGCTTAACGTAATAACCGGAGTCTGGATACCCAACGAAACTGACCGGAGCCTGAACGCTCAACGTAAAAACCGGAGTCTGGATACCCAACGAAACTGACCGGAGCCTGAACGCTCAACGTAATAACCGGAGTCTGGATACCCAACGAAACTGACCGGAGCCTGAACACTCAACGTAATAACCGGAGTCTGGATACCCAACAAAACTGACCGGAACCTGAACGCTCAACGTAAAAAACCGGAGTCTGGATACCCAACGAAACTGACCGGAGCCTGAACGCTCAACGTAATAACCGGAGTCTGGATACACAACGAAACTGGCCGGTGCCTGAACGCTCAACGTAATAACCGGAGTCTGGATACCCAAAGAAACTGACCAGAGCCTGAACGCTCAACGTAATAACCTGAGTCTGGATACCCAATGAAATTGACCGGAGCCTGAACGCTCAACGTAATAACCGGAGTCTGGATACCCAACGAAACTGACCGGAGCCTGAACGCTCAACGTAAAAACAGGAGTCTGGATACCCAAGAAAACTGACCGGAGCCTAAACGCTCAACGTAATAACCGGAGTCTGGATACCCAACGAAACTGACCGGAGCCTGAACGCTCAACGTAATAACCGGAGTCTGGATACCCAAAGAAACTGACCGGAGCCTGAACGCTCAACGTAATAACCGGAGTCTGGATACCCAACGAAACTGACCGGAGCCTGAACGCTCAACGTAATAACCGGAGTCTGGATACCCAACAAAACTGACCGGAACCTGAACGCTCAACGTAAAAAACCGGAGTCTAGATACCCAACGAAACTGACCGGAGCCTGAACGCTCAACGTAAGAACCGGAGTCTGGATACCCAACGAAACTGACCGGAGCCTGAACGCTCAATGTAATAACCGGAGTCTGGATACCCAACGAAACTGACCGGAGCCTGAACCCTCAACATAATAACCGGAGTCTGGATACCCAACTAAACTGACCGGAGCCTAAACGCTAAACGTAAAAACCAGAGTCTGGATACCCAACGAACTTGACCGGAGCCTGAATGCTCAACGTAATAACCGGAGTCTGGATACCCAACGAAACTGACCGGAGCCCGAACGTTCAACGTAATAAACGGAGTCTGGATACCCAACGAAACTGACCGGAGCCTGAACGCTCAACGTAATAACCAAAGTCTGGATACCAAATGAAACTGACCGGAGCCTGAACGCTCAACATAATAACCGGAGTCTGGATACCCAAAGAAACTGACCAGAGCCTGAACGCTCAACGTAATAACTAGAGTCTAGATACCCAAAGAAACTGACCGGAGCCTGAACGCTCAACGTAATTACCGGAGTCTGGATACCCAATGAACCTGACCGGAGCCTGAACGCTCAACGTAATAACCGGAGCCTGGATACCCAAAGAAACTGACCGGAGCCTGAACGCTCAACGTAATAACCGGAGTCTGGATACCCAACGAAACTGACCGGAGCCTGAACGCTCAATGTAATAACCGGAGTCTGGATACCCAACGAAACTGACAGGAGCCTGAACCCTCAACATAATAACCGGAGTCTGGATACCCAACAAAACTGACCGGAGCCTAAACGCTCAACGTAAAAACCAGAGTCTGGATACCCAACGAAACTGACCGGAGCCTGAATGCTCAACGTAATAACAGGAGTCTGGATACCCAACGAAACTGATCGGAGCCTGAACGCTCAACGTAATAACCGAAGTCTGGATACCAAACGAAACTGACCGGAGCCTGAACGCTCTACGTAATAACCGGAGTCTGGATACCCAAAGAGATTGACTGGAGCTTGAACGATCAACGTAATAACCGGAGTCTGGATACACAACGAAATTGACCGGAGCCTGAACGCTCAACAAAATAACCGGAGTCTGGATACCCAACGAAACTGACCGGAGCCTGAACGCTCAACGTAATAACCGGAGTCTGGATACCCAAAGAAACTGACCGGTGCCTGAACGCTCAACGTAATAACCGGAGTCTGGATACCCAACGAAACTGACCGGAGCCTGAACCCTCAACGTAAAAACCGGAGTCTGGATACCCAACAAAACTGACTGGAGCCTGAACGCTCAACTTAATAACCGGAGTCTAGATACACAACGAAACTGACCGGTGCCTGAACGCTCAACGTAATAACCGGAGTCTGGATACCCAAAGAAACTGACCAGAGCCTGAACGCTCAACATAATAACCGGAGTCTGGATACCCAAAGAAACTGACCGGAGCCTGAACGCTCAACGTAATAACCGGAGTCTGGATACCCAACGAAACTGACCGGAGCCTGAACGCTCAACGTAATAACCGGAGTCTGGATACCCAAAGAAACTGACCGGAGCCTGAACGCTCAACGTAATAACCGGAGTCTGGATACTCAACGAAACTGACCGGAGCCTGAACGCTTAACGTAATAACCGGAGTCTGGATACCCAACGAAACTGACCGGAGCCTGAACCCTCAACGTAAAAACCGGAGTCTGGATACCCAACAAAACTGACTGGAGCCTGAACGCTCAACTTAATAACCGTAGTCTTGATACACAACGAAACTGACCGGTGCCTGAACGCTCAACGTAATAACCGGAGTCTGGATACCCAAAGAAACTGACCGGAGCCTGAACGCTCAACATAATAACCGGAGTATGGATACCCAAAGAAACTGACCGGAGCCTGAACGCTCAACGTAATAACCGGAGTCTGGATACCCAACGAAACTGACCAGAGCCTGAACGCTCAACGTAATAACCGGAGTCTGGATACCCAAAGAAACTGACCGGAGCCTGAACGCTCATTGTAATAACCGGAGTCTGGATACCCAACGAAACTGACCGGAGCCTGAACGCTCCATGTAATAACCGAAGTCTGGATACCCAACGAAACTGACCGGAGCCTGAACCCTCAACATAATAACCGGACTCTGGATACCCAACAAAACTGACCGGAGCCTAAACGCTCAACGTAAAAACCAGAGTCTGGATACCCAAAGAAACTGACCGGAGCCTGAATGCTCAACGTAATAACCGGAGTCTGGATACCCAACGAAACTGACCGGAGCCCGAACGTTCAACGTAATAAACGGAGTCTGGATACCCAACGAAACTGACCGGAGCCTGAACGCTCAACGTAATAACCGAAGTCTGGATACCCAACGAACCTGACCGGAGCCTGAACGCTCAACGTAATAACCGTAGTCTGGATACCCAAAGAAACTGATCGGAGCCTGAACACTCAACGTAATAACCGGAGTCTGGATACCCAACGAAACTGACCGGAGCCTGAACGCTCAATGTAATAACCGGAGTCTGGATACCCAACGAAACTGACAGGAGCCTGGACCCTCAACATAATAACCGGAGTCTGGATATCCAACAAAACTGACCGGAACCTGAACGCTCAACGTAAAAAACCGGAGTCTGGATACCCAACCAAGCTGACTGGAGCCTGAACGCTCAACGTAATAACCGGAGTTTGGATACCCAACGAAACTGATCGGAGCCTGAACGCTCAATGTAATAACCGGAGTCTGGATACCCAACGAAACTGACTGGAGCCTGAACCCTCAACATAATAACCGGAGTCTGGATACCCAACAAAACTGACCGGAGCCTACGCGCTCAACGTAAAAACCAGAGTCTGGATACCCAACGAAACTACCGGAGCCTGAATGCTCAACGTAATAACTGGAGTCTGGATACCCAACGAAACTGACCGGAGCCCGAACATTCAACGTAATAAACGGAGTCTGGATACCCAACGAAACTGACCGGAGCCTGAATGCTCAACGTAATAACCGGAGTCTGGATACCCAACGAAACTGACCGGAGCCTGAACGCTCAACGTAATAACCGGAGTCTGGATATCAAACGAAACTGACCGGAGCCTGAACGCTCTACGTAATAACCGGAGTCTGGATACCAAACGAAACTGACCGGAGCCTGAACGCTCAACGTAATAACCGGAGTCTGGATACCCAAAGAAACTGACCGGAGCCTGAATGCTCAACGTAATAACCGGAGTCTGGATACCAAACGAAATTGACCGGAGCCTGAACGCTCTACGTAATAACCGGAGTCTGGATACCCAAAGAAACTGACCGGAGCCTGAACGCTCAACGTAATAACCGGAGTCTGGATACCCAACGAAATTGACTGGAGCCTGAACGATCAACGTAATAACCGGAGTCTGGATACACAACGAAATTGACCATAGCCTGAACGCTCAACGAAATAACCGGAGTCTGGATACCCAACGAAACTGACCGGAGCCTGAACGCTCAACGTAATAACCGGAGTCTGGATACCCAAAGAAACTGACCGGAGCCTGAACGCTCAACGTAATAACCGGAGTCTGGATACCCAACGAAACTGACCTGAGCCTGAATGCTTAACGTAATAACCGGAGTCTGGATACACAACGAAACTGACCGGAGCCTGAACGCTCAACGTAAAAACCGGAGTCTGGATACCCAACGAAACTGACCGGAGCCTGAACGCTCAACGTAATAACCGGAGTCTGGATACCCAACGAAACTGACCGGAGCCTGAACACTCAACGTAATAACCGAAGTCTGGATACCCAACAAAACTGACCGGAACCTGAACGCTCAACGTAAAAAACCGGAGTCTGGATACCCAACGAAACTGACCGGAGCCTGAACGCTCAACGTAATAACCGGAGTCTGGATACACAACGAAACTGACCGGTGCCTGAACGCTCAACGTAATAACCGGAGTCTGGATACCCAAAGAAACTGACCGGAGCCTAAACGCTCAACGTAATAACCTGAGTCTGGATACCCAACGAAACTGACCGGAGCCTGAACGCTCAACATAATAACCGGAGTCTGGATACCCAACGAAACTGACCGGAGCCTGAACGCTCAACGTAAAAACCGGAGTCTGGATACCCAAGAAAACTGACCGGAGCCTAAACGCTCAACGTAATAACCGGAGTCTGGATACCCAACGAAACTGACCGGAGCCTGAACGCTCAACGTAATAACCGGAGTCTGGATACCCAAAGAAACTGACCGGAGCCTGAACGCTCAACGTAATAACCTGAGTCTGGATACCCAACGAAACTGACCGGAGCCTGAACGCTCAACGTAATAACCGGAGTCTGGATACCCAACAAAACTGACCGGAACCTGAACGCTCAACGTAAAAAACCGGAGTCTAGATACCCAACGAAACTGACCGGAGCCTGAACGCTCAACGTAAGAACCGGAGTCTGGATACCCAACGAAACTGACAGGAGCCTGAATGCTCAATGTAATAACCGGAGTCTGGATACCCAACGAAACTGACCGGAGCCTGAACCCTCAACATAATAACCGGAGTCTGGATACCCAACAAAACTGACCGGAGCCTAAACGCTCAACGTAAAAACCAGAGTCTAGATACCCAACGAACTTGACCGGAGCCTGAATGCTCAACGTAATAACCGGAGTCTGGATACCCAACGAAACTGACTAGAGCCTGAACCCTCAACATAATAACCGGAGTCTGGATACCCAACAAAACTGACCGGAGCCTAAACGCTCAACGTAAAAACCAGAGTCTGGATACCCAACGAAACTGACCGGAGCCTGAATGCTCAACGTAATAACTGGAGTCTGGATACCCAACGAAACTGACCGGAGCCCGAACGTTCAACGTAATAAACGGAGTCTGGATACCCAACGAAACTGACCGGAGCCTGAACGCTCAACGTAATAACCGGAGTCTGGATACCAAACGAAATTGACCTGAGCCTGAATGCTCAACATAATAACCGGAGTCTGGATACCCAAAGAAACTGACCGGAGCCTGAACGCTCAACGTAATAACTGGAGTCTGGATACCCAAAGAAACTGACCGGAGCCTGAACGCTCAACGTAATAACCGAAGTCTGGATACCCAACGAACCTGACCGGAGCCTGAACGCTCAACGTAATAACCGGAGTCTGGATACCCAAAGAAACTGATCGGAGCCTGAACACTCAACGTAATAACCGGAGTCTGGATACCCAACGAAACTGACCGGAGCCTGAACGCTCAACGTAATAACCGGAGTCTGGATACCCAAGAAAACTGACCGGAGCCTAAACGCTCAACGTAATAACCGGAGTCTGGATACCCAACGAAACTGACCGGAGCCTGAACGCTCAACGTAATAACCGGAGTCTGGATACCCAAAGAAACTGACCGGAGCCTGAACGCTCAACGTAATAACCTGAGTCTGGATACCCAATGAAACTGACCGGAGCCTGAACGCTCAACGTAATAACCGGAGTCTGGATACCCAACAAAACTGACCGGAACCTGAACGCTCAACGTAAAAAACCGGAGTCTAGATACCCAACGAAACTGACCGGAGCCTGAACGCTCAACGTAAGAACCGGAGTCTGGATACCCAACGAAACTGACCGGAGCCTGAACGCTCAATGTAATAACCGGAGTCTGGATACCCAACGAAACTGACCGGAGCCTGAACCCTCAACATAATAACCGGAGTCTGGATACCCAACAAAACTGACCGGAGCCTAAACGCTCAACGTAAAAACCAGAGTCTAGATACCCAACGAACTTGACCGGAGCCTGAATGCTCAACGTAATAACCGGAGTCTGGATACCCAACGAAACTGACCGGAGCCTGAACCCTCAACATAATAACCGGAGTCTGGATACCCAACAAAACTGACCGGAGCCTAAACGCTCAACGTAAAAACCAGAGTCTGGATACCCAACGAAACTGACCGGAGCCTGAATGCTCAACGTAATAACTGGAGTCTGGATACCCAACGAAACTGACCGGAGCCCGAACGTTCAACGTAATAAACGGAGTCTGGATACCCAACGAAACTGACCGGAGCCTGAACGCTCAACGTAATAACCAAAGTCTGGATACCAAATGAAACTGACCGGAGCCTGAATGCTCAACATAATAACCGGAGTCTGGATACCCAAAGAAACTGACCGGAGCCTGAACGCTCAACGTAATAACTGGAGTCTGGATACCCAAAGAAACTGACCGGAGCCTGAACGCTCAACGTAATAACTGAAGTCTGGATACCCAACGAACCTGACCGGAGCCTGAACGCTCAACGTAATAACCGGAGTCTGGATACCCAAAGAAACTGATCGGAGCCTGAACACTCAACGTAATAACCGGAGTCTGGATACCCAACGAAACTGACCGGAGCCTGAACGCTCAATGTAATAACCGGAGTCTGGATACCTAACGAAACTGACAGGAGCCTGGACCCTCAACATAATAACCGGAGTCTGGATATCCAACAAAACTGACCGGAACCTGAACGCTCAGCGTAAAAAACTGGAGTCTGGATACCCAACCAAGCTGACTGGAGCCTGAACGCTCAACGTAATAACCGGAGTTTGGATACCCAACGAAACTGATCGGAGCCTGAACGCTCAATGTAATAACCGGAGTCTGGATACCCAAAGAAACTGACTGGAGCCTGAACCCTCAACATAATAACCGGAGTCTGGATACCCAACAAAACTGACCGGAGCCTACACGCTCAACGTAAAAACCAGAGTCTGGATACCCAACGAAACTACCGGAGCCTGAATGCTCAACGTAATAACTGGAGTCTGGATACCCAACGAAACTGACCGGAGCCCGAACATTCAACGTAATAAAACGGAGTCTGGATACCCAACGAAACTGACCGGAGCCTGAATGCTCAACGTAATAACCGGAGTCTGGATACCCAACGAAACTGACCGGAGCCTGAACGCTCAACGTAATAACCGGAGTCTGGATACCAAACGAAACTGACCGGAGCCTGAACGCTCTACGTAATAACCGGAGTCTGGATACCAAACGAAACTGACCGGAGCCTGAACGCTCAACGTAATAACCGGAGTCTGGATACCCAAAGAAACTGACCGGAGCCTGAACGCTCAACGTAATAACCGGAGTCTGGATACCAAACGAAATTGACCGGAGCCTGAACGCTCTAAGTAATAACCGGAGTCTGGATACCCAAAGAAACTGACCGGAGCCTGAACGCTCAACGTAATAACCGGAGTCTGGATACCCAACGAAATTGACTGGAGCCTGAACGCTCAACGTAATAACCGGAGTCTGGATACACAACGAAATTGACCGTAGCCTGAACGCTCAACGAAATAACCGGAGTCTGGATACCCAAAGAAACTGACCGGAGCCTGAACGCTCAACGTAATAACCGGAGTCTGGATACCCAAAGAAACTGACCGGAGCCTGAACGCTCAACGTAATAACCGGAGTCTGGATACCCAACGAAATTGACATGAGCCTGAATGCTTAACGTAATAACCGGAGTCTGGATACCCAACGAAACTGACCGGAGCCTGAACGTTCAACGTAAAAACCGGAGTCTGGATACCCAACGAAACTGACCGGAGCCTGAACGCTCAACGTAATAACCGGAGTCTGGATACCCAACGAAACTGACCGGAGCCTGAACACTCAACGTAATAACCGGAGTCTGGATACCCAACAAAACTGACCGGAACCTGAACGCTCAACGTAAAAAACCGGAGTCTGGATACCCAACGAAACTGACCGGAGCCTGAACGCTCAACGTAATAACCGGAGTCTGGATACACAACGAAACTGACCGGTGCCTGAACGCTCAACGTAATAACCGGAGTCTGGATACCCAAAGAAACTGACCGGAGCCTGAACGCTCAACGTAATAACCTGAGTCTGGATACCCAACGAAACTGACCGGAGCCTGAACGCTCAACATAATAACCGGAGTCTGGATACCCAACGAAACTGACCGGAGCCTGAACGCTCAACGTAAAAACCGGAGTCTGGATACCCAAGAAAACTGACCGGAGCCTAAACGCTCAACATAATAACCGGAGTCGTGATACCCAACGAAACTGACCGGAGCCTGAACGCTCAACGTAATAACCGGAGTCTGGATACCCAAAGAAACTGACCGGAACCTGAACGCTCAACGTAATAACCTGAGTCTGGATACCCAACCAAACTGACCGGAGCCTGAACGCTCAACGTAATAACCGGAGTCTGGATACCCCACAAAACTGACCGGAACCTGAACGCTCAACGTAAAAAACCGGAGTCTAGATACCCAACGAAACTGACCGGAGCCTGAACGCTCAACGTAAGAACCGGAGTCTGGATACCCAACGAAACTGACCGGAGCCTGAACGCTCAATGTAATAACCGGAGTCTGGATACCCAACGAAACTGACCGGAGCATGAACCCTCAACATAATAACCGGAGTCTGGATACCCAACAAAACTGACCGGAGCCTAAACGCTCAACGTAAAAACCAGAGTCTAGATACCCAACGAACTTGACCGGAGCCTGAATGCTCAACGTAATAACCGGAGTCTGGATACCCAACGAAACTGACCGGAGCCTGAACCCTCAACATAATAACCGGAGTCTGGATACCCAACAAAACTGACCGGAGCCTAAACGCTCAACGTAAAAACCAGAGTCTGGATACCCAACGAAACTGACCGGAGCCTGAATGCTCAACGTAATAACTGGAGTCTGGATACCCAACAAAACTGACCGGAGCCCGAACGTTCAACGTAATAAACGGAGTCTGGATACCCAACGAAACTGACCGGAGCCTGAACGCTCAACGTAATAACCGGAGTCTGGATACCAAACGAAACTGACCAAAGCCTGAACGCTCTACGTAATAACCGGAGTCTGGATACCAAACGAAACTGACCGGAGCCTGAACGCTCAACGTAATAACCGGAGTCTGGATACCCAAAGAAACTGAATGGAGCCTGAACGCTCAACGTAATAACCGGAGTCTGGATACCAAACGAAATTGACCGGAGCCTGAACGCTCTACGTAATAACTGGAGTCTGAATACCCAACGAAATTGACTGGAGCCTGAACGATCAACGTAATAACCGGAGTCTGGATACACAACGAAATTGACCGTAGCCTGAACGCTCAACGAAATAACCGGAGTCTGGATACCCAACGAAACTGACCGGAGCCTGAACGCTCAACGTAATAACCGGAGTCTGGATACCCAAAGAAACTGACCGGAGCCTGAACGCTCAACGTAATAACCGGAGTCTGGATACCCAACGAAACTGACCTGAGCCTGAACGCTTAACGTAATAACCGGAGTCTGGATAACAAACGAAACTGACCGGAGCCTGAACGCTCAACGTAAAAACCGGAGTCTGGATACCCAACGAAACTGACCGGAGCCTGAACGCTCAACGTAATAACCGGAGTTTGGATACCCAACGAAACTGACCGGAGCCTGAACACTCAACGTAATAACCGGAGTCTGGATACCCAACAAAACTGACCGGAACCTGAACGCTCAACGTAAAAAACCGGAGTCTGGATACCCAACGAAACTGACCGGAGCCTGAACGCTCAACGTAATAACCGGAGTCTGGATACACAACGAAACTGACCGGTGCCTGAACGCTCAACGTAATAACCGGAGTCTGGATACCCAAAGAAACTGACCGGAGCCTGAACGCTCAACGTAATAACCTGAGTCTGGATACCCAACGAAACTGACCAGAGCCTGAACGCTCAACGTAATAACCGGAGTCTGGATACCCAACGAAACTGACCGGAGCCTGAACGCTCAACGTAAAAACCGGAGTCTGGATACCCAAGAAAACTGACCGGAGCCTAAACGCTCAACGTAATAACCGGAGTCTGGATACCCAACGAAACTGACCGGAGCCTGAACGCTCAACATAATAACCGGAGTCTGGATACCCAAGAAAACTGACCGGAGCCTAAACGCTCAACATAATAACCGGAGTCTGGATACCCAACGAAACTGACCAGAGCCTGAACGCTCAACGTAATAACCGGAGTCTGGATACCCAAAGAAACTGACCGGAACCTGAACGCTCAACGTAATAACCTGAGTCTGGATACCCAACCAAACTGACCGGAGCCTGAACGCTCAACGTAATAACCGGAGTCTGGATACCCCACAAAACTGACCGGAACCTGAACGCTCAACGTAAAAAACCGGAGTCTAGATACCCAACGAAACTGACCGGAGCCTGAACGCTCAACGTAAGAACCGGAGTCTGGATACCCAACGAAACTGACCGGAGCCTGAACGCTCAATGTAATAACCGGAGTCTGGATACCCAACGAAACTGACCGGAGCATGAACCCTCAACATAATAACCGGAGTCTGGATACCCAACAAAACTGACCGGAGCCTAAACGCTCAACGTAAAAACCAGAGTCTAGATACCCAACGAACTTGACCGGAGCCTGAATGCTCAACGTAATAACCGGAGTCTGGATACCCAACGAAACTGACCGGAGCCTGAACCCTCAACATAATAACCGGAGTCTGGATACCCAACAAAACTGACCGGAGCCTAAACGCTCAACGTAAAAACCAGAGTCTGGATACCCAACGAAACTGACCGGAGCCTGAATGCTCAACGTAATAACTGGAGTCTGGATACCCAACAAAATTGACCGGAGCCCGAACGTTCAACGTAATAAACGGAGTCTGGATACCCAACGAAACTGACCGGAGCCTGAACGCTCAACGTAATAACCGGAGTCTGGATACCAAACGAAACTGACCGAAGCCTGAACGCTCTACGTAATAACCGGAGTCTGGATACCAAACGAAACTGACCGGAGCCTGAACGCTCAACGTAATAACCGGAGTCTGGATACCCAAAGAAACTGACCGGAGCCTGAACGCTCAACGTAATAACCGGAGTCTGGATACCAAACGAAATTGACCGGAGCCTGAACGCTCTACGTAATAACTGGAGTCTGAATACCCAACGAAATTGACTGGAGCCTGAACGATCAACGTAATAACCGGAGTCTGGATACACAACGAAATTGACCGTAGCCTGAACGCTCAACGAAATAACCGGAGTCTGGATACCCAACGAAACTGACCGGAGCCTGAACGCTCAACGTAATAACCGGAGTCTGGATACCCAAAGAAACTGACCGGAGCCTGAACGCTCAACGTAATAACCCGAGTCTGGATACCCAACGAAACTGACCTGAGCCTGAACGCTTAACGTAATAACCGGAGTCTGGATACACAACGAAACTGACCGGAGCCTGAACGCTCAACGTAAAAACCGGAGTCTGGATACCCAACGAAACTGACCGGAGCCTGAACGCTCAACGTAATAACCGGAGTTTGGATACCCAACGAAACTGACCGGAGCCTGAACACTCAACGTAATAACCGGAGTCTGGATACCCAACAAAACTGACCGGAACCTGAACGCTCAACGTAAAAAACCGGAGTCTGGATACCCAACGAAACTGACCGGAGCCTGAACGCTCAACGTAATAACCGGAGTCTGGATACACAACGAAACTGACCGGTGCCTGAACGCTCAACGTAATAACCGGAGTCTGGATACCCAAAGAAACTGACCGGAGCCTGAACGCTCAACGTAATAACCTGAGTCTGGATACCCAACGAAACTGACCAGAGCCTGAATGCTCAACGTAATAACCGGAGTCTGGATACCCAACGAAACTGACCGGAGCCTGAACGCTCAACGTAAAAACCGGAGTCTGGATACCCAAGAAAACTGACCGGAGCCTAAACGCTCAACGTAATAACCGGAGTCTGGATACCCAACGAAACTGACCGGAGCCTGAACGCTCAACGTAATAACCGGAGTCTGGATACCCAAAGAAACTGACCGGAGCCTGAACGCTCAACGTAATAATCGGAGTCTGGATACCCAACGAAACTGACCAGAGCCTGAACGCTCAACGTAATAACCGGAGTCTGGATACCCAACAAAACTGACCGGAACCTGAACGCTCAACGTAAAAAACCGGAGTCTAGATACCCAACGAAACTGACCGGAGCCTGAACGCTCAACGTAAGAACCGGAGTCTGGATACCCAACGAAACTGACCGGAGCCTGAATGCTCAACGTAATAACAGGAGTCTGGATACCCAACGAAACTGATCGGAGCCTAAACGCTCAACGTAAAAACCAGAGTCTGGATACCCAACGAACTTGACCGGAGCCTGAATGCTCAACGTAATAACCGGAGTCTGGATACCCAACGAAACTGACCGGAGCCCGAACGTTCAACGTAATAAACGGAGTCTGGATACCCAACGAAACTGACCGGAGCCTGAACGCTCAACGTAATAACCAAAGTCTGGATACCCAACGAAACTGACCGGAGCCCGAACGCTCAACATAATAACCGGAGTCTGGATACCCAAAGAAACTGACCGGAGCCTGAACGCTCAATGTAATAACCGGAGTCTGGATACCCAAAGAAACTGACCGGAGCCTGAACGCTCAACGTAATAACCGGAGTCTGTATACCCAACGAAACTGACCGGAGCCTGAACGCTCAACGTAATAACCGGAGTCTGGATACCCAACGAAACTGACCGGAGCCTGAACCCTCAACGTAAAAACCGGAGTCTGGATACCCAACAAAACTGACTGGAGCCTGAACCCTCAACATAATAACCGGAGTCTGGATACACAACGAAACTGACCGGTGCCTGAACGCTCAACGTAATAACCGGAGTCTGGATACCCAAAGAAACTGAGCGGAGCCTGAACGCTCAACATAATAACCGGAGTATGGATACCCAAAGAAACTGACCGGAGCCTGAACGCTCAACGTAATAACCGAAGTCTGGATACCCAACGAAACTGACCGGAGCCTGAACGCTCAACGTAATAACCGGAGTCTGGATACCCAAAGAAACTGACCGGAGCCTGAACGCTCAACGTAATAACCGGAGTCTAGATACCCAACGAAACTGACCGGAGCCTGAATGCTCCATGTAATAACGAGAGTCTGGATACCCAACGAAACTGACCGGAGCCTGAACCCTCAACATAATAACCAGACTCTGGATACCCGACCAAACTGACCGGAGCCTTAACGCTCAACGTAAAAACCAGAGTCTGGATACCCAAAGAAACTGACCGGAGCCTGAATGCTCAACGTAATAACCGGAGTCTGGATACCCAACGAAACTGACCGGAGCCCGAACGTTCAACGTAATAAATGGAGTCTGGATACCCAACGAAACTGACCGGAGCCTGAACGCTCAACGTAATAACCAAAGTCTGGATACCAAATGAAACTGACCGGAGCCTGAACGCTCAACATAATAACCGGAGTCTGGATACCCAAAGAAACTGACCGGAGCCTGAACGCTCAACGTAATAACTGGAGTCTGGATACCCAAAGAAACTGACCGGAGCCTGAACGCTCAACGTAATAACCGGAGTCTGGATACCCAACGAAACTGACCGGAGCCTGAACGCTCAACGTAATAACCGGAGTCTGGATACCCAAAGAAACTGACCGGAGCCTGAACGCTCAACGTAATAATCGGAGTCTGGATACCCAACGAAACTGACCGGAGCCTGAACGCTCAACGTAATAACCGGAGTCTGGATACCCAACAAAACTGACCGGAACCTGAACGCTCAACGTAAAAAACCGGAGTCTAGATACCCAACGAAACTGACCGGAGCCTGAACGCTCAACGTAAGAACCGGAGTCTGGATACCCAACGAAACTGACCGGAGCCTGAATGCTCAACGTAATAACAGGAGTCTGGATACCCAACGAAACTGATCGGAGCCTAAACGCTCAAAGAGTCTGGATACCCAACGAACCTGACCGGAGCCTGAATGCTCAACGTAATAACCGGAGTCTGGATACCCAACGAAACTGACCGGAGCCCGAACGTTCAACGTAATAAACGGAGTCTGGATACCCAACGAAACTGACCGGAGCCTGAACGCTCAACGTAATAACCAAAGTCTGGATACCCAACGAAACTGACCGGAGCCCGAACGCTCAACATAATAACCGGAGTCTGGATACCCAAAGAAACTGACCGGAGCCTGAACGCTCAATGTAATAACCGGAGTCTGGATACCCAACAAAACTGACCGGAACCTGAACGCTCAACGTAAAAAACCGGAGTCTAGATACCCAACGAAACTGACCGGAGCCTGAACGCTCAACGTAAGAACCGGAGTCTGGATACCCAACGAAACTGACCGGAGCCTGAATGCTCAACGTAATAACAGGAGTCTGGATACCCAACGAAACTGATCGGAGCCTAAACGCTCAACGTAAAAACCAGAGTCTGGATACCCAACGAACTTGACCGGAGCCTGAATGCTCAACGTAATAACCGGAGTCTGGATACCCAACGAAACTGACCGGAGCCCGAACGTTCAACGTAATAAACGGAGTCTGGATACCCAACGAAACTGACCGGAGCCTGAACGCTCAACGTAATAACCAAAGTCTGGATACCCAACGAAACTGACCGGAGCCCGAACGCTCAACATAATAACCGGAGTCTGGATACCCAAAGAAACTGACCGGAGCCTGAACGCTCAATGTAATAACCGGAGTCTGGATACCCAAAGAAACTGACCGGAGCCTGAACGCTCAACGTAATAACAGGAGTCTGGATACCCAAAGAAACTGACCGGAGCCTGAACGCTCAACGTAATAACCGGAGTCTGTATACCCAACGAAACTGACCGGAGCCTGAACGCTCAACGTAATAACCGGAGTCTGGATACCCAACGAAACTGACCGGAGCCTGAACCCTCAACGTAAAAACCGGAGTCTGGATACCCAACAAAACTGACTGGAGCCTGAACCCTCAACATAATAACCGGAGTCTGGATACACAACGAAACTGACCGGTGCCTGAACGCTCAACGTAATAACCGGAGTCTGGATACCCAAAGAAACTGAGCGGAGCCTGAACGCTCAACATAATAACCGGAGTATGGATACCCAAAGAAACTGACCGGAGCCTGAACGCTCAACGTAATAACCGAAGTCTGGATACCCAACGAAACTGACCGGAGCCTGAACGCTCAACGTAATAACCGGAGTCTGGATACCCAAAGAAACTGACCGGAGCCTGAACGCTCAACGTAATAACCGGAGTCTAGATACCCAACGAAACTGACCGGAGCCTGAATGCTCCATGTAATAACGAGAGTCTGGATACCCAACGAAACTGACCGGAGCCTGAACCCTCAACATAATAACCAGACTCTGGATACCCGACCAAACTGACCGGAGCCTTAACGCTCAACGTAAAAACCAGAGTCTGGATACCCAAAGAAACTGACCGGAGCCTGAATGCTCAACGTAATAACCGGAGTCTGGATACCCAACGAAACTGACCGGAGCCCGAACGTTCAACGTAATAAATGGAGTCTGGATACCCAACGAAACTGACCGGAGCCTGAACGCTCAACGTAATAACCAAAGTCTGGATACCAAATGAAACTGACCGGAGCCTGAACGCTCAACATAATAACCGGAGTCTGGATACCCAAAGAAACTGACCGGAGCCTGAACGCTCAACGTAATAACTGGAGTCTGGATACCCAAAGAAACTGACCGGAGCCTGAACGCTCAACGTAATAACCGGAGTCTGGATACCCAACGAAACTGACCGGAGCCTGAACGCTCAACGTAATAACCGGAGTCTGGATACCCAAAGAAACTGACCGGAGCCTGAACGCTCAACGTAATAATCGGAGTCTGGATACCCAACGAAACTGACCGGAGCCTGAACGCTCAACGTAATAACCGGAGTCTGGATACCCAACAAAACTGACCGGAACCTGAACGCTCAACGTAAAAAACCGGAGTCTAGATACCCAACGAAACTGACCGGAGCCTGAACGCTCAACGTAAGAACCGGAGTCTGGATACCCAACGAAACTGACCGGAGCCTGAATGCTCAACGTAATAACAGGAGTCTGGATACCCAACGAAACTGATCGGAGCCTAAACGCTCAAAGAGTCTGGATACCCAACGAACCTGACCGGAGCCTGAATGCTCAACGTAATAACCGGAGTCTGGATACCCAACGAAACTGACCGGAGCCCGAACGTTCAACGTAATAAACGGAGTCTGGATACCCAACGAAACTGACCGGAGCCTGAACGCTCAACGTAATAACCAAAGTCTGGATACCCAACGAAACTGACCGGAGCCCGAACGCTCAACATAATAACCGGAGTCTGGATACCCAAAGAAACTGACCGGAGCCTGAACGCTCAATGTAATAACCGGAGTCTGGATACCCAAAGAAACTGACCGGAGCCTGAACGCTCAACGTAATAACAGGAGTCTGGATACCCAAAGAAACTGACCGGAGCCTGAACGCTCAACGTAATAATCGGAGTCTGGATACCCAACGAAACTGACCGGAGCCTGAACGCTCAACGTAATAACCGGAGTCTGGATACCCAACGAAACTGACCGGAGCCTGAACCCTCAACGTAAAAACCGGAGTCTGGATACCCAACAAAACTGACTGGAGCCTGAACCCTCAACATAATAACCGGAGTCTGGATACACAACGAAACTGACCGGTGCCTGAACGCTCAACGTAATAACCGGAGTCTGGATACCCAAAGAAACTGACCGGAGCCTGAACGCTCAACATAATAACCGGAGTATGGATACCCAAAGAAACTGACCGGAGCCTGAACGCTCAACGTAATAACCGGAGTCTGGATACCCAACGAAACTGACCGGAGCCTGAACGCTCAACGTAATAACCGGAGTCTGGATACCCAAAGAAACTGACCGGAGCCTGAACGCTCAACGTAATAACCGGAGTCTAGATACCCAACGAAACTGACCGGAGCCTGAATGCTCCATGTAATAACGAGAGTCTGGATACCCAACGAAACTGACCGGAGCCTGAACCCTCAACATAATAACCAGACTCTGGATACCCGACCAAACTGACCGGAGCCTTAACGCTCAACGTAAAAACCAGAGTCTGGATACCCAAAGAAACTGACCGGAGCCTGAATGCTCAACGTAATAACCGGAGTCTGGATACCCAACGAAACTGACCGGAGCCCGAACGTTCAACGTAATAAATGGAGTCTGGATACCCAACGAAACTGACCGGAGCCTGAACGCTCAACGTAATAACCAAAGTCTGGATACCAAATGAAACTGACCGGAGCCTGAACGCTCAACATAATAACCGGAGTCTGGATACCCAAAGAAACTGACCGGAGCCTGAACGCTCAACGTAATAACTTGAGTCTGGATACCCAAAGAAACTGACCGGAGCCTGAACGCTCAACGTAATAACCGGAGTCTGGATACCCAACGAAACTGACCGGAGCCTGAACGCTCAACGTAATAACCGGAGTCTGGATACCCAAAGAAACTGACCGGAGCCTGAACGCTCAACGTAATAATCGGAGTCTGGATACCCAACGAAACTGACCGGAGCCTGAACGCTCAACGTAATAACCGGAGTCTGGATACCCAACAAAACTGACCGGAACCTGAACGCTCAACGTAAAAAACCGGAGTCTAGATACCCAACGAAACTGACCGGAGCCTGAACGCTCAACGTAAGAACCGGAGTCTGGATACCCAACGAAACTGACCGGAGCCTGAATGCTCAACGTAATAACAGGAGTCTGGATACCCAACGAAACTGATCGGAGCCTAAACGCTCAACGTAAAAACCAGAGTCTGGATACCCAACGAACCTGACCGGAGCCTGAATGCTCAACGTAATAACCGGAGTCTGGATACCCAACGAAACTGACCGGAGCCCGAACGTTCAACGTAATAAACGGAGTCTGGATACCCAACGAAACTGACCGGAGCCTGAACGCTCAACGTAATAACCAAAGTCTGGATACCCAACGAAACTGACCGGAGCCCGAACGCTCAACATAATAACCGGAGTCTGGATACCCAAAGAAACTGACCGGAGCCTGAACGCTCAATGTAATAACCAGAGTCTGGATACCCAAAGAAACTGACCGGAGCCTGAACGCTCAACGTAATAACAGGAGTCTGGATACCCAAAGAAACTGACCGGAGCCTGAACGCTCAACGTAATAACCGGAGTCTGGATACCCAACGAAACTGACCGGAGCCTGAACGCTCAACGTAATAACCGGAGTCTGGATACCCAACGAAACTGACCGGAGCCTGAACCCTCAACGTAAAAACCGGAGTCTGGATACCCAACAAAACTGACTGGAGCCTGAACCCTCAACATAATAACCGGAGTCTGGATACACAACGAAACTGACCGGTGCCTGAACGCTCAACGTAATAACCGGAGTCTGGATACCCAAAGAAACTGACCGGAGCCTGAACGCTCAACATAATAACCGGAGTATGGATACCCAAAGAAACTGACCGGAGCCTGAACGCTCAACGTAATAACCGGAGTCTGGATACCCAACGAAACTGACCGGAGCCTGAACGCTCAACGTAATAACCGGAGTCTGGATACCCAAAGAAACTGACCGGAGCCTGAACGCTCAACGTAATAACCGGAGTCTAGATACCCAACGAAACTGACCGGAGCCTGAATGCTCCATGTAATAACGAGAGTCTGGATACCCAACGAAACTGACCGGAGCCTGAACCCTCAACATAATAACCAGACTCTGGATACCCGACCAAACTGACCGGAGCCTTAACGCTCAACGTAAAAACCAGAGTCTGGATACCCAAAGAAACTGACCGGAGCCTGAATGCTCAACGTAATAACCGGAGTCTGGATACCCAACGAAACTGACCGGAGCCCGAACGTTCAACGTAATAAATGGAGTCTGGATACCCAACGAAACTGACCGGAGCCTGAACGCTCAACGTAATAACCAAAGTCTGGATACCAAATGAAACTGACCGGAGCCTGAACGCTCAACATAATAACCGGAGTCTGGATACCCAAAGAAACTGACCGGAGCCTGAACGCTCAACGTAATAACTGGAGTCTGGATACCCAAAGAAACTGACCGGAGCCTGAACGCTCAACGTAATAACCGGAGTCTGGATACCCAACGAACCTGACCGGAGCCTGAACGCTCAACGTAATAACCGGAGTCTGGATACCCAAAGAAACTGATCGGAGCATGAACACTCATCGTAATAACCGGAGTCTGGATACCCAACGAAACTGACCGGAGCCTGAACGCTCAATGTAATAACCGGAGTCTGGATACCCAACGAAACTGACAGGAGCCTGGACCCTCAACGTAAAAACCGGAGTCTGGATACCCAACAAAACTGACTGGAGCCTGAACGCTCAACTTAATAACCGGAGTCTGGATACACAACGAAACTGACCGGTGCCTGAACGCTCAACGTAATAACCGGAGTCTGGATACACAACGAAATTGACCGGAGCCTGAACGCTCAACATAATAACCGGAGTCTGGATACCCAAAGAAACTGACCGGAGCCTGAACGCTCAACGTAATAACCGGAGTCTGGATACCCAACGAAACTGACCGGAGCCTGAACGCTCAACGTAATAACCGGAGTCTGGATACCCAAAGAAACTGACCGGAGCCTGAACGCTCAACGTAATAATCGGAGTCTGGATACCCAACGAAACTGACCGGAGCCTGAACGCTCAACATAATAACCAGAGTATGGATACCCAAAGAAACTGACCGGAGCCTGAATGCTCAACGTAATAACCGGAGTCTGGATACCCAACGAAACTAATCGGAGCTTGGACCCTTAACATAATAACCGGAGTCTGGATACCCAACAAAACTGACCGGAGCCTAAACGCTCAACGTAAAAACCAGAGTCTGGATACCCAACGAAACTGACCGGAGCCCGAATGCTCAACGTAATAACAGGAGTTTGGATACCCAACGAAACTGATCGGAGCCTGAACGCTCAACGTAATAACCGAAGTCTGGATACCAAACGAAACTGACCGGAGCCTGAACGCTCTACGTAATAACCGGAGTCTGGATACCCAACGAGATTGACTGGAGCTTGAACGATCAACGTAATAAACGGAGTCTGGATACACAACGAAATTGACCGGAGCGTGAACGCTCAAAAAAATAACCGGAGTCTGGATACCCATCGAAACTGACCGGAGCCCGAACGCTCAACGTAATAACCGGAGTCAGGATACCCAAAGAAACTGACCGGAGCCTGAACGCTCAACGTAATAACCGGAGTCTGGATACCCAACGAAACTGACCGGAGCCTGAACCCTCAACGTAAAAACCGGAGTCTGGATACCCAACAAAACTGACTGGAGCCTGAACGCTCAACTTAATAACCGGAGTCTGGATACAAAACGAAACTGACCGGTGCCTGAACGCTCAACGTAATAACCGGAGTCTGGATACCCAAAGAAACTGACCGGAGCCTGAATGCTCAACATAATAACCGGAGTCTGGATACCCAAAGAAATTGACCGGAGCCTGAACGCTCAATGTAATAACCGGAGTCTGGATACCCAACGAAACTGACTGGAGCCTGAGCGCTCAACGTAATAACCGGAGTCTGGATACCCAAAGAAACTGACCGGAGCCTGAACGCTCAACGTAATAACCGGAGTCTGGATACCCAACGAAACTGACCGGAGCCTGAACGCTCAACGTAATAACCGGAGTCTGGATACCCACCGAAACTGACCGGAGCCTGAACCCTCAACGTAAAAACCGGAGTCTGGATACCCAACAAAACTGACTAGAGCCTGAACGCTCAACTTAATAACCGGAGTCTGGATACACAATGAAACTGACCGGTGCCTGAACGCTCAACGTAATAACCGGAGTCTGGATACCCAAAGAAACTGACCGGAGCCTGAACGCTCAACATAATAACCGGAGTATGGATACCCAAAGAAACTGAGCGGAGCCTGAATGCTCAACGTAATAACCGGAGTCTGGATACCCAACGAAACTGACCGGAGCCTGAACGCTCAACGTAATAATCGGAGTCTGGATACCCAAAGAAACTGACCGGAGCCTGAACGCTCAACGTAATAACAGGAGTCTGGATACCCAACGAAACTGACCGGAGCCTGAACGCTCCATGTAATAACCGGAGTCTGGATACCCAACGAAACTGACCGGAGCCTGAACCCTCAACATAATAACCGGAGTCTGGATACCCAACAAAACTGACCGGAGCTTAAACGCTCAACGTAAAAACCAGAGTCTGGATACCCAACGAAACTGACCGGAGCCTGAATGCTCAATGTAATAACCGGAGTCTGGATACCCAACGAAACTGATCGGAGCCTGAACGCTCAACGTAATAACCGAAGTCTGGATACCAAACGAAACTGACCGGAGCCTGAACGCTCTACGTAATAACCGGAGTCAGGATACCCAACGAAATCGACTGGAGCTTGAACGATCAACGTAATAACCGGAGTCTGGATACACAACGAAATTGACCGGAGCCTGAACGCTCAACAAAATAACCGGAGTCTGGATACCCAACAAAACTGACCGGAGCCTGAACGCTCAACGTAATAACCGGAGTCTGGATACCCAAAGAAACTGACCGGAGCCTGAACGCTCAACGTAATAACCGGAGTCTGGATACCCAACGAAACTGACCAGAGCCTGAACCCTCAACGTAAAAACCGGAGTCTGGATACCCAACAAAACTGACTGGAGCCTGAACGCTCAGATTAATAACCGGAGTCTAGATACACAACGAAACTGACCGGTGCCTGAACGCTCAACGTAATAACCGGAGTTTGGATACCCAAAGAAACTGACCGGAGCCTGAATGCTCAACGTAATAACCGGAGTCTGGATACCCAACGAAACTGACCGGAGCCTTAACGCTCAACGTAATAACCGGAGTCTGGATACCCAAAGAAACTGACCGGAGCCTGAACGCTCAACGTAATAACCGGAGTCTGGATACCCAACGAAACTGACCGGAGCCTGAATGCTCAATGTAATAACCAGAGTCTGGATACCCAACGAAACTGACCGGAGCCTGAACCCTCAACATAATAACCGTAGTCTGGATACCCAACAAAACTGACCGGAGCCTAAACGCTCAACGTAAAAACCAGAGTCTGGATACCCAACGAAACTGACTGGTGCCTGAACGCTCAACGTAATAACCTGAGTCTGGATACACAACGAAACTGACCGGTGCCTGAACGCTCAACGTAATAACCGGAGTCTGGATACCCAAAGAAACTGACCGGAGCCTAAATGCTCAACGTAATAACCTAAGTCTGGATACCCAACGAAACTGACCGGAGCCTGAACACTCAACGTAATAACCGGAGTCTGGATACCCAACAAAACTAACCGGAGCCTGAACCCTCAACATAATAACCGGAGTCTGGATACCCAACAAAACTGACCGGAGCCTGAACGCTCCACGTAATAACCGGAGTCTGGATACCAAACGAAACTGACCGGAGCCTGAATGCTCAACGTAATAACCGGAGTCTGGATACACAAGGAAACTGACCGGTGCCTGAACGCTCAACGTAATAACCTGAGTCTGGATACCCAACGAAACTGATCAGAGCCTGAACGCTCAACGTAATAACCTGAGTCTTGATACCCAATGAAACTGACCGGAGCCTGAATACTCAACGTAATAACCGGATTCTGGATACCCAACAAAAGTGACCGGAACCTGAAGGCTCAATGTAAAAACCGGAGTCTGGATACCCAACGAAACTGACCGGAGCCTGAACGCTCAACGTAATAACCGGAGTCTGGATACACAACGAAACTGACTGGTGCCTGAACGCTCAACGTAATAACCGTAGTCTGGATACCCAACGAAACCGACCGGAGTCTAAACGCTCAACGTAAAAACCAGAGTCTGGATACCCAACGAAACTGACCGGAGCCTGAACCCTCAACATAATAACCGGAGTCTGGATACCCAACAAAACTGACCGGAGCCTAAACGCTTAACGTAAAAACCAGAGTCTGGATACCCAACGAAACTGACCGGAGCTTGAATGCTCAACGTAATAATCGGAGTCTGGATACCCAACGAAACTGACCGGAGCCTGAACACTCAACGTAATAACCGAAGTCTGGATACCAAACGAAACTGACCGGAGCCTAAACGCTCTACGTAATAACCGGAGTCAGGATACCCAACGAAATTGACTGGAGCCTGAACGATCAACGAAATAACCGGAGTCTGGATAGAAAACGAAATTGACCGGAGCCTAAACGCTCAACAAAATAACCGGAGTCTGGATAACCAACGAAACTGACCGGAGCCTGAACGCTCAAGGTAATAACCGGAGTCTGGATACCCAAAGAAACTGACCGGAGCCTGAACGCTCAACGTAATAACCGGAGTCTGGATACCCAACGAAACTGACCGGAGCCTGAACGCTCAATATAATAACTGGAGTCTGGATACCCAACGAAACTGACCGGAGCCTGAACCATCAACGTAAAAACCGGAGTCTGGATACCCAACAAAACTGACTGGAGCCTGAACGCTCAACGTAATAACCGGAGTCTGGATACACAAGGAAACTGACTGGTGCCTGAACGCTCAACGTAATAACCTGAGTCTGGATACACAACGAAACTGACCGGTGCCTGAACGCTCAACGTAATAACCGGAGTCTGGATACCCAAAGAAACTGACCGGAGCCTAAATGCTCAACGTAATAACCTAAGTCTGGATACCCAACGAAACTGACCGGAGCCTGAACACTCAACGTAATAACCGGAGTCTGGATACCCAACAAAACTAACCGGAGCCTGAACCCTCAACATAATAACCGGAGTCTGGATACCCAACAAAACTGACCGGAGCCTGAACGCTCCACGTAATAACCGGAGTCTGGATACCAAAGGAAACTGACCGGAGCCTGAACACTCAACGTAATAACCGGAGTCTGGATACCCAAAGAAACTGACCGGAGCCTGAACGCCCAACGTAATAACCGGAGTCTGGATACCAAACGAAACTGACCGGAGCCTGAACGCTCTACGTAATAACCGGAGTCTGGATACCCAACGAAATTGACTCGAGCCTGAACGATCAACGTAATAACCGGAGTCTGGATACACAACGAAATTGACCGTAGCCTGAACACTCAACGAAATAACCGGAGTCTGGATACCCAACGAAACTGACCGGAGCCTGAACGCTCAACGTAATAACCGGAGACTGGATACCCAACGAAACTGACTGTAGCCTGAACGCTCAATGTAATAACCGGAGTCTGGATACCCAACGAAACTGACCGGAGCCTGAACCCTCAACATAATAACCGGAGTCTGGATACCCAACAAAACTGACTGGAGCCTAAACGCTCAACGTAAAAACCAGAGTCTGGATACCCAACGAAACTGACCGGAGGCTGAATGCTCATTGTAATGATCGGAGTCTGGATACCCAACGAAACTGACCGGAGCCTGAACGCTCAACGTAATAACCGAAGTCTGGATACCAAACGAAACTGACCGGAGCCTGAACGCTCTACGTAATAACCGGAGTTTGGATACCCAACGAAATTGACTGGAGCCTGAAAGATCAACGTAATAACCGGAGTCTGGATACACAACAAAATTGACCGGAGCCTGAACGCTCAACAAAATAACCGGAGTCTGGATACCCAACGAAACTGACCGGAGCCTGAACGCTCAACGTAATAACCGGAGTCTGGATATCCAAAGAAACTGACCGGAGCCTGAACGCTCAATGTAATAACCGGAGTCTGGATACCCAACGAAACTGACCGGAGCCTGAACGCTCAACGTAAAAACCGGAGTCTGGATACCCAACGAAACTGACCGGAGCCTGAACCCTCAACGTAAAAACCGGAGTCTGGATACCCAACAAAACTGACTGGAGCCTGAACGCTCAACGTAATAACCGGAGTCTGGATACACAAGGAAACTGACCGGTGCCTGAACGCTCAACGTAATAACCTGAGTCTGGATACCCAACGAAACTGATCAGAGCCTGAACGCTCAACGTAATAACCTGAGTCTTGATACCCAACGAAACTGACCGGAGCCTGAATACTCAACGTAATAACCGGAGTCTGGATACCCAACAAAACTGACCGGAACCTGAACGCTCAACGTAAAAAACCGGAGTCTGGATACCCAACGAAACTGACCGGAGCCTGAACGCTCAACGTAATAACCAGAGTCTGGATACACAACGAAACTGACCGGTGCCTGAACGCTCAACGTAATAACCGTAGTCTGGATACCCAAAGAAACTGACCGGAGCCTAAACGCTCAACGTAATAACCTGAGTCTGGATACCCAACGAAACTGACCGGAGCCTGAACACTCAACGTAATAAACGGAGTCTGGATACCCAACAAAACTGACCGGAGCCTGAACCCTCAACATAATAACCGGAGTCTGGATACCCAACAAAACTGACCGGAGCCTAAACGCTCAACGTAAAAACCAGAGTCTGGATACCCAACGAAACTGACCGGAGCCTGAATGCTCAATGTAATAATCGGAGTCTGGATACCCAACGAAACTGACCGGAGCCTGAACGCTCAACGTAATAACCGAAGTCTGGATACCAAACGAAACTGACCGGAGCCTGAACGCTCTACGTAATAACCGGAGTCTGGATACCTAACGAAATTGACTGGAGCCTGAACGATCAACGTAGTAACCGGAGTCTGGATACACAACGAAATTGAACAGAGCCTAAACGCTCAACAAAATAACCGGAGTCTGGATACCCAACGAAACTGACCGGAGCCTGAACGCTCAACGTAATAACCGGAGTCTGGATACCCAAAGAAACTGACCGGAGCCTGATCGCTCAACGTAATAACCGAAGTCTGGATACCCAACGAAACTGACCGGAGCCTGAACGCTCAACGTAATAACCGGAGTCTGGATACCCAACGAAACTGACCGGAGCCTGAACGCTCAATGTAATAACCGAAGTCTGGATACCAAACGAAACCGACCGGAGCCTGAACGCTCTACGTAATAACCGGAGTCTGGATACCCAACGAAATTGACTGGAGCCTGAACGATCAACGTAATAACCGGAGTCTGGATACACAACGAAATTGACCGTAACCTGAACGCTCAACGAAATAACCGGAGTCTGGATACCCAACGAAACTGACCGAAGCCTGAATGCTCAACGTAATAACCGTAGACTGGATACCCAACGAAACTGACCGGAGCCTAAACGCTCAATGTAATAACCGGAGTCTGGATACCCAACGAAACTGACCGGAGCCTGAACCCTCAACATAATAACCGGAGTCTGGATACCCAACAAAACTGACCAGAGCCTAAACGCTCAACGTAAAAACCAGAATCTGGATACCCAACGAAACTGACCGGAGCCTGAATGCTCAACGTAATAATCGGAGTCTGGATACCCAACGAAACTGACCGGAGCTTGAACGCTCAACGTAATAACCGAAGTCTGGATACCAAACGAAACTGACCGGAGCCTGAACGCTCTACGTAATTACCGGAGTCTGGATACCCAACGAAATTGACTGGAGCCTGAACGCTCAACGTAATAACCGGAGTCTGGATACACAACAAAATTGACCGGAGCCTGAACGCTCAACAAAATAACCGGAGTCTGGATACCCAACGAAACTGACCGGAGCCTGAAGGCTCAACGTAATAACCGGAGTCTGGATACACAAGGAAACTGACCGGTGCCTGAACGCTCAACGTAATAACCTGAGTCTGGATACCCAACGAAACTGATCAGAGCCTGAACGCTCAACGTAATAACCTGAGTCTTGATACCCAACGAAACTGACCGGAGCCTGAATACTCAACGTAATAACCGGAGTCTAGATACCCAACAAAACTGACCGGAACCTGAACGCTCAACGTAAAAAACCGGAGTCTGGATACCCAAAGAAACTGACCGGAGCCTGATCGCTCAACGTAATAACCGAAGTCTGGATACCCAACGAAACTGACCGGAGCCTGAACGCTCAACGTAATAACCGGAGTCTGGATACCCAACGAAACTGACCGGAGCCTGAACGCTCAATGTAATAACCGAAGTCTGGATACCAAACGAAACCGACCGGAGCCTGAACGCTCTACGTAATAACCGGAGTCTGGATACCCAACGAAATTGACTGGAGCCTGAACGATCAACGTAATAACCGGAGTCTGGATACACAACGAAATTGACCGTAACCTGAACGCTCAACGAAATAACCGGAGTCTGGATACCCAACGAAACTGACCGAAGCCTGAATGCTCAACGTAATAACCGTAGACTGGATACCCAACGAAACTGACCGGAGCCTAAACGCTCAATGTAATAACCGGAGTCTGGATACCCAACGAAACTGACCGGAGCCTGAACCCTCAACATAATAACCGGAGTCTGGATACCCAACAAAACTGACCAGAGCCTAAACGCTCAACGTAAAAACCAGAATCTGGATACCCAACGAAACTGACCGGAGCCTGAATGCTCAACGTAATAATCGGAGTCTGGATACCCAACGAAACTGACCGGAGCTTGAACGCTCAACGTAATAACCGAAGTCTGGATACCAAACGAAACTGACCGGAGCCTGAACGCTCTACGTAATTACCGGAGTCTGGATACCCAACGAAATTGACTGGAGCCTGAACGCTCAACGTAATAACCGGAGTCTGGATACACAACAAAATTGACCGGAGCCTGAACGCTCAACAAAATAACCGGAGTCTGGATACCCAACGAAACTGACCGGAGCCTGAAGGCTCAACGTAATAACCGGAGTCTGGATACACAAGGAAACTGACCGGTGCCTGAACGCTCAACGTAATAACCTGAGTCTGGATACCCAACGAAACTGATCAGAGCCTGAACGCTCAACGTAATAACCTGAGTCTTGATACCCAACGAAACTGACCGGAGCCTGAATACTCAACGTAATAACCGGAGTCTAGATACCCAACAAAACTGACCGGAACCTGAACGCTCAACGTAAAAAACCGGAGTCTGGATACCCAACGAAACTGACCGGAGCCTGAACACTCAACGTAATAACCAGAGTCTGGATACACAACGAAACTGACCGGTGCCTGAACGCTCAATGTAATAACCGTAGTCTGGATACCCAAAGAAACTGACCGGAGCCTAAACGCTCAACGTAATAACCTTAGTCTGGATACCCAACAAAACTGACCGGAGCCTGAACCCTCAACATAATAACCGGAGTCTGGATACCCAACAAAACTGTCCGGAGCCTAAACGCTCAACGTAAAAACCAGAGTCTGGATACCCAACGAAACTGACCGGAGCCTGAACGCTCAACGTAATAACCGAAGTCTGGATACCAAACGAAACTGGCCAGAGCCTGAACGCTCTACGTAATAACCCGAGTCTGGATACCCAACGAAATTGACTGGAGCCTGAACGATCAACGTATTAACCGGAGTCTGGATACACAACGAAATTGACCGGAGCCTAAACGCTCAACAAAATAACCAGAGTATGGATACCCAACGAAACTGACCAGAGCCTGAACGCTCAACGTAATAACCGGAGTTTGGATACCCAAAGAAACTGACCGGAGCCTGAACGCTCAATGTAATAACCAGAGTCTAGATACCCAACGAAACTGATCGGAGCCTAAACGCTCAACGTAATAACCGGAGTCTGGATACCCAACGAAACTGACCGGAGCCTGAACCCTCAACCTAAAAACCGGAGTCTGGATACCCAACAAAACTGACTGGAGCCTGAACGCTCAACGTGATAACCGGAGTCTGGATACACAAGGAAACTGACCGGTGCCTGAACGCTCAACGTAATAACCTGAGTCTGGACACCCAACGAAACTGATCAGAGCCTGAACGCTCAACGTAATAACCTGAGTCTTGATACCCAACGAAACTGACCGGAGCCTGAATACTCAACGTAATAACCGGAGTCTGGATACCCAACAAAACTGACCGGAACCTGAACGCTCAACGTAAAAAACTGGAGTCTGGATACCTAACGAAACTGACCGGAGCCTGAACGCTCAACGTAATAACCGGAGTCTGGATACACAACGAAACTGACCGGTGCCTGAATGCTCAACGTAATAACCGGAGTCTGGATACCCAAAGAAACTGACCGGAGCCTAAACGCTTAACGTAATAACCTGAGTCTGGATACCCAACGAAACTGACCGGAGCCTGAACACTCAACGTAATAACCGGAGTCTGGATACCCAACAAAACTAACCGGAGCCTGAACCCTCAACATAATAACCGGAGTCTGGATACCCAACAAAACTGACCGGAGCCTGAACCCTCAACGTAAAAACCAGAGTCTGGATACCCAACGAAACTGACCGGAGCCTGAACGCTCAACGTAATAACCAGAGTCTGGATACCCAACGAAACTGACCGGAGCCTGAACGCTCAACGTAATAACCGGAGTCTGGATACCAAACGAAACTGACCGGAGCCTGAACGCTCTACGTAATAACCGGAGTCTGGATACCAAACGAAACTGACCGGAGCCTGAACGCTCAACGTAATAAACGGAGTCTGGATACCCAAAGAAACTGACCGGAGCCTGAACGCTCAACGTAATAACCGGAGTCTGGATACCAAACGAAACTGACCGTAGCCTGAACGCTCTACGCAATAACCAGAGTCTGGATACCTAACGAAATTGACTGGAGCCTGAACGATCAACGTAATAACCGGAGTCTGGATACACAACGAAATTGACCGGAGCCTAAACGCTCAACATAATAACCGGAGTCTGGATACCCAACGAAACTGACCGGAGCCTGAACGCTCAACGTAATAACCGGAGTCTGGATACCCAAAGAAACTGACCGGAGCCTGAACGCTCAACGTAATAACCGGAGTCTAGATACCCAACGAAACTGACCTGAGCTTGAACGCTCAACGTAATAACCGGAGTCTGGATACCCAACGAAACTGACCGGAGCCTGAACGCTCAACGTAAAAACCGGAGTCTGGATACCCAACAAAACTGACCGGAGCCTAAACGCTCAACGTAAAAACCAGAGTCTGGATACCCAACGAAACTGACCGGAGCCTGAATGCTCAACGTAATAACCGGAGTCTGGATACCCAACGAAACTGACCGGAGCCTGAATGTTCAACTTAATAAACGGAGTCTGGATACCCAACGAAACTGACGAGAGCCTGAACGCTCAACGTAATAACCGAAGTCTGGATACCAAATGAAACTGACCGGAGCCTGAACACTCAACGTAATAACCGGAGTCTGGATACCCTAAGAAACTGACCGGAGCCTGAATGCTCAACATAATAACCGGAGTCTGGATACCCAAAGAAATTGACCGGAGCCTGAACGCTCAACTTCATAACCGGAGTCTGGATACCCAACGAAACTGACCGGAGCCTGAACGCTCAACATAATAACCGAAGTCTGGATACCCAAAGAAACTGACCGGAGCCTGAACGCTCAATGTAATAACCGGAGTCTGGATACCCAACGAAACTGACTGGAGCCTGAACGCTCAACGTAATAACCGGAGTCTGGATACCCAACGAAACAGACCAGAGCCTTAACCCTCAACATAATAATCGGAGTCTGGATACCCAACAAAACTGACTAGAGCCTAAATGCTCAACGTAAAAACCGGAGTCTGGATACCCAACGAAACTGACCGGAGCCTGAATGCTCAACGTAATAACCGGAGTCTGGATACCCAACGAAACTGACCGGAGCCTGAACGTTCAACGTAATAAACAGAGTCTGGATACCCAACGAAACTGACCAGAGCCTGAACAATCAACGTAATAACCGAAGTCTGGATACCAAACGAAACTGACCGGAGCCTGAACGCTCTACGTAATAACCGGAGTCTGGATACCCAACGAAATTGACTGGAGCCTGAACGATCAACGTAATAACCGGAGTCTGGATACACAACGAAACTGACCGGAGCCTGAATGCTCAACGTAATAACCGGAGTCTGTATACCCAACAAAACTGAACGGAGCCTGAACGTTCAACGTAATAAACGGGGTCTGGATACCCAACGAAATAGACCAGAGCCTTAACCCTCAACATAATAATCGGAGTCTGGATACCCAACAAAACTGACTAGAGCCTAAATGCTCAACGTAAAAACCGGAGTCTGGATACCCAACGAAACTGACCGGAGCCTGAACGCTCAACGTAATAACCGGAGTCTGGATACCCAACGAAACTGACCGGAGCCTGAACGCTCAACGTAATAACCGGAGTCTGGATACCAAACGAAACTGACCGGAGCCTGAACGCTCTACGTAATAACCGGAGTCTGGATACCAAACGAAACTGACCGGAGCCTGAACGCTCAGCGTAATAACCGGAGTCTGGATACCCAAAGAAACTGACCGGAGCCTGAACGCTCAACTTCATAACCGGAGTCTGGATACCCAACGAAACTGACCGGAGCCTGAACGCTCAACGTAATAACCGAAGTCTGGATACCCAAAGAAACTGACCGGAGCCTGAACGCTCAATGTAATAACCGGAGTCTGGATACCCAACGAAACTGACTGGAGCCTGAACGCTCAACGTAATAACCGGAGTCTGGATACCCAACGAAACAGACCAGAGCCTTAACCCTCAACATAATAATCGGAGTCTGGATACCCAACAAAACTGACTAGAGCCTAAATGCTCAACGTAAAAACCGGAGTCTGGATACCCAACGAAACTGACCGGAGCCTGAATGCTCAACGTAATAACCGGAGTCTGGATACCCAACGAAACTGACCGGAGCCTGAACGTTCAACGTAATAAACAGAGTCTGGATACCCAACGAAAATGACCAGAGCCTGAACACTCAACGTAATAACCGAAGTCTGGATACCAAACGAAACTGACCGGAGCCTGAACGCTCAACGTAATAACCGGAGTCTGGATACCCAACGAAATTGACTGGAGCCTGAACGATCAACGTAATAACCGGAGTCTGGATACCCAACGAAACTGACCGGAGCCTGAACGCTCAACGTAATAACCGGAGTCTGGATACCCAACGAAACTGACCGGAGCCTGAACGCTCAACGTAATAACCGGAGTCTGGATACTAAACGAAACTGACCGGAGCCTGAACGCTCTTCGTAATAATCGGAGTCTGGTTACCAAACAAAACTGACCGGAGCCTGAACGCTCAACGTAATAACTGGAGTCTGCATACCCAAAGAAACTGACCGGAGCCTGAACGCTCAACGTAATAACCGGAGTTTGGATACCAAACGAAACTGACCGGAGCCTGGACGCTCTACGTAATAACCGGAGTCTGGATACCCAACGAAATTGACTGGAGCGTGAACGATCAACGTAATAACCGGAGTCTGGATACACAACGAAATTGACCGTAGCCTGAACGCTAAACGAAATAACCGGAGTCTGGATACCCAACGAAACTGACCGGAGCCTGAACGCTCAACGTAATAACCGAAGTCTGGATACCCAAAGAAACTGACCGGAGCCTGAACGCTCAATGTAATAACCGGAGTCTGGATACCCAACGAAACTGACTGGAGCCTGAACGCTCAACGTAATAACCGGAGTCTGGATACCCAACGAAACAGACCAGAGCCTTAACCCTCAACATAATAATCGGAGTCTGGATACCCAACAAAACTGACTAGAGCCTAAATGCTCAACGTAAAAACCGGAGTCTGGATACCCAACGAAACTGACCGGAGCCTGAATGCTCAACGTAATAACCGGAGTCTGGATACCCAACGAAACTGACCGGAGCCTGAACGTTCAACGTAATAAACAGAGTCTGGATACCCACCGAAACTGACCAGAGCCTGAACACTCAACGTAATAACCGAAGTCTGGATACCAAACGAAACTGACCGGAGCCTGAACGCTCTATGTAATAACCGGAGTCTGGATACCCAACGAAATTGACTGGAGCCTGAACGATCAACGTAATAACCGGAGTCTGGATACACAACGAAACTGACCGGAGCCTGAATGCTCAACGTAATAACCGGAGTCTGGATACCCAACAAAACTGAACGGAGCCTGAACGTTCAACGTAATAAACGGGGTCTGGATACCCAACGAAATAGACCAGAGCCTTAACCCTCAACATAATAATCGGAGTCTGGATACCCAACAAAACTGACTAGAGCCTAAATGCTCAACGTAAAAACCGGAGTCTGGATACCCAACGAAACTGACCGGAGCCTGAACGCTCAACGTAATAACCGGAGTCTGGATACCCAACGAAACTGACCGGAGCCTGAACGCTCAACGTAATAACCGGAGTCTGGATACCAAACGAAACTGACCGGAGCCTGAACGCTCTACATAATAACCGGAGTCTGGATACCAAACGAAACTGACCGGAGCCTGAACGCTCAACGTAATAACCGGAGTCTGGATACCCAAAGAAACTGACCGGAGCCTGAACGCTCAACTTCATAACCGGAGTCTGGATACCCAACGAAACTGACCGGAGCCTGAACGCTCAACGTAATAACCGAAGTCTGGATACCCAAAGAAACTGACCGGAGCCTGAACGCTCAATGTAATAACCGGAGTCTGGATACCCAACGAAACTGACTGGAGCCTGAACGCTCAACGTAATAACCGGAGTCTGGATACCCAACGAAACAGACCAGAGCCTTAACCCTCAACATAATAATCGGAGTCTGGATACCCAACAAAACTGACTAGAGCCTAAATGCTCAACGTAAAAACCGGAGTCTGGATACCCAACGAAACTGACCGGAGCCTGAATGCTCAACGTAATAACCGGAGTCTGGATACCCAACGAAACTGACCGGAGCCTGAACGTTCAACGTAATAAACAGAGTCTGGATACCTAACGAAACTGACCAGAGCCTGAACACTCAACGTAATAACCGAAGTCTGGATACCAAACGAAACTGACCGGAGCCTGAACGCTCTACGTAATAACCGGAGTCTGGATACCCAACGAAATTGACTGGAGCCTGAACGATCAACGTAATAACCGGAGTCTGGATACCCAACGAAACTGACCGGAGCCTGAACGCTCAACGTAATAACCGGAGTCTGGATACCCAACGAAACTGACTGGAGCCTGAACGCTCAACGTAATAACCGGAGTCTGGATACCAAACGAAACGGACCGGAGCCTGAACGCTCTACGTAATAACCGGAGTCTGGTTACCAAACAAAACTGACCGGAGCCTGAACGCTCAACGTAATAACCGGAGTCTGGATACCCAAAGAAACTGACCGGAGCCTGAACGCTCAACGTAATAACCGGAGTTTGGATACCAAACGAAACTGACCGGAGCCTGGACGCTCTACGTAATAATCGGAGTCTGGATACCCAACGAAATTGACTGGAGCCTGAACGATCAACGTAATAACCGGAGTCTGGATACACAACGAAATTGACCGTAGCCTGAACGCTAAACGAAATAACCGGAGTCTGGATACCCAACGAAACTGACCGGAGCCTGAACGCTCAACGTAATAACCGGAGTCTGGATACCCAAAGAAACTGACCGGAGCCTGAACGCTCAACGTAATAACCGGAGTCTGGATACCCAACGAAACTGACCTGAGCTTGAACGCTCAACGTAATAACCGGAGTCTGGATACCCAACGAAACTGACCGGAGCCTGAACGCTCAACGTAAAAACCGGAGTCTGGATACCCAACAAAACTGACCGGAGCCTGAACGCTCAACGTAATAACCGGAGTCTGGATACCCAACGAAACTGACCGGAGCCTGAACGCTCTACGTAATAACCGGAGTCTGGTTACCAAACAAAACTGACCGGAGCCTGAACGCTCAACGTAATAACCGGAGTTTGGATACCAAACAAAACTGACCGGAGCCTGGACGCTCTACGTAATAACCGGAGTCTGGATACCCAACGAAATTGACTGGAGCCTGAACGATCAACGTAATAACCGGAGTCTGGATACACAACGAAATTGACCGTAGCCTGAACGCTAAACGAAATAACCGGAGTCTGGATACCCAACGAAACTGACCGGAGCCTGAACGCTCAACGTAATAACCGAAGTCTGGATACCCAAAGAAACTGACCGGAGCCTGAACGCTCAATGTAATAACCGGAGTCTGGATACCCAACGAAACTGACCAGAGCCTGAACGCTCAACGTAATAACCAGAGTCTGGATACCAAACGAAACTGACCGGAGCCTGAACGCTCTACGTAATAACCGGAGTCTGGATACCCAACGAAATTGACTGGAGCCTGAACGATCAACGTAATAACCGGAGTCTGGATACACAACGAAACTGACCGGAGCCTGAATGCTCAACGTAATAACCGGAGTCTGGATACCCAACAAAACTGAACGGAGCCTGAACGTTCAACGTAATAAACGGGGTCTGGATACCCAACGAAATAGACCAGAGCCTTAACCCTTAACATAATAATCGGAGTCTGGATACCCAACAAAACTGACTAGAGCCTAAATGCTCAACGTAAAAACCGGAGTCTGGATACCCAACGAAACTGACCGGAGCCTGAACGCTCAACGTTATAACCGGAGTCTGGATACCCAACGAAACTGACCGGAGCCTGAACGCTCAACGTAATAACCGGAGTCTGGATACCCAACGAAACTGACCGGAGCCTGAACGCTCAACGTAATAACCGGAGTCTGGATACCAAACGAAACTGACCGGAGCCTGAACGCTCTACGTAATAACCGGAGTCTGGATACCAAACGAAACTGACCGGAGCCTGAACGCTCAACGTAATAACCGGAGTCTGGATATCCAAAGAAACTGACCGGAGCCTGAACGCTCAACTTCATAACCGGAGTCTGGATACCCAACGAAACTGACCGGAGCCTGAACGCTCAACGTAATAACCGAAGTCTGGATACCCAAAGAAACTGACCGGAGCCTGAACGCTCAATGTAATAACCGGAGTCTGGATACCCAACGAAACTGACTGGAGCCTGAACGCTCAACGTAATAACCGGAGTCTGGATACCCAACGAAACAGACCAGAGCCTTAACCCTCAACATAATAATCGGAGTCTGGATACCCAACAAAACTGACTAGAGCCTAAATGCTCAACGTAAAAACCGGAGTCTGGATACCCAACGAAACTGACCGGAGCCTGAATGCTCAACGTAATAACCGGAGTCTGGATACCCAACGAAACTGACCGGAGCCTGAACGTTCAACGTAATAAACAGAGTCTGGATACCCAACGAAACTGACCAGAGCCTGAACACTCAACGTAATAACCGAAGTCTGGATACCAAACGAAACTGACCGGAGCCTGAACGCTCTACGTAATAACCGGAGTCTGGATACCCAACGAAATTGACTGGAGCCTGAACGATCAACGTAATAACCGGAGTCTGGATACCCAACGAAACTGACCAGAGCCTGAACGCTCAACGTAATAACCGGAGTCTGGATACCCAACGAAACTGACCGGAGCCTGAACGCTCAACGTAATAACCGGAGTCTGGATACCAAACGAAACTGACCGGAGCCTGAATGCTCTACGTAATAACCGGAGTCTGGTTACCAAACAAAACTGACCGGAGCCTGAACGCTCAACGTAATAACCGGAGTCTGGATACCCAAAGAAACTGACCGGAGCCTGAACGCTCAACGTAATAACCGGAGTTTGGATACCAAACGAAACTGACCGGAGCCTGGACGCTCTACGTAATAACCGGAGTCTGGTTACCAAACAAAACTGACCGGAGCCTGAACGCTCAACGTAATAACCGGAGTCTGGATACCCAAAGAAACTGACCGGAGCCTGAACGCTCTACGTAATAACCGGAGTCTGGATACCCAACGAAATTGACTGGAGCCTGAACGATCAACGTAATAACCGGAGTCTGGATACCCAACGAAACTGACCAGAGCCTGAACGCTCAACGTAATAACCGGAGTCTGGATACCCAACGAAACTGACCGGAGCCTGAACGCTCAACGTAATAACCGGAGTTTGGATACCAAACGAAACTGACCGGAGCCTGAACGCTCTACGTAATAACCGGAGTCTGGTTACCAAACAAAACTGACCGGAGCCTGAACGCTCAACGTAATAACCGGAGTCTGGATACCCAAAGAAACTGACCGGAGCCTGAACGCTCAACGTAATAACCGGAGTTTGGATACCAAACAAAACTGACCGGAGCCTGGACGCTCTACGTAATAACCGGAGTCTGGATACCCAACGAAATTGACTGGAGCCTGAACGATCAACGAAATAACCGGAGTCTGGATACACAACGAAATTGACCGTAGCCTGAACGCTAAACGAAATAACCGGAGTCTGGATACCCAACGAAACTGACCGGAGCCTGAACGCTCAACGTAATAACCGAAGTCTGGATACCCAAAGAAACTGACCGGAGCCTGAACGCTCAATGTAATAACCGGAGTCTGGATACCCAACGAAACTGACTGGAGCCTGAACGCTCAACGTAATAACCGGAGTCTGGATACCCAACGAAACTGACCAGAGCCTTAACCCTCAACATAATAATCGGAGTCTGGATACCCAACAAAACTGACTAGAGCCTAAATGCTCAACGTAAAAACCGGAGTCTGGATACCCAACGAAACTGACCGGAGCCTGAATGCTCAACGTAATAACCGGAGTCTGGATACCCAACGAAACTGACCGGAGCCTGAACGTTCAACGTAATAAACAGAGTCTGGATACCCAACGAAACTGACCAGAGCCTGAACACTCAACGTAATAACCGAAGTCTGGATACCAAACGAAACTGACCGGAGCCTGAACGCTCTACGTAATAACCGGAGTCTGGATACCCAACGAAATTGACTGGAGCCTGAACGATCAACGTAATAACCGGAGTCTGGATACACAACGAAACTGACCGGAGCCTGAATGCTCAACGTAATAACCGGAGTCTGGATACCCAACAAAACTGAACGGAGCCTGAACGTTCAACGTAATAAACGGGGTCTGGATACCCAACGAAATAGACCAGAGCCTTAACCCTCAACATAATAATCGGAGTCTGGATACCCAACAAAACTGACTAGAGCCTAAATGCTCAACGTAAAAACCGGAGTCTGGATACCCAACGAAACTGACCGGAGCCTGAACGCTCAACGTAATAACCGGAGTCTGGATACCCAACGAAACTGACCGGAGCCTGAACGCTCAACGTAATAACCGGAGTCTGGATACCAAACGAAACTGACCGGAGCCTGAACGCTCTACGTAATAACCGGAGTCTGGATACCAAACGAAACTGACCGGAGCCTGAACGCTCAACGTAATAACCGGAGTCGGGATACCCAAAGAAACTGACCGGAGCCTGAACGCTCAACTTCATAACCGGAGTCTGGATACCCAACGAAACTGACCGGAGCCTGAACGCTCAACGTAATAACCGAAGTCTGGATACCCAAAGAAACTGACCGGAGCCTGAACGCTCAATGTAATAACCGGAGTCTGGATACCCAACGAAACTGACTGGAGCCTGAACGCTCAACGTAATAACCGGAGTCTGGATACCCAACGAAACAGACCAGAGCCTTAACCCTCAACATAATAATCGGAGTCTGGATACCCAACAAAACTGACTAGAGCCTAAATGCTCAACGTAAAAACCGGAGTCTGGATACCCAACGAAACTGACCGGAGCCTGAATGCTCAACGTAATAACCGGAGTCTGGATACCCAACGAAACTGACCGGAGCCTGAACGTTCAACGTAATAAACAGAGTCTGGATACCCAACGAAACTGACCAGAGCCTGAACACTCAACGTAATAACCGAAGTCTGGATACCAAACGAAACTGACCGGAGCCTGAACGCTCTACGTAATAACCGGAGTCTGGATACCCAACGAAATTGACTGGAGCCTGAACGATCAACGTAATAACCGGAGTCTGGATACCCAACGAAACTGACCGGAGCCTGAACGCTCAACGTAATAACCGGAGTCTGGATACCCAACGAAACTGACCGGAGCCTGAACGCTCAACGTAATAACCGGAGTCTGGATACCAAACGAAACTGACCGGAGCCTGAACGCTCTACGTAATAACCGGAGTCTGGTTACCAAACAAAACTGACCGGAGCCTGAACGCTCAACGTAATAACCGGAGTCTGGATACCCAAAGAAACTGACCGGAGCCTGAACGCTCAACGTAATAACCGGAGTTTGGATACCAAACAAAACTGACCGGAGCCTGGACGCTCTACGTAATAACCGGAGTCTGGATACCCAACGAAATTGACTGGAGCCTGAACGATCAACGTAATAACCGGAGTCTGGATACATAACGAAATTGACCGTAGCCTGAACGCTAAACGAAATAACCGGAGTCTGGATACCCAACAAAACTGACCGGAGCCTGAACGCTCAACGTAATAACCGGAGTCTGGATACCCAAAGAAACTGACCAGAGCCTGAACGCTCAACGTAATAACCGGAGTCTGGATACCCAACGAAACTGACCTGAGCTTGAACGCTCAACGTAATAACCGGAGTCTGGATACCCAACGAAACTGACCGGAGCCTGAACGCTCAACGTAAAAACCGGAGTCTGGATACCCAACAAAACTGACCGGAGCCTAAACGCTCAACGTAAAAACCAGAGTCTGGATACCCAACGAAACTGACCGGAGCCTGAATGCTCAATGTAATAACCGGAGTCTGGATACCCAACGAAACTGACCGGAGCCTGAACGTTCAACGTAATAAACGCAGTCTGGATACCCAACGAAACTGACGGGAGCCTGAACGCTCAACGTAATAACCGAAGTATGGATACCAAACGAAACTGACCGGAGCCTGAACGCTCAACGTAATAACCGGAGTCTGGATACCCTAAGAAACTGACTGGAGCCTGAACGCTCAACGTAATAACCGGAGTCTAGTTACCCAAAGAAACTGACCGGAGCCTGAACGCTCAACTTCATAACCGGAGTCTGGATACCCAACGAAACTGACCGGAGCCTGAACGCTCAACGTAATAACCGGAGTCTGGATACCCAAAGAAACTGACCGGAGCCTGAACGCTCAACGTAATAACCGGAGTCTGGATACCCAACGAAACTGACCGGAGCCTGAACGCTCAACGTAATAACCGGAGTCTGGATACCCAACGAAACAGACCAGAGCCTTAACCCTCAACATAATAATCGGAGTCTGGATACCCAACAAAACTGACTAGAGCCTAAATGCTCAACGTAAAAACCGGAGTCTGGATACCCAACGAAACTTACCGGAGCCTGAATGCTCAACATAATAACCGGAGTCTGGATACCCAACGAAACTGACCGGAGCCTGAACGTTCAACGTAATAAACAGAGTCTGGATACCCAACGAAACTGACCGGAGCCTGAACGCTCAACGTAATAACCGAAGTCTGGATACCAAACGAAACTGACCGGAGCCTAAACGCTCTACGTAATAACCGGAGTCTGGATACCCAACCAAATTGACTGGAGCCTGAACGATCAACGTAATAACCGGAGTCTGGATACACAACGAAACTGACCGTAGCCTGAATGCTCAACGTAATAACCGGAGTCTGGATACCCAACAAAACTGAACGGAGCCTGAACGTTCAACGTAATAAACGGGGTCTGGATACCCAACGAAACTGACCGGAGCCTGAACGCTCAACGTAATAACCGAAGTCTGGATACCAAACGAAACTGACCTGAGCCTGAACGCTCAACGTAATAACCAGAGTCTGGATACCCAACGAAACTGACCGGAGGCTGAACGCTCAACGTAATAACCGGTGTCTGGATACCCAACGAAACTGACCGGAGCCTGAATGCTCAACGTAATAACCGGAGTCTGGATACCCAACGAAACTGACCGGAGCCTGAACGTTCAACATAATAAACAGAGTCTGGATACCCAACGAAACTGACCGGAGCTTGAACGCTCAACGTAATAACCGAAGTCTGGATACCAAACGAAACTGACCGGAGCCTGAACGCTCAACGTAATAACCAGAGTCTGGATACCCAACGAAACTGACCGGAGGCTGAACGCTCAACGTAATAACCGGTGTCTGGATACCCAATGAAACTGGCCGGAGCCTGCTATCTCAACGTAATAACCGGAGTCTGGATACCAAACAAAACTGACCAGAGCCTGAACGCTCAACGTAATAACCGAAGTCTGGATACCCAACAAAACTGACCGGAGCCTGAACGCTCAACGAAAAACCGGAGTCTGGATACCCAACGAAATTGACTGGAGCCTGAACGATCAACGTAATAACCGGAGTCTGGATACCCAACAAAACTGACCGGAGCCTGAACCCTCAACATAATAACCGGAGTCTGGATACCCAACATAACTGACCGGAGCCTAAACGCTCAACGTAAAAACCAGACTCTGGATACCCAACGAAACTGACCGAAGTCTGAATGCTCAACGTAATAACCGGAGTCTGGATACCCAACGAAACTGACCAGAGCCTGAACGTTCAACGTAATAACCGGAGTCTGGATACCCAACGAAACTGACCGGAGCCTGAACGCTCAACGTAATAACCGAAGTCTGGATACCCAATGAAACTGACCGGAGCCTGAACCCTCAACGTAAAAACCGGAGTCTGGATACCCAACAAAACTGATTGGAGCCTGAACGCTCAACGTAATAACCAGAGTCTGGATACACAACGAAACTGACCGGTGCCTGAACGCTCAACGTAATAACCTGAGTCTTGATAACTAACGAAACTCACCAGAGCCTGAACACTCAACGTAACAACTGGAGTCTGGATACCCAATAAAACTGACCGGAACCTGAACGCTCAACGTAAAAAACCGGAGTCTGGATACCCAACGAAACTGACCGGAGCCTGAACGCTCAACGTAATAACCGGAGTCTAGATACACAACGAAACTGACCGGTGCCTGAATGCTCAACGTAATAACCGGAGTCTGGATACCCAAAGAAACTGACCCGAGCCTGAACGCTCAACGTAATAACCTGAGTCTGGATACCCAACGAAATTGACCGGAGCCTGAACACTCAACCTAATAACCGGAGTCTGGATACCCAACAAAACTGACCGGAACCTGAACCCTCAACATAATAACCGGAGTCCGGATACCCAACAAAACTGACCGGATCCTAAACGCTCAACGTAAAAACCGGAGTCTGGATACCCAACGAAAATCACCGGAGCCTGAATGCTCAACGTAATAACCGGAATCTGGATACCCAACGAAACTGACCGGAGCCTGAATATTCAACGTAATAAACGGAGTCTGGATACCCAACGAAACTGACCGGAGCCTGAACGCTCAACGTAATAACCGAAGTCTGGATACCAAACGAATTTGACCGGAGCCTGAACGCTCTACGTAATAACCGGAGTCTGGATACCCAATGAAATTGACTGGAGCCTGAACGCTCAACGAAATAACCGGAGTCTGGATACCCAATGAAACTGACCGGAGCCTGAACGCTCAACGTAATAACTTGAGTCTGGATACCCAAAGAAACTGACCGAAGCCTGAACGCTCAACGTAATAACCGGAGTCTGGATACCCAAAGAAACTGACCGGAGCCTGAATGCTCAACGTAATAACCGGAGTCTGGATACCCAATGAAACTGACCGGAGCCTGAACGCTCAACGTAATAACCAGAGTCTGGATACACAACGAAACTGACCGGTGCCTGAACGCTCAACGTAATAACCTGAGTCTGGATACCCAACGAAAATGACCGGTGTCTGAACGCTCAACGTAATAACCTGAGTCTGGATACCCAAAGAAACTGACCGTAGCCTGAACGCTCAACGTAATAACCGGAGTCTGGATACCCAATTAAACTGACCGGAGCCTGAACGCTCAATGTAATAACCAGAGTCTGGATACCCAACGAAACTGACCGGAGCCTGAACCCTCAACATAATAACCAGAGTCTGGATACCCAACGAAACTGACCGGAGCCTGAATGCTCAACGTAATAACCGGAGTCTGGATACCCAACGAAACTGACCGGAGCCTGAACGTTCAACGTAATAAACGGAGTCTGGATACCCAACGAATTTGACCGGAGCCTGAACGCTCAACGTAATAACCGATGTCTGGATACCAAACGAAACTGACCGGAGCCTGAACGCTCTATGTAATAACCGGAGTCTGGATACACAACGAAATTGACCGGAGCCTGAACGCTCAACAAAATAACCGGAGTCTGGATACCCAACGAAACTGACTGGAGCCTGAACGCTCAACGTAATAACCGGAGTCTAGATACCCAAAGAAACTGACCGGAGCCTGAACGCTCAACGTAATAACCAGAGTCTGGATACACAACGAAACTGACCGGTGCTTGAACGCTCAACGTAATAACCTGAGTCTTGATACCTAACGAAACTGACCAGAGCCTGAACACTCAACGTAACAACTGGAGTCTGGATACCCAACAAAACTGACCAGAACCTGAACGCTCAACGTAAAAAACCGGAGTCTGGTTACCCAACGAAACTGACCGGAGCCTGAACGTTGAACGTAATAACCGGAGTCTAGATACACAACGAAACTGACCGGTGCCTGAATGCTCAACGTAATAACCGGAGTCTGGATACCCAAAGAAACTGGCCCGAGCCTGAACGCTCAACGTAATAACCTGAGTCTGGATACCCAACGAAATTGACCGGAGCCTGAACACTCAACCTAATAACCGGAGTCTGGATACCCAACAAAACTGACCGGAGCCTGAACCCTCAACATAATAACCGGAGTCCGGATACCCAACAAAACTGACCGGAGCCTAAACGCTCAACGTAAAAACCGGAGTCTGGATACCCAACGAAAATCACCGGAGCCTGAATGCTCAACGTAATAATCGGAATCTGGATACCCAACGAAACTGACCGGAGCCTGAATATTCAACGTAATAAACGGAGTCTGGATACCCAACGAAACTGACCGGAGCCTGAACGCTCAACATAATAACCGAAGTTTGGATACCAAACGAAACTGACCGGAGCCTGAACGCTCTACGTAATAATCGGAGTCTGGATACCCAACGAAATTGATTGGAGCCTGAACGATCAACGTAATAACCGGAGTCTGGATACACAACGAAAGTAACCGGAGCCTGAACGCTCAACGAAATAACCAGAGTCTGGATACTTAATGAAACCGACCGGAGCCTGAACGCTCAACGTAATAACTGGAGTCTGGATACCCAAAGAAACTGACCGGAGCCTGAACGCTCAACGTAATAACCGGAATCTGGATACCCAAAGAAACTGACCGGAGCCTGAATGCTCAACGTAATAACCGGAGTCTGGATACCCAAAGAAACTGACCGGAGCCTGAACGCTCAACGTAATAACCAGAGTCTGGATACACAAAGAAACTGACCGGTGCCTGAACGCTCAACGTAATAACCTGAGTCTGGATACCCAACGAAAATGACCGGTGTCTGAACGCTCAACGTAATAACCTGAGTCTGGTTACCCAAAGAAACTGACCGTTGCCTGAACGCTCAACGTAATAACCGGAGTCTGGATACCCAATTAAACTGACCGGAGCCTGAACGCTCAATGTAATAACCAGAGTCTGGATACCCAACGAACCTGACCGGAGCCTGAACCCTCAACATAATAACCAGAGTCTGGATACCCAACGAAACTGACCGGAGCCTGAACCCTCAACATAATAACCGAGGTCTGGATACCCAACAAAACTGACCGGAGCCTAAACCCTCAACGTAAAAACCAGAGTCTGGATACCCAACGAAACTGACCGGAGCCTGAATGCTCAATGTAATAACCGGAGTCTGGATACCCAACGAAACTGACCAGAGCCTGAACGTTCAACGTAATAAACGGAGTCTGGATACCCAACGAAACTGACCGGAGCCTGAACGCTCAACGTAATAACCGATGTCTGGATACCAAACGAAACTGACCGGAGCCTGAACGCTCTATGTAATAACCGGAGTCTGGATACACAACAAAATTGACCGGAGCCTGAACGCTCAACAAAATAACCGGAGTCTGGATACCCAACAAAACTGACCGGATCCTGAACACTCAACGTAATAACCGGAGTCTGGATACCCAAAGAAACTGACCGGAGCCTGAACGCTCAACGTAATAACCGGAGTCTGGATACCCAACAAAACTGACCGGAGCCTGAACGCTCAACGTAATAACCGGAGTCTGGATACCCAATGAAACTGACCGGAGCCTGAACCCTCAACGTAAAAACCGGAGTCTGGATACCCAACAAAACTTACTGGAGCCTGAACGCTCAACGTAATAACCAGAGTCTGGATACACAACGAAACTGACCGGTGCCTGAACGCTCAACGTAATAACCTGAGTCTTGATACCCAACGAAACTGACCAGAGCCTGAACACTCAACGTAACAACCGGAGTCTGGATACCCAACAAAACTGACCGGAACCTGAACGCTCAACATAAAAAACCGGAGTCTGGATACCCAACGTAATTGACCGGAGCCTGAACGCTCAACGTAATAACCGGAGTCTAGATACACAACGAAACTGACCGGTGCCTGAATGCTCAACGTAATAACCGGAGTCTGGATACCCAAAGAAACTGACCGGAGCCTGAACACTCAACGTAATAACCTGAGTCTGGATACCCAACGAAATTGACCGGAGCCTGAACACTCAACCTAATAACCGGAGTCTGGATACCCAACAAAACTGACCGGAGCCTGAACCCTCAACATAATAACCGGAGTCTGGATACCCAACAAAACTAACCGGAGCCTAAACGCTCAACGTAAAAACCAGAGTCTGGATACCCAACGAAAATGACCGGAGCCTGAATGCTCAACGTAATAACCGGAGTCTGGATACCCAACGAAACTGACCGGAGCCTGAATGTTCAACGTAATAAACGGAGTCTGGATACCCAACGAAACTGACCGGAGCCTGAACGCTCAACGTAATAACCGAAGTCTGGATACCAAACGAAACTGATCGGAGCTTGAACGCTCTACGTAATAACCGGAGTCTGGATACCATCTGAAATTGACTGGAGCCTGAACGATCAACGTAATAACCGGAGTCTGGATACACAACGAAATTAACCGGAGCCTGAACGCTCAACGAAATAACCGGAGTCTGGATACCCAATGAAACTGACCGGAGCCTGAACGCTCAACGTAATAATTGGAGTCTGGATACCCAAAGAAACTGACCGGAGCCTGAACGCTCAACGTAATAACCGGAGTCTGGATACCCAAAGAAACTGACCGGAGCCTGAATGCTCAACGTAATAACCGGAGTCTGGATACCCAAAGAAACTGACCGGAGCCTGAACGCTCAACGTAATAACCAGAGTCTGGATACACAACGAAACTGACCGGTGCCTGAACGCTCAACGTAATAACCTGAGTCTGGATACCTAACGAAAATGACTGGAGCCTGAACGCTCAACGTAATAACCTGAGTCTTGATACCCAACGAAACTGACCGGAGCCTGAACACCCAATGTAATAACCGGATTCTGGATACCCAAAGAAACTGAACGGAGCCTGAACGCTCAACGTAATAACCTGAGTCTGGATACCCAACGAAACTGACTGGAGCCTGAACACTCAACGTAATAACCAGAGTCTGGATACCCAACAAAACTGATCGGAGCCTGAACCCTCAACATAATAACCGGAGTCTGGATACCCAACAAAACTGACCGGAGCCTAAACGTTCAACGTAAAAACCAGACTCTGGATACCCAACGAAACTGACCGGAGCCTGAATGCTCAACGTAATAACCGGAGTCTGGATACCCAACGAAACTGACCAGAGCCTGAACGTTCAATGTAATAAACGGAGTCTGGATACCCAACAAAACTGACCGGAGCCTGAACGCTCAACGTAATAACCGAAGTCTGGATACCAATCGAAATTGACCGGAGCCTGAACGCTCAACATAATAACCGGAGTCTGGATACCCAAAGACACTGACTGGAGCCTGAACGCTCAACGTAATAACCGGAGTCTGGATACCCAAAGAAACTGACTGGAGCCTGAACGCTCAACGTAATAACCGGAGTCTGGATACCCAACGAAACTGACCGGCGCCTGAACGCTCAACGTAATAACCAGAGTTTGGATACCCAATTAAACTGACCGGAGCCGAAACGCTCAATGTAATAACCGGAGTCTGGATACCCAACGAAACTGACAGGAGCCTGAACCCTCAACATAATAACCGGAGTCTGGATACCCACAAAAACTGACCGGAGCCTAAACGCTCAACGTAAAAACCAGAGTCTGGATACCCAACGAAACTGACCGGAGCCTGAATGCTCAACGTAATAACCGGAGTCTGGATACCCAACGAAACTGACCGGAGCCTGAACGTTCAATGTAATAAACGGAGTCTGGATACCCAACGAAACTGACCGGAGCCTGAACGCTCAACGTAATAACCGAAGTCTGGATACCAAACGAAACTGACTGGAGCCTGAACGCTCTACGTAATAACCGGAGTCTGGATACACAACGAAATTGACCGGAGCCTGAACGCTCAACAAAATAACCGGAGTCTGGATACCCAACGAAACTGACCGGAGCCTGAACGCTCAACGTAATAACCGGAGTCTGGATACCCAAAGAAACTGACTAGAGCCTGAACGCTCAACGTAATAACCATAGTCTGGATACCAAACGAAACTGACTGGAGCCTGAACACTCAACGTAATAACCGGAGTCTGGATACCCAACAAAACTGATCGGAGCCTGAACCCTCAACATAATAACCGTAGTCTGGATACCCAACAAAACTGACCGGAGCCTAAACGCTCAACGTAAAAACCAGACTCTGGATACCCAACGAAACTGACCGGAGCCTGAATGCTCAACGTAATAACAGGAGTCTGGATACCCAATGAAACTGACCAGAGCCTGAACGTTCAACGTAATAAACGGAGTCTGGATACCAAACGAAACTGACCGGAGCCTGAACGCTCAACGTAATAACCGAAGTCTGGATACCAAACGAAACTGACCGGAGCCTGAACGCTCAACATAATAACCGGAGTCTGGATACCCAAAGAAACTGACCGGAGCCTGAACGCTCAACGTAATAACCGGAGTCTGGATACCCAAAGAAACTGACTGGAGCCTAAACGCTCAACGTAATAACCGGAGTCTGGATACCCAACGAAACTGACCGGAGCCTGAACGCTCAACGTAATAACCGGAGTCTGGATACCCAAAGAAACTGACTGGAGCCTGAACACTCAACGTAATAACCGGAGTCTGGATACCCAACAAAACTGATCGGAGCCTGAACCCTCAACATAATAATCGGAGTCTGGATACCCAACAAAACTGACCGGAGCCTAAATGCTCAACGTAAAAACCAGACTCTGGATACCCAACGAAACTGACCGGAACCTGAATGCTCAACGTAATAACCGGAGTCTGGATACCCAACGAAACTGACCAGAGCCTGAACGTTCAACGTAATAAACAGAGTCTGGATACCCAACGAAACTGACCGGAGCATGAACGCTCAACGTAATAACCGAAGTCTGGATACCAAAAGAAACTGACCGGAGCCTGAACGCTCAACATAATAACCGGAGTCTAGATACCCAAAGAAACTGACCGGAGCCTGAACGCTCAACCTAATAACCGGAGTCTGGATACCCAAAGAAACTGACTGGAGCCTGAACGCTCAACGTAATAACCGGAGTCTGGATACCCAACGAAACTGACCGGAGCCTGAATGCTCAACGTAATAACCGGAGTCTGGATACCCAAAGAAACTGACCGTAGCCTGAACGCTCAACGTAATAACCGGAGTCTGGATACCCAATTAAACTGACCGGAGCCTGAACGCTCAATGTAATAACCGGAGTCTGGATACCCAACGAAACTGACCGGAGCCTGAACCCTCAACATAATAACCGGAGTCTGGATACCCAACAAAACTGACCGGAGCCTAAACGCTCAACGTAAAAACCAGAGTCTGGATACCCAACGAAACTGACCGGAGCCTGAATGCTCAACGTAATAACCGGAGTCTGGATACCCAACGAAACTGACCGGAGCCTGAACGTTCAATGTAATAAATGGAGTCTGGATACCCAACGAAACTGACCGGAGCCTGAACGCTCAACAAAATAACCGGAGTCTGGATACCCAACGAAACTGATCGGAGCCTGAACGCTCAACGTAATAACCGGAGTCTGGATACCCAAAGAAACTGACTAGAGCCTGAACGCTCAACGTAATAACCATAGTCTGGATACCAAACGAAACTAACTGGAGCCTGAACACTCAACGTAATAACCGGAGTCTGGATACCCAACAAAACTGATCGGAGCCTGAACCCTCAACATAATAACCGTAGTCTGGATACCCAACAAAACTGACCGGAGCCTAAACGCTCAACGTAAAAACCAGACTCTGGATACCCAACGAAACTGACCGGAGCCTGAATGCTCAACGTAATAACAGGAGTCTGGATACCCAATGAAACTGACCAGAGCCTGAACGTTCAACGTAATAAACGGAGTCTGGATACCAAACGAAACTGACCGGAGCCTGAACGCTCAACGTAATAACCGAAGTCTGGATACCAAACGAAACTGACCGGAGCCTGAACGCTCAACATAATAACCGGAGTCTGGATACCCAAAGAAACTGACCGGAGCCTGAACGCTCAACGTAATAACCGGAGTCTGGATACCCAAAGAAACTGACTGGAGCCTAAACGCTCAACGTAATAACCGGAGTCTGGATACCCAACGAAACTGACCGGAGCCTGAACGCTCAACGTAATAACCGGAGTCTGGATACCCAAAGAAACTGACTGGAGCCTGAACACTCAACGTAATAACCGGAGTCTGGATACCCAACAAAACTGATCGGAGCCTGAACCCTCAACATAATAATCGGAGTCTGGATACCCAACAAAACTGACCGGAGCCTAAATGCTCAACGTAAAAACCAGACTCTGGATACCCAACGAAACTGACCGGAACCTGAATGCTCAACGTAATAACCGGAGTCTGGATACCCAACGAAACTGACCAGAGCCTGAACGTTCAACGTAATAAACAGAGTCTGGATACCCAACGAAACTGACCGGAGCATGAACGCTCAACGTAATAACTGAAGTATGGATACCAAAAGAAACTGACCGGAGCCTGAACGCTCAACATAATAACCGGAGTCTAGATACCCAAAGAAACTGACCGGAGCCTGAACGCTCAACCTAATAACCGGAGTCTGGATACCCAAAGAAACTGACTGGAGCCTGAACGCTCAACGTAATAACCGGAGTCTGGATACCCAACGAAACTGACCGGAGCCTGAATGCTCAACGTAATAACCGGAGTCTGGATACCCAAAGAAACTGACCGTAGCCTGAACGCTCAACGTAATAACCGGAGTCTGGATACCCAATTAAACTGACCGGAGCCTGAACGCTCAATGTAATAACCGGAGTCTGGATACCCAACGAAACTGACCGGAGCCTGAACCCTCAACATAATAACCGGAGTCTGGATACCCAACAAAACTGACCGGAGCCTAAACGCTCAACGTAAAAACCAGAGTCTGGATACCCAACGAATCTGACCGGAGCCTGAATGCTCAACGTAATAACCGGAGTCTGGATACCCAACGAAACTGACCGGAGCCTGAACGTTCAATGTAATAAATGGAGTCTGGATACCCAACGAAACTGACCGGAGCCTAAACGCTCAACGTAATAACCGAAGTCTGGATACCAAACGAAACTGACTGGAGCCTGAACGCTCTACGTAATAACCGGAGTCTGGATACCCAACGAAACTGACCGGAGCCTGAACGCTCAACGTAATAACCGGAGTCTGGATACCCAAAGAAACTGACTGGAGCCTGAACGCTCAACGTAATAACCAAAGTCTGGATACCAAACGAATCTGACTGGAGCCTGAACACTCAACGTAATAACCGGAGTCTGGATACCCAACAAAACTGATCGGAGCCTGAACCCTCAACATAATAACCGTAGTCTGGATACCCAACAAAACTGACCGGAGCCTAAACGCTCAACGTAAAAACCAGACTCTGGATACCCAACGAAACTGACCGGAGCCTGAATGCTCAACGTAATAACCGGAGTCTGGATACCCAACGAAACTGACCAGAGCCTGAACGTTCAACGTAATAAATGGAGTCTGGATACGAAACGAAACTGACCGGAGCCTGAACGCTCAACGTAATAACCGAAGTATGGATACCAAACGAAACTAACCGGAGCCTGAACGCTCAACATAATAACCGGAGTCTGGATACCCAAAGAAACTGACCGGAGCCTGAATGCTCAACGTAATAACCGGAGTCTGGATACCCAAAGAAACTGACTGGAGCCTGAACGCTCAACGTAATAACCGGAGTCTGGATACCCAACGAAACTGACCGGAGCCTGAACGCTCAACGTAATAACCGGAGTCTGGATACCCAAAGAAACTGACTGGAGCCTGAACACTCAACGTAATAACCGGAGTCTGGATACCCAACAAAACTGATCGGAGCCTGAACCCTCAACATAATAATCGGAGTCTGGATACCCAACAAAACTGACCGGAGCCTAAATGCTCAACATAAAAACCAGACTCTGGATACCCAACGAAACTGACCGGAGCCTGAATGCTCAACGTAATAACCGGAGTCTGGATACCCAACGAAACTGACCAGAGCCTGAACGTTCAACGTAATAAACAGAGTCTGGATATCCAACGAAACTAACCGGAGCCTGAACGCTCAACGTAATAACCGAAGTCTGGATACCAAACGAAACTGACCGGAGCCTGAACGCTCAACATAATAACCGGAGTCTGGATACCCAAAGAAACTAACCGGAGCCTGAACGCTCAACGTAATAACCGGAGTCTGGATACCCAAAGAAACTGACTGGAGCCTGAACGCTCAACGTAATAACCGGAGTCTGGATACCCAACGAAACTGACCGGTGCCTGAACGCTCAACGTAATACCCGGAGTCTGGATACCCAAAGAAACTGACTGTAGCCTGAATGCTCAACGTAATAACCGGAGTCTGGATACCCAATTAAACTGACCGGAGCCTGAATGCTCAATGTAATAACCGGAGTCTGGATACCCAACGAAACTGACCGGAGCCTGAACCCTCAACATAATAACCGGAGTCTGGATACCCAACAAAACTGACCGGAGCCTAAACGCTCAACGTAAAAACCATAGTCTGGATACCCAACGAAACTGACCGGAGCCTGAATGCTCAACGTAATAACCGGAGTCTGGATACCCAACGAAACTGACTGGAGCCTGAACGTTCAATGTAATAAACGGAGTCTGGATACCCAACGAAACTGACCGAAGCCTGAACGCTCAACGTAATAACCGAAGTCTGGATACCAAACGAAACTGACTGGAGCCTGAACGCTCTACGTAATAACCGGAGTCTGGATACACAACGAAATTGACCGGAGCCTGAACGCTCAACAAAATAACCGGAGTCTGGATACCCAACGAAACTGACCGGAGCCTGAACGCTCAACGTAATAACCGGAGTCTGGATACCCAAAGAAACTGACCGGAGCCTGAACGCTCAACGTAATAACCGGAGTCTGGATACCCAACGAAACTGACCGGAGCCTGAACGCTCAACGTAATAACCGGAGTCTGGATACCCAATGAAACTGACCGGAGCCTGAACCCTCAACGTAAAAACCGGAGTCTGGATACCCAACAAAACTGACTGGAGCCTGAACGCTCAACGTAATAACCAGAGTCTGGATACACAACGAAACTGACTGGTGCCTGAACGCTCAACGTTATAACCTGAGTCTGGATACCCAACGAAACTAATTAGAGCCTGAACGCACAACGTAATAACCTGAGTCTTGATACCCAACGAAACTTACCAGAGCCTGAACACTCAACGTAACAACCGGAGTCTGGATACCCAACGAAACTGACCGGAGCCTGAACGCTCAACGTATAACCGGAGTCTAGATACACAACGAAACTGACCGGTGCCTGAATGCTCAACGTAATAACCGGAGTCTGGATACCCAAAGAAACTGACCGGAGCCTGAACGCTCAACATAATAACCTGAGTCTGGATACCCAACGAAATTGACCGGAGCCTGAACACTCAACCTAATAACCGGAGTCTGGATACCCAACAAAACTGACCGGAGCCTGAACGCACAACGTAATAACCGAAGTCTGGATACCAAACGAAACTGACTGGAGCCTGAACGTTCTACGTAATAACCAGAGTCTGGATACACAACGAAATTGACCGGAGCCTGAACGCTGAACAAAATAACCGGAGTCTGGATACCCAACGAAACTGACCGGAGCCTGAACGCTCAACGTAATAACCGGAGTCTGGATACCCAAAGAAACTGACTGGAGCCTGAACGCTCAACGTAATAACCAAAGTCTGGATACCAAACGAAACTGACTGGAGCCTGCAC